>CAUDMG010004128.1:477500-860000 GCA_958450375.1 Homarus gammarus | reverse complement strand
TAAACACATGAAGGTCTCTCCCTCACTCCCCTAAGAGCTGGTTACTTTCAGTTAGGTGTAATTAGTGACTAGGAGGCAGCACAAGTCCAGGTATTGTGGGTATGGAAGCCTGGACTCTGACCCATCCCAGTTCCCCTGGTGTCATATTGCACCCCGCCTGGCTCCATTAATAACTCCTAATATCAATTACACGCTCACTATTTTACAAGGGTTAATGTAATTGCTATTCGCGAGACTGAACTTGATCACCGGAATTGATTTCTAATGCGTTTTGGGGATAGTGTGACGCACGAGGCTAAATTGGATTGTTCATTCAGCTTCGTTCACTTTATGGCCCGGATAACTGGATTCTATTATCCTGGCCAGGATTTGCCTCAAATTGGATTAACCGTGGCGGGGGTTCTCCGGCTCAAATGTGTTATTGTTTCCATTTTTTTTAGGCAGGTGAAAATATTTGATTACACGTATGAAATACCACGTAATGGAATATCCCGGTCACGTGAATAAAACCCACATTGATACAAGTTCCTATCCATCATTGTGGGTTTATTTAGAACAGTGACTCTGTGGTTCCTGCTGGTTTACGAGAGCAGACAGTCGTTCACATAGACGGTATACACTGGTTAGGGCACGGACCAGTATATATTTTGGGGGATTAAGTTACGGAACAAGTACATCAGAGCTGCTGTCTGGCTGCTGTTAATGATGTATTGAGAAGTGATCAGTCATTTGTAAGTATGTAAACACGGACACACGTGACGTTCGGTCCTACACGTGAGTCCACCCCCTCCTTCCTGGATCAATACCTCTCTGTGACGTCACGAAGGTAAACAAACACTCATTAGTGATGCTCTCTGATCATAAGATAAGTGGAAGCTGCCGACCTGACCTGCATCAGCCTTTGTTTGTGGAACTGAGTACACTGGAGGCTTCTTACCCCTTCTTTACAACAAGGACCCTGGATTCCTTCTAGCCTTTATCTATACATGACAATAGACTGTTCCTCAACTTCCTTCATCTACCAAAACAATTGTGACGTAACCTTTGATTTCACCGTAACGTCAAAGTAAAAATCTCCTACCTAGATTTTGTTTACCTGCGTCGTCTTTTTTGGAGAGTCTGAGAGATTTTGTTACCTCACACAGATGTTGGTACAGCCTTTGTTGTCATATGTGATGGTGTACTGAAGTTGAAAAAGTCTTTGTTTTGTCGACACGGTGATGTTTTGTGAGCCGCTGTCTTACCTGTTGACGAGGCACTGGCAGGAAGGAAGTTTGTTAAAAGTTAATTATAAAGAATGACTCTGTTTTTGAGTCATTATTATTATTATTATTATTATTATTATTATTATTATTATTATTATTATTATTATTATTATTATTATTATATATTTCTTATTATTATATGTAGTAGTAGTAGAAGTAGTAGTAGTAGTAGTAGTAGTAATCACAAGAGATACAGTACCATTTGGAAGCTTAATCGATTAAGTCTCCTTAAAATATTTAACTTTTATTGATGAAATTGAAGCCAACTTGGAAATTCAGGCTTCCCTCTTCCTCCCGTATTCCTTCCTTCCTCTGCCTTCCGTCCTTCCTCCTCCTTCTTCTTACTCTCACTTCATCCTTCTTCTTCCCTCCCTCCTTCCCTACCTCCCCCACCTCCCCATTTTCATTTTATCCTTCCATCCCTCTATACAATCCCCTCCAATCTTTTTACCTCCCTCTTCTTCCTTCTAACCCTCCTTTTTTCTATCATTCCTCCCTCCTTCCCTCCTTCTCTCCTTCTTTCCCTCCCTCCCTCCTTCTCTCTCTTCCAAGACAAACAACAAAGTTAGCATAAAACTCAACTTTTATTTACCAGTAATTTTTTATGCATGGGTGAACACACACACACACACACACACACACACACACACACACACACACACACACACACACACACACACACACACACACACATTGACATCAGAAGCCATTTAATCGAAAAAGTTGAATAGGTGTCGTAAAATCATCTAAATCAAGTTCACAAAAGTTGAATATCACCATATGCCAGTTATCACTAACACAATCCGGAACTAATACCCCCCTAAAAGAAAAAACACATTACGTATCAGTTATCATCAACACTCCACAACCCGGAACTAAATCAACTGGCATTAAAGATGAACATGAGGTATCACTTATCACCAACACAATCCGGAACTAACAAAAAAAATATTACAGATCATTTATCACCACCACAACACAACCCGGAACTAATGAACAACATGTGTGTGCCCCGAGGCGGTGGTAGGCCGACCGGGTTTGGTATTTACGGTAATGTAGTCAACCTGATTCTATTACGATAGTGACATGGCTTCCCCCTCCTCCCCTCTCACCCCCTTCCCTTCCCCTCTCCTCCCCTCCCCTATCCTCCCCTCCCCTCTCCCCATTCTTTCCTTCTCTTCCCCTCCCCTCTTCCTTCCCATTTTGGACCTGTTGCCATGGTGATCTTGGACCTGTCACCATGGTGATACTGGACCTGTTGCCATGGTGATCTTGGACCTGTTGCCATGGTGATCTTGGACCTGTTACCATGGTGATACTGGACCTGTTGCCATGGTGATCTTGGACCTGTTACCATGGTGATACTGGACCTGTTACCATGATGATATTGGACCTGTTACCATGATGATACTGGACCTCTTACTATGGTGATATTGGACCTGTTACCATGGTGATATTGGACCTGTTGCCATGGTGATACTGGACCTGATACCATGGTGATACTGGAACTGTTGCCATGGTGATACTGGACCTGTTACCATGGTGATACTGGACCTGTTGCCATGGTGATACTGGACCTGTTACCATGGTGATATTGGACCTGTTACCATGATGATACTGGACCTGTTACCATGGTGATACTGGACCTGTTACCATGGTGATACTGGACCTGTTACCATGGTGATACTGGACTTGTTACCATGGTGATACTGGACCTGTTACCATGGTGATACTGGACCTGTTACCATGGTGATACTGGACTTGTTGCCATGGTGATACTGGACTTGTTGCCATGGTTATACAGGACTTGTCTTTGGCCGTTCGTTCACACTTGTCGAGTAGCCATAGTCTAGCTAGTACCCCCAAGTGACGTCATAGTAACTGTGGTCCAATGAGCAGGCGGAACACTAGTAACGTCATAGTAACTGTGGTCCAATGAGCAGGCGGAACACTAGTAACGTCACAGTAACTGTGGTCCAATCAAAGCAACGGTCGTATACAGATAAGTTTGACAAATCAGCGATCACCATGACCGTGTACAAGTGAGTCTAGCCAATTAACGCTCTCCCTGGCCGTATATGAGTGAATTTAGCCAATCAACACTCAACAATGGCCGTGTATGAGTAACTTTAACCAATCAACGCTCGTCATACCCTTGTACACGTGGGTTTAGCGTGTTGGAGACAGCTGGCGGTAACCAAACTCCAAACTTGTGGCTCTCCTCCGACATCTTTTCCTTCTCACTCTCTAAAATTTAATTAGTTTGAAACTTTGGCCAAAACAACAACACCACTACAAGGCCCGACGGCTAACAGCTGTGTGAGGCTGTCAGTCCAAGGGTAGCTGAGTCTTAGCTGTGTGAGGCTGTCAGTCCATGGGTAGCTTTAGCTGCGTGAGGCTGAATGACTCTGTCTGTCCCTAGGAACCTGAGCCTTAGCTGTTTGTCTGCTGTTCTCTCTTTAGCTTTTATTTTTCAAGCTATGTTTCTCTTCGATATTGTTATTTAACTTTTTTTTAGCATTTTTCATCAAGTTAAATTTTCTTCACAATTTTTTTCTTTGTGTATTTCTAACTTTCTTGTGAGTTTAATATTTTCTACTATTTTTTTTAGTTATTTTTTTTATCTTTGAAGTTCTTAATCAAGGTGTGTGTGTGTGTGTGTGTGTGTGTGTGTGTGTGTGTGTGTGTGTGTGTGTGTGTGTGTGTGTGTGTGTGTGTTATCTTTATTAAGCGTTTTGGAAAATGGAGTATAAACGACCGAAAAAATAACCCGTAAATAAACAAACCTGTCCTGGGTGATGAACGACCAAGTATTAATAATGTCCCCATTATGAATAGCCAGTCTTGTTCTCTCGGGTTATGTGTATTTTATTGCAATATATGAATGACTTAGAGTGATTTAAGGACAATATTTTAGCTCAGTAATTAGCTTTTATATTTCGCTTGTCACTGACGATGGGTAGTTACGTCCATGTATTTTATGGTCCTATGTTATATATTTTTGTGTTAGTGTGTGGGTGTAGTGGGGGGGGGGGGTTGTGTGTGTGTGTGTGTGTGTGTGTGTGTGTGCGTGGGGGGTTGTGTGCGTGGGGGGTTGTGTGCGTGTGTGTGGAGGGAGGAGGAGGTCTAGAAGCAGGTGTATCAGGTAAAAATCAAAAGCAGGAGGAAGCGTAGGAAGAAGGAAGGAAGGAGCAAGAGAAGTAAGAAGAAGGAAGGGAAGAAGGAGGAGAAGGGTGTAGGAAAAAGGAAGGAAAGAAGGAGGAGGAGGAGGAGAAGTAGGAAGAAGGAAAGAAGGAAGGAGGAGGAGGAGGAGGAGGGGGACGTAGGAAGGAAGGAGGAAGGAAAGAGGAGGAGTCTGAAGAAGGAGGGAGGACGAGGAGGTCAGTATTTCCAGCTAGTGGGGTGAAGAGGTCGGGGTAAGAGCTGACCTCCTGGGAGCTATTTGCTGTTATGACCATATTGATGAGTTATTTATGACCGGAGTTATGACTCATACCGCTAGGGGGAGAGAAGGCTAAAGGGACTCACCTACCTCCTCCCCCCCCCTTTACCCCCTGGCACCAGTTAAGGGGGAAGGGGAGATTCTTAATTCATATTTTTACCCTTTGAAATGATAGTGGGGTTTAATTAGCCCCCTTTTCCTGCCTGAAGTAAAGAGGCTTCATTTAGCCCCTAACCCTTTGATGAGAGCAAAGGGAAGAGTATAGTGTATCATCGTACCCCATGGCTTAAGCAAAGGGTGCTAGTTTAGACCCTACCCCTTAACGATAGTAAAGCGAAACATACTTTGTCCCCTTACAACAAAGAGGGTCTAAGTTTAACCACCAACCCTTAGACTGCGTCAGAGGGGAGTAAATAATCCCCTTAACCCCTAAACACAGAAAAAGAGAACAAATTAGAACCCCTTACCCACATTAAAGGGGAAATCAGTTCATACCATAACCCCTTATGACATCAAAGGGAACCCCATTAACCCCATTTCCCCTTAAGACAACAAATAGAGAAGGAGGACAGGAGAGGAACAAATTTGCCTTCGTTCCCTGCCTCACCCTTAACCCCTAGACCATCTCGTGTTGCCGTAAAAGAGAGTTAAAGAGAGGGCCAAGTGGAGGGCCAAGTGGAGCGATGTATTCAAGGCATCATTTAGTGGCCATATCTTCGACCTACTCAACAGCTTCTATAATAATCCCACCGGCTCGTGCAGTTAATATAGTACATACTGACCATGAAACCGATACCTCCTCTGTATTTAATTCTGTGTTAATATCTAAAAACTTAAATATTTCCTCTATATTTACATTACATAATATAGTCATACAAAATAGAAACATATATGTATATAAAGAAATATGATAAATTGCCTCATCACGGTCCAACTACAAAGTATTCCTTATGTGTGTGTGTGTGTGTGTGTGTGTGTGTGTGTGTGTGTGTGTTCTCTCTAACTTGAGAAATGTATACATATTTTATGTTCTTAATGTAGAGTAAGTGCCTGTTGTAGGTTTATTAATGAGGCGGGATATACCTGTGTGTGTATTGTTCATATATCTTGTACATTACGTTTCTTTATCTTATTTTAATCACTTAACCAATATATATTATAATTTTATTTTCAACTTATTGTCTATTAAACACGTAATTTATTGTTGTATTTTTTTTTCTTTGTTTTCTTTGTTCTATGGTTGGTTTGTTGTTTGGTTTGTTATGTTTTTTGTTTTTGTTTTAGTTGTCTGAGGATGGAATGTCTTCTCTGAGAATTGTAAACAAAAACATCACCCGACCTTCTTCCAGCACTAGTCCTCAGTGCGTCAAGGTAAATATTCTTCTCTTCTACTATTACATTACCCATTAACCCACAACAGAAATATTCCTCTCTACAGTTTAATCTTTCTCTCTTTCTGATACATCAATTTTAACACGGGATCTACTGTACTAGTTCCCATACTAACAGATGCAATTTTACTCTCATCATTGTCATAGGAAACACTTACTTCATCCCCAGGACCATTAAAACACTCTTAAAAATCCACAAAACTCTCTTAAAAACATCATAATATCCTCCTTCAGTAACTATCAAAGTGTAGAATATACAATGGAAAAAATTTATCTTCTTTTCAGTGTATTAAATTATGTCATTGCAGGCCCTCACACACACACACACACACACACACACACACACACACACACACAACCGTCTGTCCTCATCATCCATCAAAATTCTAGTGTTTTATCATCCACTTCTCTCACATCATCCAAGTCACCCTTTACCTTCGATATTCCTCACTCTCAAAATCCTCTTTCTCCCTCTTTTACCTCCTCTTTAGAACAAGTCTCCCTCTTAGCCTCTTATACGCCACTAATCAAGCAGTTTTACACACTCACCTCACACTAACTGATATTGTATAAGGTAGGGTATCGTCGTCCACCATCTCTTACCTCTTTGCCATCACACACGCCTACATACATTCACACTCTTCTTCCTCTTCACATTATCTTCTATTTCTCGCCCCTTATCCTTTCCCCTTCATTTTCTTTTATTTATCCTGTTTATATTTTTCTTACCATCTGTGTTATCATGTGTTCCACCCCTCCCAGGGCGTTTACCGTGTGAGATTAAAACCTCGAATCTGAACCCTAATGCAAGCTCGAACCCGAACCCTATTCCAAGCTCGAACCCGAATCCAAACCCGAATCCGAACCCCAACTCGAAATGAAACCCGGACTCATAACTAAATCATAATCTTCGTACTAAAACCACTGATGTGATTAAGTTTGTATTTATAAGGGGTAAGTTATGTTAAGGATAAGTTACGTATTGTTCAGGTTAGTATAAGTTAGATTAAGTTGGGTTACATTAGATTTGGTTGAGTTCCGGGTTCGGCTCTGTTGTATAGTGAGCCCTTACACTCCTGCATGGTGTTTTAGCACTGTCTGCATATCTCATTCAACCCCAAGAAACTTTATTATTCACACACAACGTAATAACCAACTTGACCTCCCTTCCTTCCTCCCTTCGTCTGCTCCCCTTGCCAAGTTACAAGAACTAATTTCTTCCTCTGCAATTTTACGTTGAAATATTGTGAATTGAGTATGAATATTTGATTACATAAAGGCAAGTGTGTGTGTGTGTGTGTGTGTGTGTGTGTGTGTGTGTGTGTGTGTGTGTGTGTGTGTGTGTGTGTGTGTGTGTGTGTGTGTGTGTGTGTGTGTGTGTGTGTGTGTGAGCAAAAGAGAAAATGACAACTAGAGGCTTAAAGGATAAATCAGCTTCCCCCATGTCTAAACAAATGGGCAGGAATAGGATTAAATACTTTACTAAAATATCCAATTGTATATATCATAAGAGACACCTTCCTTTGGATTAATAAAGTCATTATTTGTGTTATTACCTAAAAACTGGATCATTAGACTTTACCCATCTTAAAATAATTAGGATAATAATTCATATGTACAGGATTTTATGATACTTAACTTTACATAGAATAAAATAAACTAAATAAATAATTCCTCATGATGAAAACTGATGTAGAAAGAGAAAAGAAAATATAGACGCAATTACTAGTTTGGGAATTTAAAAGAAAGTGTTTTTGATGATTAAAAGAACATACATATTTCTTATAAAGATTTGGACAATATACAATAAACTTAGGAAAAAGTACTTTAATAATGAAGGCATTAAAATTAAAAAAAAAGTTAATAAAAAAAATGCATTATGATGTTGCAATGTTAATAAGAAATAAACGTACAAGTTAAGTCAAGGATTGTTAGGAACTTAGTTAAGGCAGCTTGCAAACCTCCAACATTATACATTATTTATTCCAAAAATTTAATGAGAAAAGTTGTAAGCAGCGATAAAGGAATAAAAGTTAATGGTAAAGTTAAATGAAATGTTGAGTATGCAGCTAATAATGCTCATAATATAGATAGTGAAGCGGCGTTGTTAAAAAGAAGTAGTTGACAGATTAATGAGAAAAAAAATGACAAGATTATGAACTTAGAGTTGGCGCTGTAATGACATAAGCTGATTGTTTTCAAATTAAGGATAAATCGTAAACAAAGATTATAGAAACAAATAGGTAACTTAATGTAAATAGGTGGAATATTTTCTAACTTTGGGAAGTAACATAAATTGTAAATGGTAACTGTTAAAGACAAATTGAAACGTAATTAGGAAAACAAAAATGACATCTGTTGAAATTGGTTGTAGATCTTAGCCACAGGGTAAAGTCGTGAAATACATCGAATGATTAGGTTAGATTAGGTTAGGGTAGGTTAGGTTAGGTTAGGTTAGGTTACGACGGTTAGATTAGATTAGGTTAGGTTAAGTTTCGTGAGGTTTGGTTATGTTATGTTAAGTCAGATCAGGTTAGTCAAGTCAGGTTAGGGTAAGTTAGGTGAAATTAGGCTATTTTAAGTCAAGTCAGGTTAAGTTAGGTTAAGTTAATTCAGGTTAGGTTAGGTTATAGTGTTCACTCGCCACCATATATAACACTTACTGAAGAACAAGACGTATACGTGGTAGGTATGTGTCCTGGTACTGTAATTATGGGTCACTGAATAATGGTGTGACACAGATGTGCATTATTTATCACGCCTACTACGGTGAGGGGCCTGTACACACACACACACACACACACACACACACACACACACACACACACACACACACACACACACACACACACACACACACACAGAATGTTTACGTGTCTAACCTTCTCTTATATTGTATCTGTACCTGTACCTTGACAACTCTCTCTCTCTCTCTCTCTCTCTCTCTCTCTCTCTCTCTCTCTCTCTCTCTCTCTCTCTCTCCTCACTACCTAATAACCTGGCGAGAAACTCTCCACCTGTCCTCACTAGATGTAATATTAAACTTTTTCTAACTTTTTTCTTCCGCCTCTCTCTCTCTCTCTCTCTCTCTCTCTCTCTCTCTCTCTCTCTCTCTCTCTCTCTCTCTCTCTCTCTCTCTCTCTCTCTCTCACTTCACTTTCATCACAATCTCTCATCTCCACCACTCTCTTCCTCCCCCTTTAGTCATTATCTTCCCCCCATTCCTTCCTTCCTCTCTTTCCCCTCACTCCTCCCATCACTTCTTCACGCTATGGGATGCTGCAGAGGGATTGGGGAGGTAAGGGAGGGGTAGGGGAGGTAAGGGAGTGTAGGGGAGGTAAGGGAGGGGTAGGGGAGGTAAGGGAGGGTAGGGGAGGTAAGGGAGGGTAGGGGAGGTAAGGGAGTGTAGGGGAGGTAAGGGAGGGGTAGTGGTGGTAAGGGAGGGTAGGGGAGGTAAGGGAGGGTAGGGGAGGTAAGGGAGTGTAGGGGAGGTAAGGGAGGGGTAGTGGTGGTAAGGGAGGGGTAGGGGAGGTAAGGGAGGGGTAGGGGTGGTAAGGGAGGGTAGGGGAGGTAAGGGAGGGGTAGGGGAGGTAAGGGAGTGTAGGGGAGGTAAGGGTGGGTAGGGGAGGTAAGGGAGGGGTAGGGGTGGTAAGGGAGGGGTAGGGGTGGTAAGGGAGGGTAGGGGAGGTAAGGGAGTGTAGGGGAGGTAAGGGAGGGGTAGTGGTGGTAAGGGAGGGGTAGGGGAGGTAAGGGGGGTAGGGGTGGTAGAGAGGGGTAGGGTGGTAAGGGAGGGGTCGGGGTGGTAAGGGAGGGTAGGGGAGGTAAGGGAGGGTTAGGGGAGGTAAGGTAGGGGTAGGGGAGGTAAGGGAGGGTAGGGGAGGTAAGGGAGGGTTAGGGGTGGTAAGGGAGGGTAGGGGAGGTAAGGGAGGGGTAGGGGAGGTAAGAGAGGGGTAGTGGTGGTAAGGGAGGGGTCGGGGTGGTAAGGGAGGGTAGGGGAGGTAAGGGAGGGTTAGGGGAGGTAAGGTAGGGGTAGGGGAGGTAAGGGAGGGTAGGGGAGGTAAGGGAGGGGTAGGGGAGGTAAGGGAGTGTAGGGGAGGTAAGGGAGGGGTAGTGGTGGTAAGGGAGGGGTCGGGGTGGTAAGGGAGGGTAGGGGAGGTAAGGGAGGGGTAGGGGAGGTAAGAGAGGGGTAGTGGTGGTAAGGGAGGGGTCGGGGTGGTAAGGGAGGGTAGGGGAGGTAAGGGAGGGTTAGGGGAGGTAAGGTAGGGGTAGGGGAGGTAAGGGAGGGTAGGGGAGGTAAGGGAGGGTTAGGGGTGGTAAGGGAGGGTAGGGTAGGTAAGGGAGGGTTGGGGAGGTAAGGGAGGGTAGGGGATGTAAGGGAGGGTAGGGGAGGTAAGGGAGGGGTAGGGGAGGTAAGGGAGGGTAGGGGAGGTAAGGGAGGGTAGGGGAGGTAAGGGAGGGTAGGGGAGGTAAGGTAGGGGTAGGGGAGGTAAGGGAGGGGTAGGGGAGGTAAGGGAGGGTAGGGAGGGGTAGGGGAGGTAAGGGAGGGTAGGGTAGGTAAGGGAGGGTTGGGGAGGTAAGGGAGGGTAGGGGAGGTAAGGGAGGGGTAGGGGTGGTAAGGGAGGGTAGGGCAGGTAAGGGAGGGTTGGGGAGGTAAGGGAGGGATCGGGGTGGTAAGGGAGGGTAGGTAAGGGAGGGTTGGGGAGGTAAGGGAGGGGTAGGGGAGGTAAGGGAGGGGTAGGGGAGGTAAGGGAGGGGTAGGGGAGATAAGGGAGGGTAGGGGAGGTATGGGAGGGGTAGGGGAGATAACGGAGGGGTAGGGGAGGTAAGGTAGGGTTGGGGAGGTGAGGGAGGGGTAGGGGAGGTAAGGGAGGGGTAGGGGAGATAAGGGAGGGTAGGGTAGTTATTGACAGAACTTCCAACATTATTGATATACTGAGTTACCTTCCCTTCCTCTACTCCCCTTCCTTCTTTCCCTCCCCTCCCTTCTTATCCTCCTTACTTTCTCTACCCTTTCTCCCTTGTATTTCTATCCCTCTTCATTCCTCTTTTCCTGAACCTACTTTCCACATCTCCCTCTCCCTCTTTTTTCCTTCCTATCCCTTCCTCCTCCCTCTCCTCTTCCTTCCCCCTCTCCTCCACCCTCTCCTCTCCCCCTCTCCTCCCCCTCTCCTCTCCCCCTCTCCTCCCCCTCTCCTCTCCCCCTCCTCTCCCCATCTCTCCTCACCCCATGTTTACCTATTAACCTGAAGGAAGCAAGACTAATTAGTTTACCTTTCACACGCCTCTTAAGACCGAGTAAACCCATCTGGTCACGCTTCATAGGAGACCATAGGAGACCGAGTTACCGAGGTTAAAGAGACCGAATTACTAGATGAGAGGAGACCGAACTAGGAGATCATAGGAGACTGAACTAGCAGGGAGGGTTGAGGAGAATGAGTGAGAAGGAGGTGAAGATCGATGATCATTTAACCCTTTAATGTCGACAATTTAACCCTTTGATGAAGATGATTTAACCCTTTGATTACTATAATTAAACCCTTTCACGGCGACGATTTAACCCTTTGACGACGTTGGATTAACCCTTTGACGACGTTGGATTAACCCTTTGACGACTATTTTTGTTCTAACTGTTCTTGCTGTTGTTCATCTTCTTGTTCTTCTTGTTCCTGTTCTCTTTCTTTTTTCTTCTTTTGTTTTTGTTGATATTTGTCTTTTTCTTCTTCTTGTTTTTATTATTCTACCGACCTTTTACTCTTGAAATGTCTCTCATTATTTCTTCATCAGACCTCGAATTTAATTATCTGAAATCATTCTGCTACATAAAGGCATTTTTTTTTCTACGACTTTCTTTTAAGTTATATTTTTGTATTTTTGTAGCCTTTTACTTTTAGATTTTCACTCAACTTTCAAAATGTTGTCATGGTGATCGCCTGAAATGTTAATGGACTCTTACAAGGTTATAAAAAGCTTGATGGAATTTTTTATTTATTTTTTTTTATGGGGAATGGAGCGGAGGAAGGGGGAGCTGGGGGGGAGGAGGGAGAGGAGGAGGTGAGGGACGGGGAGGTGGAGGTGAATGGAGGGGAGCAATAGGGAAGACTGGGGACCAATTTCGAACACTTATGTAAATTTTTCGTATCGTGAAGTCAACTCTGAACTGAGAATGAACTGTACTGACGCTTTGTAACATCTCGAGATTATTTTTTCCCTCGATAATTTTGTTTTCGTATATAAGGTTAATTTTCCTAGACTTATAGTCACAGAAATATTACAAAACTCTTAAAAATAATAATACTAAGTTCCGAGTGATCTATAAGTTAATATTACAGAATAGATTATGGAATTCATTCATTTTTCGAACATCAAATCAATATTCCCGATTTTGTTATAATATTACAGAAATATTACAGATCATTTGAATGTGTCATAACTTGCTACCCTAGTTGCAACAGTTTTAGTCATGATTACAGGAATTTCCCAGTTTTGCCAACGTTAAGTCACCTTTACCGTTAAGTGGTAGAGTTACAGAATTATTAGAGAATATTAAAGAAACAACTGTAATATTGCTTTTAGAACCCTCGAGTCTGTTGGTACAGAAATAATACAGCTTTTATGAAATTCTACTAACGAGTCAATTTTCCCCCCTGGCGACTACAGCTGCAGAAATATTACAGAATTCCATAAAAAAAAAAGATTAAATAACTAAATCACGGCCGCCAGTGATTCCCATCCGGACATCAAACAGGGATCTCCGGACGTATTCCGGACATGAAACACCGACGGACCGACGGGTATCGGGGACCAGTTCAATTAGAGCGAGTGGCAATAACATTAGTGAGTCGACAATGCAGGTAAGACCATTTATTGCCAGGTAAAACTGTGACCTTCCCATCCTGCTGCATGTTTACGATCTGCCTCTGTGATGGGAGATGGGAAGGGTAAGTGCTGGGGATGGAATGGGAGGGAGAGGAAGAGGGGGAGAGGGTATTGGTGATTGAGGAAGAGGAGGAGAGGTATTGGTGATGGGGTTGTTAAGGGATGATGGGATGGGAAAGGTAGGTACTTGTGATGGGGTAGTACAATTGAAGGGTTAAAGATGGGATGGGTAGGTACTGGTCATGGAATAGAATAGATAGGTTTAATGACATAGGAACAGGCAGGGTAGGATGATAGATACTCGTGATGGGATAGAGATAGTGGGGGAAGGCACTGGTAATGGGATAGATATAGGAAAGATGGGTACTGTTGATGGGATGAGTAAAACGATGAAATGAAGACAGAAAAGGGAGTTACTGGGTTATGGGATGGAAGTCGTTAAGCTGATTGGATGGAACTCGTTAAAGTGATGGGATGGAGACAGGAAAGGCATAGGCAAACATTTTTGGGCTGTCCTTACCACCCCTTCCAAATTTTATTTCTCAGAGGACCATAGCTTCTAATTTCACTCACCCATCCCACTCTCTGCCTTCCCCTGACCCTCCTACATTCAATATCACCCCAATTTTACCCATTAATATCTAAATCCTTATTCTCGTCATCTGAATTATATGACTGAAATGTCCAATTTATATTTTTCTATATATTTTCAAGTTTGTTTGGTTGTTATATTCAGTCTTAGTAATTCTTCATCTTTTTTTTTTTATATTTGCGCAATTAGTTTCTAACATTTTTCTGTATAAAGACATTTCAAGGGCCTGTTACCTCTGCTCACCTGTTGTAATCACCATTCTCTTCAGAGGCGTGGGTTCGTATCCCACCGCTGCCACCTTTGTTACCTCTGTTTATGTAGAGTTTCAGCACTGGAGGTAAACTAGAAGAGTTATAACAAGAAATAGTTATGGTTAAGTTTGCAAACCCAAATGATCTGTTGTCCTTTTATTGAGAAAATAGTCTATACACAATTAAAATATATCACCGTAACTAACACTATGAGCCTTGAGCGTTAGAAGAGTTAAAGTGAGTTAGAGCAAAATTCGTTAACACTCGCGTGGTGTGCTTGAGAGACCTAGTATGACTGAGATAACCGGCAGATAAAACTGATGACCCGGTTTAGACAGTGGTGCACAGAGGTCACTTGAAAGACAATGAGGTTACATAACATACATCACTTGCTTCAGTATTAGACAATATTTATTAGACACTTGTTCATACTTTAATAACCGAGGGTGTTGTAACATAACATTATGTATGTAGCCCACATTTATATAACCATTACTGCCTGTTATAAAGGGGCTAATACAGGCCTTTAACCTCCTTCTGGCGTTTGCTGAAAGTGTTATGCCTTGACTCATACATTTTTTTTTCAAACTAAATTTTATTTCTACTTTTAAAGGCTTTGCTAATTATTGTTTTAATTTCTCTTTCACATCTACCTATTATCACAATTTATGTCTTCCCAAATACATAGGTTTAAATTCATTGCTAGTTACTATTTCATTTTGGGTTTAGTTTTAAATTTAGAATTAATTTTTACTTCCGTTTCATTGTGAACTTTGACCTTTAACGCCTAAAAATTTAGACGCTAGGTGTTGTCATGGTGACTAAATACATCAAATATGACGACCATTTACCTCTGTTCTTGTCTTGTGTTGATGATTTGAATAAAATAAAAACTTTTAGAAATATATACAATATTTTTTAACTGAAGAATCAACGAATTATTTGTTCTATATAGTAGTTGTCAAAACACTTTCTTTCTTAAGAGACAGAACTAACGAAAATGTCTTTCTTAATGGGAACGATATTCGGGCGTAAAGGTGAAACAACAACAATATGTTATTCTCAAACTACACAAAGTGCTGTTGAAAATGTTGAGGAAAAATTTGTACCTCTTCTTCGAACACAGGAGCAAAACAAACACATTTCATTTCCATGTAAAACTAACTTGACGTAGAACAATCAGAGAGTACTAATTACTACTTCAAAAAAGAAACACATAACACCTAAATATACACAAGACAAACACCGAGAGTAATCCCAACCAACGCAAAGGTAAAAAAAATAAGTATCGACGGAATAAGAAACAAAGAGAAACTCTGCTGTGTTTAGGTGTTGAAAACTCGACAGGACAATACATGGTTGGGACAAAACAATCGCTATTCGGATATACCGGAGCCAAAACACGCTGGGCGGGATGAATGAGGCGTCTCAATAGCCGTCCTGGACCCCCGACCACACAATGGCGTCGTCGCGGGCCTGGAATGGGAATCAATATGTCCTGTGATTAGCTGGAATTGTTGCTGGGAGGGATGGCTCGATTACACACGACCTGGAATTAATGTTTCTCTGTGAAGCTTCCGCACCCCCAGCCAGTACTAATGTCTTGTCGAGGAGAACTAGAAAAAAAGGAGGATTTTCATTGGCGGAGGTTATGTACAGGGAGAGTGGCGAGGTGATGGGGTGAAGGAGAGGAGAGTGTGAACTGCGTGGTGTTGTTATTTAGTAAGGTTTCATAATCTAGATAACCAAGCTTAAATCATTTGTATATTCAACCATGACAACAACTCTACATATCTTTCTCACTAACTCACTCACTCTCTGACGGAGCTAATTTACATCTACGTTATTACAATATTGTATAATTCATTTAACAGTTACACTAATATTATCTGATTTAGTTAATGTTTGATGTAAACTTACCTGAGTCTCAGTCGTTAATCATTATCAACACACAGGTATACGAGGGTTCACTGTGAGGTCATATGAAGGTGAATATGAATTTATCACTTTTAGAATATAAGGTAAATCACAAATTGCAAGTCAAATAGGTTCCGATCCTATTAAACCAATTAAACGAAACATGAGGATTGAAGCCTAATCCGAACAGGTTCAAGTCCAAAGGGATTCGAATTCTAGGGGGGGGGGGAGGGGGGTAATCCAAATCTACCCCAATCTTATTAGTTTCCAATCTTAATACACCCCAACTCTAATAGAACCCCTAATCCCGATGGTGAATGCATGACTCAGACCCAATGGGATTAGGACCCAAGTCTACTTAAAACCAAAATCACGAGCCAGTCTGACACACGTGAACAGGAACATACTACAGCCAGAAAATATTAGCCAGAACAAGATAATTACAAGGTTTATATCATAACATAAGGGTGAGCCGAGTAACCTGCACGCCACCACCAACAAGACCATGACTAACATTTCAGGAACCATGACTAAGACGAACGAATTTATAACCTGGAGAAGATTATGGCTGACATTTTCTGTAACCCGGAGCTAACATTATCTAAAACTTATGAATCTGTAACCCATAATGAGTTAATGGGTATTTTGTTCTGTAACCTGAAGCAATAGGTGGATATAAAGGTACTGTAACCCTGAATAAAAGGCCCAGTGGATAAAGCACTCGCCTCTTATCCTACATGTCTTTGGCTCGTCCCCTAGGTACCCATAGTCGACCCAAGTGTGAATAGATACCTGACTTTACAGTTGAAGAGGTGAAGGCTACCGAGTACAGTGCCTCCTTGTGTGCTGAAGACCGTCAGTAATGGTACAATGGCATAAGTGGAAGTGTTTTAATATCTTCACTCGTAAAATAAAATTGTACCTTTACTTCATACCTAAATCTGTAATTGGACTTGTATTCTCGATACTACATGGGATTTACTGTACCTGCACCTGTACCTGTAACTGTACTTTATACCTGTAACTGTACCTGTAATTTATACTTAGATCTGTATTTTCATTTAATATTTTTTGAACAAACTTTCTGAATCAGATCATGTACCGTGAGGCACTTGAGCAGGGAAGCCAATTAGCAGGAACCTCCGGCCGGGAAGGTTTTAATGGATCGTAACACCTGATGCACTCGTATCGCCCCTCACTAACACAGTAGTTAACATGTTAAATCTCCTTTTGTTAACTTATATTTATGGCCGTCTTTATAATAATGAATATCTCTTATGTTTACGTCCCTCTGCCAGTCGCCCCCTTTACCTTCGTTCGCTAATTATCAACATAATAACCCAAACAATCAATAACAATTGGTCTTAAACAAGCCTGTATAATCATCATTTTATATAATTATTGTCCGGAGTTATAGAGGTCTGTGTTATGTTGTGTCGTGTCGTGTCGTGTCGTGTCGTTTCGTGTCGTGTCGTGTCGTGGCTCGGCGCGGGGGGATGTACCTACCTCCACGAGTAATCTTATTGCCTGAGACGTTCCTGGTGATAAATTACTCCTGGCTTAAGTGCCGTGAGTCAGCCCGTGGTCGGCCATCCACAGCCTATAGAGTTCTTTAGAAAATGGAAGTCGGATTTTATTAGTGAATGATTTCTCTTCAACACAGCCAAAGAGGAACGCCCCTACCCGCCCACTGCTGCCCATTACCGCCCACTGCCCCCCACTACAACCCATTACCGCCCATTAACGTCCTCCTGGCCCCTATATACCTTTAGGAGGCAGGTGGTAGGTGGGTACGTGTGTGTCCATAGCTACTGCACAGTCTGTATGGTGCTGTTAACACACGGGAATCTCTGCAGCTGTACATTAAACTCGAGGGTGAAGCAGCAGAGAGAAGGCAGCGCTTACTTCCTCTCCTACGGGTTACTGATTAACCCCCGAGGCGCCCCTAGTCCACCCAGCTATAAATGGACCCTCAATTTGAAGTCTGGGAAATGGGAAGTTAATCGAGTACAGTTTAAGCCACGCTGCCTCATTGTGCAGTGTACTGTATCCACACTGCCTCTAACGTCCCCTCAGGCTTATAGAAACAAACTATTTATCTTGTATTTCTGAATAAACTTTGTTATTCTGTTAAGGCATCAACTTTATGATACTCTTACTACATGAGAGTTACTGTACCTGGACTATATACTATAAATCTATAAACTACTTGTAATCATATTTCTGAATCGAATTTCTGATGTTATAATGATAAAGGATACGATTCCCTATACACGTCTGAGCATCAAAGCCATAACAAATGACCTCATCAAATCTGTGTTAGTGTGGGCGGTATTGATAGCCCTCTCCAACTCTCTCCATCCCCCTCCATCCCTCTCCATCCCCCTCCAGTCCCCCTCAAAGCCCCCTCCAACCCGGGCTAGCAGTGACGTCAGGGGCCTGTGACAGATGGCTCTCCATATAAGTCCTACAAATTACTTATTGATGAGTGACTCTCCAACCCTTTATTGTATGACTCCCTCATCCACTTCCCTCTAATGGGATGAAAGGGGAGGTGAAGAGGGAAATAAAGGGAAGGGGAGGGAGGGACGATAACGTGATGTGGGGAGTGGTGTGGATGAGGGAGTGGTGTGGATGAGTGGTGTGATGTAGATGGGGGTGTGGTGTGGATGAGGGTGTGGTGTGGATGGGGCTGTGGAGTGGATGTGGGTTGGGTGTGGATGGGGTGGGGTGTGGATGAGGGTGTGGTGTGGATGAGGGTGGGGTGTGGATGAGGGTGGGGTGTGGATGAGGGTGGGGTGTGGATTAAGGGAGTGGTGTGGATGAGGGGAGTGGTGTGGATGAGGGACTTAGAAACCTTCCATATCAAGATAGGTTAAAGAAACTAAACTACATTCCCTAGAAAGACGAAGAATGCGGGGAGATATGATAGAAGTATTTAAGTGGGTGAAATGAATCAATAAAGGTGATATAGATAAATTTCTTATAATATCCGAGCAGGATAGGACTCGTAGCAACGGATTTTAGTTGGATAAGTTTAGGTTTAGGAGGGAGATAGGAAGGAACTGGTTCACAAATAGGGTGGTGGACGAGTGGAACAAGCTTAGCAACTTTGTAGTAAGTGCTGGAACGCTGGATAGTTTTAAAAGGAGGCTAGATAGATTCATGGATGATAGAGAGTGGTAGTAACTCTCGACGGGAGCTGCCATGCACAGGTCAACCAGCCTATTGCAGACTCCTTATTTTCTTATGCTCTTACGTTTAATGGTGTGGTTGGGGGTGTGGTGTGGTTGGGGACGAGTGGTACAGATAAATGAAAGAGAGAAAAAAAGAAAGAACGAGAGAGACAGACAGACAAAAATACAAACAAACAGAAGGAGAGACAGAGAGAGGAAGAAAGAAGGAAGGGAACATTAACAGATAAATGAAAAATGAGAGACAGAAAAACGAAAAAAAACAGTCAAAAACATCATACAAACAGAAATGCTCCCGAAATAAACACAAATAACAGAATGTTTTGAAATGAAGGAAAGCATTGTATGAAGGAAGTGAGGGAAGGACTTGATAAAAAGGGAAGTGGGGGAGGAAGGTGAAAGTAATTACTCAAGTGAAGAAAATTGGGAGGGACTTTTGCGACAGTTAGAAAGTCCGAGCAAGTCCAACCAGTTTTACGTCAATCTCTCTCTCTCTCTCTCTCTCTCTCACGACGAATGTAAGCAAACGAACTCTTGACGCAGCCCACATGGGGCCCCTCCCTCGTGTGGGAGAGACCATGGGGCCCCTTTCTTGTTTTGGTAGACCACGGGGCCCCTTTTTGTGTGGGAGGGACCATGGGGCCCCTTTCTTGTGTGGCAGAGACCTTGGGACCCCTTTATTGTATGGGAGAGATCATGGGGCCCCTTCCTTGTTTGGGTAGACCATGGGACCCTTTTATTGTGTGCGGGAGGACATGTTGGGCCATTCCTTGTGTGGTGGAGGATAGACAGACAGACAGACAGACAGACAGACAGACAGACAGACAAAATGCAATAATCCCAGAAGACCATTAAGAGAGGAAGAAAAGCCACCTGACTAATTAATTATGTG
This sequence comes from Homarus gammarus, assembly GCA_958450375.1. Taxonomy (NCBI): domain Eukaryota; kingdom Metazoa; phylum Arthropoda; class Malacostraca; order Decapoda; family Nephropidae; genus Homarus; species Homarus gammarus. Next base: position 840,180 of record CAUDMG010004128.1, on the reverse strand, counting down.
TGTGTGTGTGTGTGTGTGTGTGTGTGTGTGTGTGTGTGTGTGTGTCCTTGACATATAACCTGCCTCTGAGTCATCGATCACCACATCCATTATAAACACACCGCTTTATGTACACCTCTCTCTCTCTCTCTCTCTCTCTCTCTCTCTCTCTCTCTCTCTCTCTCTCTCTCTCTCTCTCTCTCTCTCTCTCTCTCTCTCTCTCTCTTCATTTCACCATCGTAATTAATCAACTCACCATAACTATTGGTAAGAAAACACAAATATGAAAACTTAAAAAAAAGAGAAATTACGAGAAAAAAACGAGATTTATCCCTAAATAAATGAATAAAATTTGAGAAAAAAATAAAGTCGTAAAAATGTAAAAAAAAAAAAAAAAAGTTAAAAAAGAAAAAAAGAAAATTAAAATGTAAAAAAATATGATGAAAAATGTGAATGTGAATAAATGTAAAACTGACTCGAATGTGTTAAAAAAAATTGTATATAATTAGTAAGATATCGACGAATGGGGGAGATAAGAGACAGATGGAAAAGGTACAAATGAGTTAAATTGTGTGTTGGGCGAGAGAAGAGACACGGACGAAGGAGGAGATAAGAAAGAACAAAAACTATATAAATTAGAAACTAGATGAGTGATAAGATAAGAGAGAGGAGGGAGGGAACTAATTGACGGTGGTGAGGGAGAGGGGGGGAGAGGGAGGAGAGGGGTAAGGGGAGAGAGGAAGAGGAGGAGAGCAGTGTGGAAAAGTGAGGAAAGAACAGAGAAGGAGAGGAGAGGAGGATGGGAAGAGAGAGAGAGAAAAATAATACATTTATCGTGTGTTATATGATGATTCTCTCTCTCTCTCTCTCTCTCTCTCTCTCTCTCTCTCTCTCTCTCTCTCTCTCTCTCTCTCTCTCTCTCTCTCTCTCTCTCTCAATATACCCAGGCAATGGACGTCTAACTCTCCATTCTTCCTAACTGTTTGTCTCTGTTATTAGTTTACGTAGAGTTTCTTCTTTTTTTATACAGAGAACTTCACTAGACAAGTTACTCGGAGCTTTCTGATTAAACTAACTGTTGACTGAGTGATTGAAACAGGGACTGTGTTGTTTACTGAGCCACTCAATTACGGAGATGTTTGGTTAACTGTATGATATGTTTCTGCCTGCCCCACCCTACCCCACCCCCGACTCTTGCTGATAAACTGAAAAAAGCTTTGTATATTTACCTATTCATATCGTAGACAATCCTATTAGACCCCATTCCTAATAAGCTTGATTTTTAGTCCTAATAAGCTTATGGCCTATTAGACCCCAGTCCTAATCGGGGTCATTTCTGATAGACCTCAGCCCTAACGTAACCTAACGTAAACCTAGCGTAACCTAACGTAACGTAACCAAACCTAACCTAACCAAGCGTAATCTAACTTAACCATTAGAACCATTTCCGCCTTAAGAAGAAAAATACTTAGCTTAATGTAAATGGTGGCTACGAGTACTGGGTCCTATTACCAAAGAATCCTATCACCACTGGGGCTTATCATCACTAGGGCCTATCACTACTGGGACCTATTACCTCTGGGGCCTATTACCTCTGGGGCCTATCACTACTGGGACCTATTACCTCTGGGGCCTATTAGCTCTGGGTGCCTATTATAAAGAGACATGTTAGGATCCGGGTTCAAAAGGCACCATCATTTACCAGCTATTGTGATCAATGTGAACGACGAGATAGATATAACACACACACACACACACACACACACACACACACACACACACACACACATACACACACACATACACACACACACACACACACACAGAGCAGCAGTTGTTTGGCATCGATCAATGGCGAGGTGAGAAGTAAGTCCCCCGAAGCTCTTGAATACTGTGAGAATAATGTGCTCCACAAGTTGTTTACACAGGAGAGCATAAACAACATGTGGATGGCTTCTGTTTTTTGGGGGCTCTTTGTTTACATTATGTTTTCTCTCTTCGTTTTGTATTCTTCTTATTGTTTTTTCCTTTTACTTGAGGTTTTTGGTCAATGAATTATTCCACGTGATGGTAGAAAAGTAGTACTGATAGTAAATAGGAAAGCAGATAGTAGAATAGTATTGAGGGTAGATAGTACAGTTGATGTGCTGGTAGATAGTAGAATAGTAATGATAATAGATAGTGTAGATAGAAAATATTTGAAGTGATTGAAGAAGAAGTGAAGTAAAGACGAGAGAATTAAAATGTGATACAAGATACCCTGGATGTATAAGCTTTTACACACACACACACACACACACACACACACACACACACACACACACACACACACACACACACACACACACACACACTATGGCTTGTGGCTTGTAGTCTTCTTAGTATGTGTCAATACCATAAAACTCAAAAGTGTTATTTTCAACATTGTAATTTCCTGTTTGACTTCGTAATCCGAGGAAATATAGAATAGTAATTTTTTGACACTAAGATTAATCCTCTTGTTGATTTTTTTACTATTATTTATTTTTTAAATAATGGGAAGTGTAATGGGTAAAGGAGGAATAAACAAGTGAAGATATAGCATTATTATTCTCTCTCTCTCTCTCTCTCTCTCTCTCTCTCTCTCTCTCTCTCTCTCTCTCTCTCTCAACTCAGAAAACACCACTCAGCCTTCCACTCAGTCCAATGAAATGCAAATCAACAAAACACATTCACCAGATTATAAAACAATGTACAAAGGCAAGCCAATGATAAACTTCATCAAAAAACGAAAACTTTATTTAGGGACATAAACTCAGCATCTCTCAGGGCAATCAGAATCCCATAAGGTGGCTCCAAAACCCCATTTGGGCTCTGATAAAGGAATCGAACACCCCATATATTGGCAGTCACAGAGTCTATATGAAGATTAAATTCTTGACTTATAGATTCCACAATGTTGATGTTCTGAATGGTGTTAGGTTAGGTTAGTGATAATTTTAGCACAGTCACTCCCCTTACTTGAAGCTATGAATAGGACGATGGTTCAGAACACCATTTGAAGGTAAAGTTATCTAGTTAGTTTGTGTGTTCATGTCTAAAAAGTATTAGTGTATATAATCCCTCCCTTTCGTTATGTGAGTAAATAGCTCTTATCTCCCTTACTCTAATGCGTATGGCTCTTATGCGTATTGCTTCGTGTGTTAGTGAGATTCATCTATTGTGTGAAGCTTCGAAACGAGTCAAGAATATTCAGTTTTTACAGATATATTTGTAAAGCAACATCTAAATTAATAATGAATATTTTTCCGACATAGACGTGTTTTATATGATATTTAAGTTAAAAATATATTAGTGGTGGAATATAGGTTAGATTATGTTCACCAAAGCCACGTCACTCCGTCTAAGGCCACGTCATGTTAAGCTCCAAAGACACGTCTTGTTACCCGACCAGAGTTGATGTTAGCTGTAAGAGAAACCAGGCGTAACACACTCTCTGTCTGGCTACTGGAAAGGTTAGTGCTCTCTCTCTCTCTCTCTCTCTCTCTCTCTCTCTCTTGGTTGATTTGTCATTTGGAAGTGTATTCTTTATGGGATTAAGAATATTGCTAGTTTTTACGTAATTTACCACTTCCTATATTCTTGTGTGTGTGTTAGGGAAGGTTTGATCTTTTTTGTGTTTAATGCTTACTGTATTTTTTATTTCACTGTTTTTTTTTTTAATATCCAGTGAAATACCTTAACCTGGTGAACAGTGAAAGGATAATGAGAATAATCACTGTAATCACTGTAGTCGATTTTTTTGTTGTTGTTGTTGACGGTACAAGCCCCGCCCCCCTTGCTGCTCATTGGCTCATAAATAATGTTCGATAAATGTTGATATATCACAACTAATTCACATATAACTGTTAAGGATACCCAATTCTAGCTCATATTAATGCTGAATTTAATATATGTATAGATATAACTGCTTGAAAACATTAACTTTCTAGATATGAGTGGAAAAAATGTTCGAAATCAAGAATCATTTACCGTCAAAGTCACAAACAAATTCACATTTTCGGTCAAGGGAGCGGGGCTTCTTTGCCTAATACCGTCAGCTATATGTTTATAACTATAACTAAGCCTCTGGGATCGTAACCATGACTCATTACATACATACATACATACATACTACTTTGCCGTCATTCGGAATTGAGTATGACGATCGTCCAGCTATGATACAATGATATGAGTTATTAAGGATGTCACCTAGGTTAGTGAGTTTTATGGTGACAAGAGAGGCTGATACGAGACCGGCAGATTCGATCACAGATGTTGCACGTGTGGGGGGTTACATCTAGTGCGGGAGGGGTGGCGGGAGCGTCTTTCCGGCGTTGGCGTTTGTCTGCCTCGTTATGCAGTCGGGCTAACTCGAAAGTATTGACACCTTCTTGTGTGGTGCTCCTCCAAGGATTACGGTGTGGAGTAAACGTCTCCCAAGTGAGGGGGGTCGATTTGGCACTTTTTCAGGTTTGATACATACATACATTCATACATACATACATACATGCATACAAACAACAATGATAACCTATATTATAAATAATCATACAGTAATAACAACCATAATAAAAAAAATATAGCATCTGTACACTCATATCGACATATATATCACAGAAGCCTTATATAAATTAATTAAAAAAATATATATATATTTTAACTTTTATTATTATACTAAATGCTTCTCCCAGTCTCTGTAATGAAATATATGATTGACTAAAGCTGGGCTCTGTGATTTATCATTAAAGTCACATGTTATTGAAAGTGAAATTTTTAATTAAATTTTTTTAACTAGGTGACTGCTGGCCTTTTTAATATGAAGAATTTGTACCGTATGTCACTCTGTCTGGTTCGTGTGTCTGATTGTCTGGAGGTTGGTGTGTGTGTATCTGTTGTCTGGATGTCTGTCTGTTGGTGTGTCTGGAGGTTGGTGTGTATGTCTGTTGTCTGGATGTCTGGATGTTGGTGTGTCTGGAGGTTGGTGTGTATGTCTGTTGTCTGGATGTCTGTCTGTTGGTGTGTCTGGAGGTTGGTGTGTATGTCTGTTGTCTGGATGTCTGGGTGTTGGTGTGTCTGGAGGTTGGTGTGTATGTCTGTTGTCTGGATGTCTGTCTGTTGGTGTGTCTGGAGGTTGGTGTGTATGTCTGTTGTCTGGATGTCTGGGTGTTGGTGTGTCTGGAGGTTGGTGTGTATGTCTGTTGTCTGGATGTCTGTCTGTTGGTGTGTCTGGAGGTTGGTGTGTATGTCTGTTGTCTGGATGTCTGGATGTTGGTGTGTCTGGAGGTTGGTGTGTATGTCTGTTGTCTGGATGTCTGTCTGTTGGTGTGTCTGGAGGTTGGTGTGTATGTCTGTTGTCTGGATGTCTGGGTGTTGGTGTGTCTGGAGGTTGGTGTGTATGTCTGTTGTCTGGATGTCTGGATGTTGGTGTGTCTGGAGGTTGGTGTGTATGTCTGTTGTCTGGAAGTCTGTCTGTTGGTGTGTCTGGAGGTTGGTGTGTATGTCTGTTGTCTGGATGTCTGGGTGTTGGTGTGTCTGGAGGTTGGTGTGTATGTCTGTTGTCTGGATGTCTGTCTGTTGGTGTGTCTGGATGTTGGTGTGTATGTCTGTTGTCTGGATGTCTGTCTGTTGGTGTGTCTGGAGGTTGGTGTGTATGTCTGTTGTCTGGATGTCTGGGTGTTGGTATGTCTGGAGGTTGGTGTGTATGTCTGTTCGTCTGGATGTTGGTGTGTCTGGAGGTGGGGTATGTCTGTTGTGGCTGGGTGTGGTATGTCGGAGTGTGTATGTCTGTTCGTCTGGATGTTGGTGTGTCTGGAGGTTGGTGTGTATGTCTGTTGTCTGGATGTCTGGGTGTTGGTGTGTCTGGAGGTTGATGTGTATGTCTGTTCGTCTGGATGTTGGTGTGTCACTATATGATGAAAGAAAAATATGATGAATGCCGAGTATGATGAGAGAATGATATTTTTGGGTTCATCATTATCATACTGTCACCGTTCTTATTATCCCAGAGGCGGCTGGTTCACACCGGTCCTAATTTGCATGATAATTAATGCTGGGAACTGCAAGGTCGGGTGGGGTGTGGTGGGGAGGTGTGAGGTGTGGTGGGGTGGGGTGGGGTGTGGTAGGGTGGGGCGAAGACAGTGCTATGCCACACGAGGTGATAATAGAGGTGATATTGAGGGGTTTTTTTTTTTTACTTCATCTGTTGGTATATAATTTTGGTATTTGCTTACCTCTCTCTCTCTCTCTCTCTCTCTCTCTCTCTCTCTCTCTCTCTCTCCTTTCCTCTTATATCCCTCTCATTTCCCTCTCATTTCCCTCTCATTTTCCTTTCTTTTCCCTTTCATTACCCTCTCTAATTACAAATTTCTCTCTTAATTCCCCATTCCTTCCCTCTCCAATTACCCACTCATTTCCCTATCATTCCCCCTCATTCCCAATTCATTCCCACTCATTCCCTCTCCAATTACTCCACTTATTCCCCATTTATTATACAGGTAAACGAAGCCAATAACATAACCCTGTCTTAGGAGTCGAAGCCTCTGATAATCTCCCGAGACAAACGCCTGAGCTTAGTTCCGGGTTCGATTCCTAAGGGGAGGCTATAACAGATGCATTAATTACGAGTCAAACGAATCCTTGAACCAGAACCCAAATGAGAATCACATGTACAGAAATTTATGGCTTAGTTAAATCAGGGTTAAGTTGGGATAGTTTAAGTTCGGGTAAGTTAGGTTAGATTAACTTTTGATTAGGGTAAGTTAGGTTAAGTTAGCTTAAGGTCAGTGTATGGTGTATTAGATTTGACTTATAAGGTCAGGTAAGGATGGTTAGGTTAAGTGTGAGTTAACTATTGTATTCGTAAATCAATTTGAGTGAGTGAACGTACAGCATTTGTGTGTGTGTGTGTGTGGGTGTGTGTGTGTGTGTTAATTAAACGAGCTGATAATTAATTAGTTATTTCCATACATATGCAGATACATAATTCAACACATAATTATTTCGATGTACATATGCTATTAGTTATATAAATACACCACATCACGCCACTCTCTTGACCCACTCCCTGCATGGTTAAGGAGTCCATTTACTAATGACCAAAATATTTCACCTGGAGCTGCAAAAACAACCTTCCTTCCCTCCTTTGCATGGTGAAACTGGTCTCGCATTAATCATCTGGTAATTATAATGAAACAAGCGGTACAAGAATAGTTCATGAGAGAGAAAGAGAGAGAGAGAGAGGGGTCACTATTTCCTGCTTGTTATCATTATATTACCAGACCCACAGAACCTTCCGTCATAAAGAACGAGTAATTGGAGTGTTATTAAATGTTATATGTGTGTTTGCGTGACGAGGATTTTGTTGCCTCATTTTCTTGTTTCCGTGGCTGTTATTGTATCTTTGTTCAGACATACACACAGACATGAATACTACACACACACACACACACACACACAACTGCAGTATCTTTTCCTGGGGTAAATATCCTAGTCATTAATCAGAGTGTCACAGTTGATCAACACAGGACTCGATGTGGTGGCCCTAATCTCTTCTTAATTACCCACGTATTGAATTTCTTCCTATTGACCCAAAATATTGAGTTACATCTTACGTCAGAATTCAATTACCTTCGATACTTTGTTTTTCTTTTTTACACAAACTTAGAAATAAATTGTCGATGCCCCAATTAATATTTTATTTTAGTTCTTTGGTGGTGAAAGTGAAAAAAATAAATATATCGGTATATTTACGAATGACTTTTACGAGTTCTCAACAGTTTTCAGTCAGTTTGAAGGTCACTTATTCAACTTATAGGTCTATTTTTGTTTTTTATACATAAGCTCTTTGTCTTCAAAAGCACAGGACGTAAATTTGACTTTTTATTTAATGTAAAATACGTACGGAAAAAATATATTATCTTTAAATAAAACTCGTGAATTTGATTATGTAGCGGATGTTGTGTGTGTGTGTGTGTGTGTGTGTGGACTAAAGAGCCAACTATGTACACTGCTGGGAACTACAACCAGTCGTGACGTAATCACCGTCCCAACCAATTAAAAGTTTACTATACGTGTTGGCCAATCACAAGTTCTGGTACAAACATTCTCCATCCACTTATCTGCTTGTTCTGGTTGTTCAAAATCCAAATCAAATACCTCCCAGTGACTATAGTTGTTTGTGAAGTAAATAGTGAGATAAAATGATGCTTAGTGTAAAGTGTTTGTATTCAGTGTTAAAAATATGTAAACAGGTTCTTGGGCGACTGACTCAGACACCCAGAAATTGGCTTTCGATTAATATAACATAAAGAAGTAGAGGGTCTTGGGTATCCGGGACTAGTTGGACCTTGTACGTGAGAAACGACTCCGCTGTGACCCGTGTCATGTCATCAGGGAAAGTGACAAAGGATGGTAAAATCTGCCTTATATTTTGAGTAATCGTAACGCAGACCCATAAGGAAGATTTAGTTTAAGTTAGAGGAGAGGCAACAGCGGGATGAGTTGAGTGTGCGGGGTTCACTAGCCTTAATTTTCTGTTTAATGCAAAGGATTTATCTCTCAAATCATAGGTTACTAAATGTCACCATCGCTCATTACTGCATAAAATATCACAGCGCCTCTCTCTGACCCCTAAAGGATGATAAATTATTAGTCTGAACAAAGGACATTATTGTATTTTTAGCTTCTCTCAAAACAAAAAATTTCATTGAATTGTTTTTCTTCAAACTTGAATTACTTATGATTAAACTACTCCCAACCCATATATTCCATCAGTTTGGTTCCAATTACTGGTATTCTTAGCTCTACATTCACCCTACAAGCGTTTCCATCTCACTCTTACCCACGCTCATAGTGAAACTTTCAATCACTGACATTCATTCTCTCTCTTAGTTATTTTCAGTGCTATTCAAATTTTCCCTATACCCTTTCTCGATTTACTCTTCGCCTTACTCATTCACGAGTGTCTCAAAACTCTCCCATACTGACCCTTCCCAACTCTCTTGACTTTACTCCCTTCACTTGTCCCGAGCATATTTTTCCTCTACCCTTCAACTTTGTGTCTCTTAATACTATGACATCTTTAAACACAACTTCCTTCTCACTCATCTAAAAGTCCTGATAACACTCATACACTATAGCGTACAGGAGATGGGATTAGCAGCCCTATATAATCTCAGCTAATAGTGCCAGTAGTGTGCGGGGAATGTCACTTCATCTTACGCTTATAAAGTGTATAAAAATAATGATAACAATAATGATAATAGTAATAAGTGAGGATCATATTCACTGTACATGATCAGTCGTCATCAGTGTTATAGATGGTAGGGGTGATGATGACTCTTCTATGGTGTCATTCTAGTGTTGTTTTGACGGTGTTTGTTATATAGTGGTACATTATTAATAACCCTACATTAAAAACAGTTTTCTGTCCGTTTTATACAGACACGACATATTTATATCCTTAACTATCTAAAATATATTGTAGAAGCGTTTATTTCCGAGTTAATAAGACCATTTGTAGTTTTCATTAAAGCATTTATACGCTAATAACGAAGTACTTTCCGTAAGTTACATCCGGGTTATACAGGACTGTGGCATTTGTTCGCCAATACCATGGGAAAACAACACTCGTATTATCCTATTTCCCAAAGATTTATATAGATATTTTTTTTTTCGCTTTCTAACGGGGTAATAACCCTTTTGGTGCGGTAGAAAGGGTTTTAATAAAAGCCCAGCGGACGTTACAGAAGGATAAATGCACTTGAAGCCATTGCAATAACCCCGGCTTCTGGAGGTCAGTAATTGGCATCAGTTGAATTTATGTAGACAAGCAGACGGTTAGAGGCTGACCTATGTATGGTATTATCTCTCTCTCTCTCTCTCTCTCTCTCTCTCTCTCTCTCTCTCTCTCTCTCTCTCTCTCATGGGTAAGTCAGGACAATGTATAAATTCTTTCTTTCTTTCTCTCAAGGTTGAGTCTGGCCAACGTACAATCTCTCTCTCTCTCTCTCTCTCTCTCTCTCTCTCTCTCTCTCTCTCTCTCTCTCTCTCTCTCTCTCTCTCTCTCTCTCTCTCTCTCTCTCTCACACACACACACTAATATAATGTTTCATTGGCTTCCCCCTTCTGTCCATTACAATACTTATAAATACCAGGAGAAATGGTCATGAAATTTTCCATTTTCTGTTGCGTGCCTCTCTCTCTCTCTCTCTCTCTCTCTCTCTCTCTCTCTCTCTCTCTCTCTCTCTCTCTCTCTCTCTCTCTCTCACCTGACCACTGTCTTGTCAGTGAGAAAGTATGAAAGTTACCTCAACTAGCGTCTGAGTTTTATCTTTATGGCTAAAACTTTCGACATAGATCCTTAAAGGTTCGTGTGGGCCTCCTGTCAACCCCACCACCTCCACTACTACTACTACTACTACTACTACTACTACTATCACCACTTATTATCTTCACCACTACATCACTAAAACACCACACCATCATCACCATTACACCAATACTGCCACCATATAGCCACACCATCACCACCACCATCATCACTATCACCACACCATCACCACCTCCTTCATGTCATTAAATTCCTGTCACTTTTGCACCAACCTTGACATTTTCTCCTCATCTCAGCGACGATAGAAGAGTTATGAAAAAAATCCTCACCCAAGATTTATTCTCAGCTCGGAAACTGTTACTGAGAACTGGATTTATTTCCCAGGATCTCTCACCAATTGTCTTGAGAATTTATTTCCCAAATTTCTTCAGCAATTTCATTTTCGTTTCTCTTTAAATTCTCTCAGTGATTTAGTCTATTTATTTCTCAAGTTCTCTTAGAAATTTATTTAAATAATTTATTTTTTCTATCCTCTTATATATTTAGTCTAAGAAATATATTCGTATCTAATTATTTATCAATTTATCTCCAATTTATTTTAATCTATTTCCCGAGTTTGTTCAGAGATGTTTAATAATTTTAATTCCCAAGCCTTTTACTGTAATTTAATCTTATATAAATTTCAAGTTTGCTCACCCAATTAATCCAGTTCTCTCGTATTAATTATAATTTGCTTCAACATTTAATTTCCAATTTACTTTAAACCATTATAAAAATTCTTGAAGTAATTTACTTTAATTTATTTCCCACATTATCTTAGGATTTTTTTTTTTTACGAATTACCTTCACAAATTCTTCCAGAGATAATTTTCTTCCAATCAATTTCTCAATTTCCCTCAGCGTTTTATTGCTTCAACTCCCCAGTATCTCTTAAAAATCATTTGTCGCCAGAAGGAATAGCATTAAAAACTTTCTGTATTCCCAAAGTTTATCCACACAATAGTTAAATGCCTTTGAACTTTAATTATTTTTTTTGGTATATGTCATGTGTTTCGATACAATGTGATCTTATATTTATTTTTTTTCTGCGGCTTTGTATTCTATGTAATTCGTATTTGGTATCTTTTTTGTAAATTAGTGTAATTTGTATTTGGTGTAATTTTGTATTCTAGTGTAATTCTCTGTAGTTTGCTCTGATTCGGGTACAGCAATGTGTATTTGATGTAATTTAGGAACTATTTTGTACTCGCTGTACTTTTTCCTGTAATCATTCCTGGATCTTTTTTTTCTCTATCGCAGTCCATGTAATATCCTCACCCTCTTTTCCTGTGCTGTAACTTATGTAATTAGCTTTGTGTAATGCTGAATGTAATAGTTTTAGAATCGTAAAAAGTATAAGATTTGTTTATATTTTCTGTTATACTTTCTGTTGTATTAGTTGTATACTTTTAGTTTATCTTCGTGTGGGTTACCTTAGGAATTGTGGTAGTTTAGTCTACCTCCCATAGTCTGGTAGTGAAGTTTACCTCCTATGATGTAATACCATAGTTTATTTTCCCATGATGTTTGTTCCTCTCCTCTTCTTCCTCCTCGTCTTACTCCTTCCCCTACTCTTCCTCTTCCTTCTCCTCTCCTCTCCTCTCCTTCCCTTCCTATTCCTCCTCCTTTTCCTCCTACTCCTCCCCCTTCCTCCCCTCCTCCTCGTCCATCTCCTCTTCCTTCCTCCTCCCCCTCCTCCTCCTCTCCCGAACTTTCCATCTGGGGTCATAATCAATCGATTGAGTCGGCGGAAAGTTATGATTATGATGAACAAACTGAATTTCGCTAAGTCAAGTGCAGTAACTCAAACAATTATTTAGTCTAACAACACACACAAACAAGAAGAACTCACAGATATACAAGTTTATACCAAAATTAAAACAATTTCACTGATTTCAATACAAAGTCATTGACCTAAGATAGAATTAATCACAGACAGACCGAAGAACACTTATCACCTCTATGCACCATCCAAAACTCTTTAGGATTGGGATAATAAAATAAAAATCCATAAGACTCGATCCATAGAAGCTCGAACCAACATTTTTTTTTCTTTATTTACGAGAAAACAGAAGGGGCGTTATAACCCTCTGAGAATCCCCATGCAGGTTTTCTCTGGTCTTAGGTGAATAATTGAGAGAGTGGAGGTTGTAGTGAAGGGGTTCAGCATACAGATGAGGACCTCCCGGCTGTGTTACTAACTACAACCTAACTTTTTAATTAAGTACAGACGTGAAGAGTTAGTTTATATAAGTTTCCTCTAGTGATAAGGCATTAATGTTAGGTTCTGTGTGTGTGTGTGTGTGTGTGTGTTTTTGGGTGTATGTTTGTGTGTTTTTTGTGTTTGTTTGTGTCCGTGTGTAGGTATGCATGTGTGCTATATGTTATGTCAATGTCTGTAATCTTAATCTTGCCTCTATAATCCACTTTTAACCTCTCTCTCTCTCTCTCTCTCTCTCTCTCTCTCTCTCTCTCTCTCTCTCTCTCTCTCTCTCTCTCTCTCTCTCATCATATAATCATAATAAAACAAGGTCAGCCGTAAACAATTCTTTTTACATTTTCCAGCTGGTATCACTATTTTTATCGACACACCACCACCACCTCCCACCAACCACCACCAAACACATCTACCATCAACCACCACCTTCAACCATCCCCGCCCCTACCAACCACCATCAGGTCAGACTCACAAACAAGGATGACCTCCGCTAATCATTATTATTTTTTACCTTGCAGTGAACCATCTTGCAGCGTGGCATTGTCTTGATGGTATTAAGATCGTGTGAGTGATTGCGTAGATCCGGCCTGAGATAATACCTCTAAGACGGAGCTGACACAAAGCACCAATCTCTTTAATGCATCCCATGTGGACAACCCATAAATTCCAACATGGCTGCTTTGACGTCACGCTGTTTACAAGGATAAGCTACTGGGTACGTTTTTGCTGTTGTTTTCTTATGGCTCTATGTTGTTTTTCATGATTTTTCTTCCTCATTTTTTCTTTCTTATGTTCATCTCTTCCTGATTTTCTTAATATTTTGTCTATACTCATCATCATCATCATTATTTTAAGCTATAGGACATATGTTAATACAAAGATTTGATCAGGTTTTAAGATGAGGATATTATTTTCTTCATTGGTTGTAAAAATATATGTGGGGTGATCAAAAAGTTCGGTGAATGGTGCCATTACCAGGGAATGATTGAATAGTGATTAGGCCCATGGGTGGAGCTTACTTCATCCACCCTCCTAGTTGCTACCAGACACCAATACAGTACTCACTAGTGCACCGTGGCATGGCTTTGAGTGCGGGAATGTTTGTGGCATCTAGTGCATTTGTAGAAATGTCACAGTTTGAGCAATGTTCAAACATTAAATTCTTGTCTCTTCGTCCGACTCACTTCCTTCCTTCACCTACCAAGCTTAAAGCAAAATTCCTCATACCTGGAATCTATTAATTAACAGCCATTTTAGTCCTTTTCGCAATATTTATTTAATGCTCATTCCCAATACTAACTTGACATATATTCCTAATTTTGTCTCCCTGAATACTCTCTCTGACACCATTTCATCCATTCCTAATCCCACATCCCTGCTACCCATTCTTATTCCCACACCTCTGACATCTATTCCCAATTCTTTCCCTTTAATATCTCACTTAGCACCTTCTCTCATCAGGGAATGCCATTTACCACCCTACGAATTAGAAATATTCCACCTGGCAACTCTTCCCATTATATTGAATACCTCACCTAGCCGCTGTTCCTAATCTTAAAATGTTAAACTTGCTTCCCACATCCAATTTATAATACTTCACCAGGAATCTTTTCCCAATATCTGGAATAGCCCAAATTATTCCCATTTGCAATTAGGAATGTTCCACTTGATATCCATTCCGAATCACTGAAATGTTCCAGTTGGAAATTATCCCTCTCTCACCTCATTTCCATTCCCAATTCCTCTCCCATCTGGCACTCATTCCCAATCTGGAATATTCCACCTTGCACCCACTTCTAATTCTGCATCGTTGCAATTGGGGGATAATAGTCTGGTGAAACACGGGGAAGAATTATTTGTGAGCATCAGGCACTACACTTCACCACTGATGCTATTGATTGGTGACTGTCATGGTGATCTTGTGGCTAGTGATATCTCTCTCTCTCTCTCTCTCTCTCTCTCTCTCTCTCTCTCTCTCTCTCTCAACGTCGTGATGTGGATACAGAGGAAACATTAGAGTCCTTACATACTTTCTGTGTGTTAGAATCGCTGTTGAAATATATCAGAGTTTTAATAGATCCCAATATATCCTAACCTAACCATTAAGATTGGGGGTTAAGCAATAATGGAGCCCCTTAGGACCGAGACCCAGTATATAGATAGGTTAGGTTTGGTTAGTTTAGTTTAGGTTAGGTTTAAGTTGCGTTAGATTAGATTAGGTTAGTAGAGAGATAGAGGAAGGAGAGAGGGAAGAATAGTCGGAAATTGAGAGAGAGGGGGACCTAAGTTTGAGAGAGAGAGAGAGAGAGACGGGGTATGAAGGGGTTAGAGGGGGGTGGGGGGTTAGGGAGATTGCTCCAGCTCGACTCTTAAGAGAAAAGAAGAGAAAAGAAGTTGGAAATTGAATCCTGCCTAATTAGCAAGCCACTAGAGAGAAGTTTCAACTTTTTAATTTACTGATTAATTGAACTTTTCTGTTTCTTCAGATGACAGGAAACTAATGAAGACCCCCAGAGTGAATTAGAGATAAGCCCCACAGGTGATGCTTGCATTTACTGCCTGTGTCTGGGAGTTTACCTGTCTCTGTCTGGGAGTTTACCTGTCTCTGTCTGGGAGTTTACCTGTCTGTCTGAGAGTTTACTTGTCTGTGTCTGGGAGTTTACCTGTCTGTCTGAGAGTTTACCTGTCTCTGTCTGGGAGCTTACCTGTCTCTGTCTGGGAGTTTATCTGTCTGTCTGAGAGTTTACTTGTCTGTGTCTGGGAGTTTACCTGTCTGTCTGAGAGTTTACTTGTCTGTGTCTGGGAGTTTACCTGTCTGAGCCTGGGAGTTTACCTGCCTGTGTCTGGGAGTTTACCTGTCTGAGCCTGGGAGTTTACCTGTCTGAGTCTGGGAGTTTACCTGTCAGTGTCTAGGAGTTTACCTGTCTGAGTCTGAGAGTTTACCTGTCAGTGTCTAGGAGTTGACCTGTCTTTCGGGGTGTTTACCTGTCTGTATCCAAGCCTTTACCTGTCTATGTTTTGGAGCTTACAATCCTCAAGGTTCATAAACAACAGATCTTTAATCTTAACGTCTACATTAAATCACAGCACCTCTTACAACCTATTACTGTATGTACGTAAAAAAAAGAGTGTGTGTGTGTGTGTGTGTGTGTGTGTGTGTGTGTGTGTGTGTGTGTGTGTGTGTGTGTCTCAAACACCGTGACGTCATCCTTGCTCCCATACCCAGGCTGTCTAATTAACGCTGAGAGTGTATATATGACAGATAAAAACAGTTCCGAGTTGTCTAGACCAAAGGAGCATATTACAAAACCTCATTCATTTTGTGGATAAAAACAGGAACAAACCGCAGATGAGAACGAGCATTTTTGTACCAGAATTCAATGTATATATTAGCAAGTTTGAGTCTGGCAGACATCCCGCCTTTAAAACTTTCCCCAAGACACAGAACTTTTCTCCCTCACAATTATTTTTTACGAATAACAAACAAGACGATGAATACATCTGCTCCTCACAAGTCCTGGGGAGGAAATCCATGGTCGACGTGAGCCTCAAAGGGGATTTTTTTCAATAGATAAATTGGTTTCCGTCAGATCTGGAATCCGGGTCTTATGAAGTAAATCCTGCTGGCTGTAGGGCCGTAATGAGAGACGGCCCGAGGGATCCCCTGAACCACCAAGTTTCTGATCCCTTAAATCCAGCCCACATTAGGGGCATAATGCACTAACGAGGCAGCTTGTTCACCCGCCGGTGTAAACCACGCGAATAACACTATTGTAGAGCCTTTCTTGTTGTTTGTGATCCACCGCTGGTCTTCTCCTCCTGCAGCAGTGGTGGAGATGGTGCTCCTCCTCCTGCAGGAGTGGTGGAGGTGGTGCTCCTCCTCCTGCAGGAGTGGTGGAGGTTGTGCTCCTCCTCCTGCAGCAGTGGTGGAGGTGGTGCTCCTCCTCCTGCAGTGGTGGTGGAGGTGGTGCTCCTCCTCCTGCAGTGGTGGTGGAGGTGGTGCTCCTCCTCCTGCAGCAGTGGTGGAGGTGGTGCTCCTCCTCCTGCAGTGGTGGTGGAGGTGGTGCTCCTCCTCCTGCAGTTGTGGTGGAGGTGGTGCTCCTCCTCCTGCAGCAGTGGTGGAGGTGGTGCTCCTCCTCCTGCAGGAGTGGCGGAGGTGGTGTTCCTCCTCCTGCAGGAGTGGTGGAGGTGGTGTTCCTCCTCCTGCAGGAGTGGTGGAGGTTGTGCTCCTCCTCCTGCAGGAGTGGTGGAGGTGGTGTTCCTCCTCCTGCAGGAGTGGTGGAGGTGATGCTCCTCCTCCTGCATGAGTGATGATGTGGTGCTCCTCCTCCTGCAGCAGTGGTGGAGGTGGTGCTCCTCCTGCAGGAGTGGTGATGTGGTGCTCCTCCTCCTGCAGCAGGGTTGGAGGTGGTGCTCCTCCTCCTGCAGTGGTGGTGGAGGTGATGCTCCTCCTCCTGCAGGAGTGGTGGAGGTGGTGCTCCTCCTCCTGCAGGAGTGGTGGAGGTGGTGCTCCTCCTCCTGCAGGAGTGATGATGTGGTGCTCCTCCTCCTGCAGCAGGGTTGGAGGTGGTGCTCCTCCTCCTGCAGTGGTGGTGGAGGTGGTGCTCCTCCTCCTGCAGGAGTGGTGGAGGTGGTGCTCCTCCTCCTGCAGGAGTGGTGGAGGTGGTGCTCCTCCTCCTGCAGGAGTGATGATGTGGTGCTCCTCCTCCTGCAGCAGGGTTGGAGGTGGTGCTCCTCCTCCTGCAGTGGTGGTGGAGGTGGTGCTCCTCCTCCTGCAGTGGTGGTGGAGGTGGTGCTCCTCCTCCTGCAGGAGTGGCGGAGGTGGTGTTCCTCCTCCTGCAGGAGTGGTGGAGGTGGTGTTCCTCCTCCTGCAGGAGTGGCGGAGGTGGTGTTCCTCCTCCTGCAGGAGTGGTGGAGGTGGTGTTCCTCCTCCTGCAGGAGTGGCGGAGGTGGTGCTCCTCCTTCTGCAGTGGTGGTGGAGGTGGTGCTCCTCCTCCTGCAGGAGTGGCGGAGGTGGTGTTCCTCCTCCTGCAGGAGTGGTGGAGGTGGTGTTCCTCCTCCTGCAGGAGTGGTGGAGGTTGTGCTCCTCCTCCTGCAGGAGTGGTGGAGGTGGTGTTCCTCCTCCTGCAGGAGTGGTGGAGGTGGTGCTCCTCCTCCTGCAGCAGTGGTGGAGGTGGTGCTCCTCCTCCTGCAGGAGTGGCGGAGGTGGTGTTCCTCCTCCTGCAGGAGTGGTGGAGGTGGTGTTCCTCCTCCTGCAGGAGTGGTGGAGGTTGTGCTCCTCCTCCTGCAGGAGTGGTGGAGGTGGTGTTCCTCCTCCTGCAGGAGTGGTGGAGGTGATGCTCCTCCTCCTGCATGAGTGATGATGTGGTGGTGCTCCTCCTGCAGGAGTGGTGGAGGTGGTGTTCCTCCTGCAGGAGTGGTGGAGGTGGTGTTCCACCTCCTGCAGGAGTGGTGGAGGTTGTGCTCCTCCTCCTGCAGGAGTGGTTTAGGTGTTGTTCCTCCTCCTGCAGGAGTGGTGGAGGTGGTGTTCCTCCTCCTGCAGGAGTGATGGGGGTGGTGTTCCTCCTCCTGCAGGAGTGGTGGAGGTGTTGTTCCTCCTCCTGCAGGAGTGGTGGAGGTGGTGCTCCTCCTCCTGCAGACGTGGTGATGTGGCTCTTCCTACAGGGTGTTCACATTAAGGATCCTTCTCGTTCATTATATCAGTCATTCATGTATTCTATTGTCATCATGGCTGTACACCTCACAGTCCAGACCTCCGGCCATCTTTTGATCTTTCTTTGTATTTGTGACATAACTGCAGGAGCTGAGGTTATCTTCCCCACGTCTTCGGCTGTCACACGTCGTGGGGGGGGGGGGGGGCTCATGGGTGGGTGGGTGCTCAGCTTGGTAACTTACTACGCAAATAATAACAATGTTAATAATAATGAGTAATACTTAGTCACATTACCTTGCTGCTGTTTACTGAATTAACATATCACAAAATTAATGTCTGCCCACAATCATCTTCCTAAATCTGGGTTATTAATATTCATTTAAACAAGAAACAGACGATAAGAGGTTCTATTTTACCATCATTTGAGAAACAAAATATGGCTCTTATAAAACTATTTTGTACCGAGGAATGATGCGGGTCTCTGTAATCTCTCCAGCAGGGGCCACGCTCACTCTCTCTCCGTCTCAACACAGAGTCACTGCAGCTGTAACTCAGGATCCTGCATAGAGATGAGGTACTAAAGAAGTTTAATTGTCTCCTTAAATCAGCATTTAGTGTCCGAATCTCACATGTACAGCGTAGGACAGAAAGCACCAGCGACTTGCAGATAAGGCAGCTGGTGGTCCTTCTCAGATTTCCCCAGTGTCGAATGTTCCCTCCGAGTTAATTACACCGTAAAACTAGATCCAAGCCGCTGTTGACCTCTCTGTCCGTCCTCCCATTACTATAAACAAAGCCTCTACCGTATGTGAAACTGACTATGACTAAACCGTCCTTGAGTACCCTAAGTAACACAGTGTAATGTTTCTCCTGATGCTTTCGTCTGCTGGTAGGGTCTTGCGTGGTCAATAGCCCGCCGCCTCAGCTCTTATAAGGACAGACTGTGTAGCATCACTCTCCCCATTCATTTGTTATTGTGTTTTGGTCGTCTCTCATCCTAAGTATCGCTGGTTCTGTCTCGGGGCATTCCTAGTCCACCCAATTTTACAAGTTGGGGAAATGAAGACGATATAGTGTAGTTCTGGCGGTACACAGAAGCTAGTATTCATACGTATGCTCGAATCCACACACACACACACACACACAAAAGACCCCTGTACTCTCTCATTCACTCGCGTAAACTAGATAATGAAAATCCTGGGGGAGATGAAGGTACAACAGGTGTGTTTGTTCAGATGTACAGACCCCTAAGATCCTTATTTGAGATTTACACCTGAAAAACACACCTGGGAAACTCTAGAGTGAATGAAAATATGAGGAATACTACTTTCAACAAGTTTACTGCCGTAGAATTTGTTGTAGTGACTTGGGATTATAATAACATTCAGGTGTTTTTATTTTTATTTTAATGGCCAAACATAAAAGAAATCACACTTAAACCCCCACATTATAACACTACAACGAGCATTATAACATTAATTCAGAATATTATATAATTTAACCTACAAAATCAATCACAAGAATATATCGTAGGTATCCATGGTAATTAATTAGTCATACATCAGGTAGTTATATTTCCCAGGTGTTGCAACGATATATCATAATTTTTAATCCGTAGTGAGAATAGTATGATGTTATTTATCATGAGTTTAAGCTACTGTGAAAAAAATGCAAATTCAGGCCCGATATGAACGGTACAATGAGCCAGAATAGTTGGGATGATTTACGTCAACAAGTTCACTATTATTTTGACATTTTTATCACGATTTTGGATCTAGTGTGAAATATAGTCAGACTTTTTCACATGAGTTTGATATAGAATGAAAAAAAAAACGCCACTATTGCTTAAATACTTCAAGGTCTATTACAGTAAATTATAAATGAAACACGCGATGAGTTTTATACGTGATTGTAAAAGTAGCTTATTGAGGTGTTGGTTTATTGTTTATTATGAAATGTAAACAAACTTAATATCAGTAATAGTTACACCATCAGTCAACATCACTTCTGGAATCATTATTAGAGTTTGGATTACTTGGGAGGATCAATATCTAGGAATTTAGTAATATTTAAGAGTGCTGGCATGGAGGGCTTCCTGACATGGAGGGCTGCCTGACATAGAGGGCTGCCTGACATGGAGGGCTGCCTGACATAGAGGGCTGCCTGACATAGAGGGCTGCCTGACATAGAGGGCTGCCTGACATAGAGGGCTGCCTGACATGGAGGGCTGCCTGACATAGAGGGCTGCCTGACATAGAGGGCTGCCTGACATAGAGGGCTGCCTGACATAGAGGACTGCCTGACATAGAGGGCTGCCTGACATAGAGGGCTGCCTGACATAGAGGGCTGCCTGACATATGGAAAAAAAGACCAGCTATTTTTGTTATGCATAAAGTCAAGTGGAAAATAAAATGTAAATTAAAACAATCTATTGATGCTATAACGGCATAACTAAACCCAGCATAACAAATATAAATGAAATACGAGTTTCATACGTGATTTCAACAGGTATTTTCCCCGTTGATATTAGGATCGTGTTATTAAACTATAGGATGGGTGTTTTTCGTGGTATTTTGTTTGTTTGTTTGTTTGTTTGTGTGCCAGGTGGGTTGTGTTAATAGGAGGTAAAAGTGTTGGTTCAGGTGACATGATACAAGATTTTCACTAATACCTGTTGCCTGACTTAAGCTAACCTAACCTAACCTAAACAAAATTAAACGACCTATAATTTAACCTAATTTAGATATGATATATTCGGTATGCGTAAGAGAGAGAGACACACACACATACACACACACACAAGCAGACAGACAGACACATATACAGAGAGACAGACAGACAGACAGACAGCACGCACACACACACACACACACTGGAGAAACGACCCATGAATAAGTCGTAATCTGGACGTGCCGCCTCGTTGATGCCTACGACCAGATACTAAAAATCCATAACGACTTCATACATCCTTATAGCCCCATAGGGTTTTATTACTAACAAGCCCTGACGAGTGTGATGATCCCTGGTAACTGCCCGTGTGTAGGGAGGTCGTAACCCACACAACCAGCGACCAGATGTAGCTCTCTAGTAATATTTACGGCCTGTGAGGGTGTTAACTGCTAAACTACGCCACGTCATGGTTGTTACGAGCGGCCATTAACTCCGCTCTTGACGATGATTTGAGAAAACTGTTCCAGTGAGGTGGATAATGTCTGATTTTTGCGACTATGGTGGAACATGTCTTTGGGGATTTGTGTGGTGTCTAGGCAGTGAGACCTAACGCTGAAGAGGTACTGAGACATTGTATTATGGCCCTGGCACTGAGGAATGGCACTCAAACTAGGCACTGAGATAATATATTGAGGAGAGGCACTCATATATAACATTGAAAAGGTTTGGTTTTTGGTCAAGATAGATTTGTTTCGGTTTGGTTTGGTTATGGGGTCGACTCTCCCTCTCTTTCCTCATATGACCTGATATAAAGAAGAGAGTCATTATCCCCGTCCCTTCTCCACCAATCTCTATTTGCTTTAGTCACCCACCCCCTCCTCTGATACATCCCCTAATACTTGACTCCTGCCTTCCCTGATTCCTAACTCTCTCCCATCCCTTCACGTCCCCTTCCCTAACTCCTCCCCCTGATCCCTTCCTTGATCCCTGACCCTCCTCGTCCTCCTCCTCCTGTTTTTTCCTGATCCCTCACTCCTTCCTGTTCCTTCTTCACCTCCCCTCATATCCCCTGATCGCTCCCATGACCCCTCCCTTTACCACTCCTCACCTCCCCACCCCTGCCCTCCCCTCCCTCTTCTCCCTCCCCTCTCCCCCTCCCCAACGCTATAACGACCCTTTGGTATTCAGATTGAAACACAAAAGAAGGTTTCTGTGTGTGGAGTGATGGACGGATTTACGTAAAATAATATATCGAAATTTGCATATTGTATTTTTATTAACAATTAGATTCCGTTGAAATTTCGTGTTTTTATTCTATTTATTTTTGGGAGGGAAATTTATTTAAATGGAATTATTTTTCTGACATGTCATTCAACCATTTGTAGTGACGTAGGTGTTTCTAAACTTTTGACAGATATAATTACTGATATAAAATTCTCAGAAATCTCCTGTATAATCTATAAAATATTATAGCATTTTTCTGCTGCTATAATAAGGTTCCATCACCGTCGTATAATCATAGTTAAAATATACTGTGACTCCAGTTAATAATTACAAGATAAAATAAATTAGGTGTTAAAATATAATACATAAAAATATAGCGAACAGAAGCACTAGATTCCAAAAGGTGTTTATTTACAATACATAATTACTTAAAACAAATGGAAGAAAATAACACAGATTTACAACTTAGATTTACAACTTAGAATGTTATTAGAGGGTTATTAATACAACACACGACAAGGACATTCTTTCAAAGTCTATAATTAGTATCCATAAAAGTGTAATTAGGTCAGTACTGTTGTAGAAGTTATCAGCAGAAAATAATCGTTGCCAACTACGATATATCATACCTACAACCACCCATAGTGTTGCCAGATGACACTAGTCTCTGTTATCGACAAACATGACGCCCTCCCACTGTTGCCAGATGACAGGTAAAGGCCCTGGACTGTTATCGATAAGCACGACCCTAATCCCACTGTTGCCATACCCCTACAGGCAAGACAACCCCGTTAACGGTAAACAGAATCATCTCCCATTATTACCAGACCCCTAGAGGCAAGACAACCCCGTTAACGGTAAAAAAAAATAGGACTCTCTTGTGGCCGGTGAAGAGAGCAAATAACAGTTGGACTCGGGTAATTCGTCATACCTCCGCCAAGGTGACACACTAAATTGTTCTTTAATGTAGAGACGGAGAAAAGCTTGCTCTCTAGGGGGTAATGAAAGCGTGGTTAGGGTCTCTCTCTCTCTCTCTCTCTCTCTCTCTCTCTCTCTCTCTCTCTCTCTCTCTCTCTAAATTCAATGTTATTTAAATTTTTTGTTGGTTATAAAATCGTGAGCCATCAGGACTTGACTGACGTGAGTTTTGCTACACAATCTCGTGACCTTTACTGTGTGATAATAAAACTGTGGTTAAGTCTTTTTGCTCTGTTTCTCTCCCTCTCTCTCACCATTTATTTGCCTTCTCTTCACATATCTAACATTCCCTTGTGTCTAAAATCATCGGGCATTATCCCGTGTACGAATATGGTGACATAAGAGAGACTTAGTGAACGAAAATAATAGAAACTCATAAATCTTCGGACAGTATTTTTTTTATCTTACTATTATTACCTTGGTCACTACTACTACTACTACTACTTTTTTTTTTTTTAAATGTGGCCTCCAGCCTTCCCCAATAGCCACACCTTCGCCACCATTTTATTACCTTAATATTAAATATCCTAATACATAAGTAGCTATCCTATCTGTGTTGAATTAGTTGAGCCGCAGATCTATGCGGCATTCAGTGACAGTAGCCTCATAGTCAATATCTGCAGCAGTTGTCGGAATTGGGGCAGAAGCTCTCGTTCTCCTGAGGCAGAGCAAAGCCGACCGAAGGAGAGAGAAAGACAGTCGACATCTCATCCAGGCTGTAACGTAACTTCTGGGATGCTGCTTCTGTTCGGAGATCACCTCCGCGAGTCTGGCGTAGAAACATTTTGCACTTGGTCCCATCCCACCAGAGGTTGTGAACACTAGAGGAGTGAAGCTGCCTTGATCAACGTTTTGAATTCTCTCCCCATATGCCCTTCTCTTGTCGTTCTCGTTCCTCCTATGTGCAGCTACGGTGACATGCGGCCCTGGGATCAAAAATCCTGATGTCGAAGGAAGCTCGCTGTCCCCGCGTCCAGAATCCTCGAGCACTGACGTCCACACGGGCTTCGTTAGATGTGTTTGAAGTCCTGTGTTGGAAGCTCTCACCATCCAAAGGAAGGAGGGTCGGTTCTACCATGACATCCGGGCAAATTTCCTTCAACATATATGCGGTGAGGTCCCTTACCTCGTCATGCCTCATGCATATGAAGCCCCCTTTCTTGCACACCATGGCGTGATCGCCATCATAGGAAGAGCCACACACGCATTGGGAGGGCAAACCTTCTACTGGTCGACCGTACCATAGAGCAATGGCATCTGTAAATTCTTGTTTATTAAGACTGAAACCATTTGCCCTCATCGGTAACGTAGTTAACCAGTTCGAGGCGCCCACCTCCTGCGCTATAGCTACTTTTTTTTCAAATTTTCTGGTACCTGCATCAACAGTTGCTGCAACTAATCATTTTGACAGTGCTGTCGATCTGTCGTAATGGACCTATGAATCTTATTTACTTCGCTGGTATCCACTTCCCCTGTTGCATTCTGGGCTATTATGTGGTCCGTGAGGGCTGCCGTGAGCTTAAGTGAATTTTGATGTTCGGTGGCAGCAATCACCTCTGGATTGGTTAGTCCCATCCCTCCCAGTCTTGGTGGAAGTGCAAGAAGTGCTCTTTCTGCTGGGGCTAAGTCATGGTGTTTCACTAGTTTGGGAATGAACTTGACACTGATAGCTTCTTCCAGAGGGTGGAGGAGGGGTCCGATATCAGGGATAGTACGCATCAGGTAGTTCCAACGATGCTTGACTCCATGGGTGAATGCAGCAAAGGCCGCATGTGGCTCTGTGTAAGCAATCTCAGACAGAGCTTGGATTTCGCTAACCCACTCATTCACCTTTCCCGCTATGTACTTGGTCTTGAAGTCCGTAGTGCCAATTACTGCGCCAAGATGTCTTTGGCCGTCCTTAGTTATTTTGACCTCACTTCCGCCAAAAACCTCCATTGCCCGTTCATAATGTTCTGGCTTCACGATGAGGAAGGACTTGCTGGCGTTTGGGTGGTACCCTATTTGTGGACCTCGCGATGTTACCAAGTCCCACCATTTTTTGATGCCCTCCACTTTTCCTGCTCCTGTAAGGTCATCAGCATATGCCACTTGTTTGACCCCAGTTGTTTCAAATTTTATTTCTTGTTGGAGCGCTGATAGGCCAATTGCATACATTGCCATTGCAACAGGGTCCCCTGTGTTGTTCCCTCGGTTGACTGTAAGATGGTATCACCTCTTAGAGCCTTGTTGTTTACTATGTAGAGGTCTGATGGATTCCTATACGAATTTTCAACATATCTTGCAAAGCTTGGACACTTGATCTTGATGTTGTGCAGTGCAGCCATGCGGTTAAGTATGTTGAATGCGTTTGAAGCATCCACCAGGAGAACGGCCTCGCAATCACGCTGCTCAAATATCAATCTCATGGCGTGAATGGCGGCCTCCCCGCCAGCCTGGTGGCCAGCACACACTTGAATGTTCCCTGTTGCTGCCCTGACATCATCCTTTACCACCTCCATTATGCATTTTCCGATGATCCGCCTCAGCACTTCCCCCACCCCTATAGGTCTACATCCTGGTTTCTTTTCCAGAGGAATAAGGCGGCAGGCCGTCAGGGCCTGGAGGTGATGGCAGCAAGAGGATGCAAGCTTTCTTGCAAGGGCGGCAATGGCAGTGCAGAGATCACTTGCTACAGGGCCAAACTTGTTTGTGCTGAGGATGACTCTCCAACCGTTTGCATCCAGACCTGAAGGGCCGGCTCCTCCTCGAGTCTTCAGTGCCTTTTTCCACACCATCTCTCCTGTTATTTTCTCGAACAGGACAGCGTTTGGTGGGATATAGTCACCCTCCACCTGATGCCTTCTTCATCGCTTGCAGGGGGATGTTTCTCTTTCAGTAGTTTTAATGTCTCTCTGTTTATTGGCATCACCCCAGCGGAGGATTCCTCTGATCTTACTGCAAGAGACACTTTTCCCAAACGCATTTTGTTTCCAAATTTTCTTGCCACGTCATCGGTGTTTTGCTTTCCGTCACCCGTAATTTTTAGTCTCTCCTGCAGTGTTCTTGCTTCACATAAGAGATCATCAAGGGCCCCAGTCTGCCACATTGCCAATCTTCTCTTCATTGCTGCCACATTTTCTTTGTGCTTAGTCTTTGTGTGTGTCCTCTGACAGAATAGATGTGGTATTATTGCCAGTATTTGAAGAGCTAAAGGGGCGAGGAAGCGGTCCTGAGTGTAATCAGTCATGAGGCGAGTCATCTCCCGAATCATTTCTTTGGTGGCCGCACACTTGGGTGGTTCAAATAAGTTAGCGGTCGACCACTTGACAATTTCTGAGTAGGTTTCTTTGACCCATGTGTCTGCATTTTCCATCGACCTGCCATTCCACTGAGGTGGCTGTCTCTCATTCTCCTCCTGGACACCTGCTACTGAGGGAGCAGCATTTATTAGTACTACATGTTCAGGTTGAGTAGACTCACTGCTATCATTTCGGATATCATCGGGTGGTTGGGTCCCGGCGATATCCACTGTGGCCGCCTGTGTCGGCTCCCTGTGACGTGGGTCCCGACACTGGTCTAGCTTCCTGCAATCCATACATGGTCGGTTGTTTCTCGCACAAACACAATTTGTGCAGTTTTGGTTTGGGCTAGCACAAACGCAGCAAAGAATGTAACCAGGCATAGTGAACAGCACCTTGGGCGACAGTTACGTCGGCCACCGAACATCTGATTTGGTCCCAGGCACAATATTATACTGGTTTTTATGAGGGAAGGGCGGAGAGGTGACAGGCTGGATTGCTGTGTCCAGGTAGTAGGGGCATACGTGCGCGCGTGAGTGTGTAGGCTGCACCCCCTCCCCCCCCCCCCCCAAGGGCGACCATCCATACGTCAGAATGATACACTATGGACAAGAATTTGTCACACTGAGCACTTGTTTATAAATCCTTGGCACAAATAACCTCTATTTATGGTCTCACTGGTGTAATATCAGTTATATATACTCACTTGGTTCGTCGAGACCCTACTGTACATGAAGTGTCCGTTACTATGGTAGGGGGGGGCGACCGCATGGGAGCACTCTCGACCCCATAGGGGCGAGAGTCTCGAGACCACCCCTGTCAAAGTAGGCCTATCGACACTGACCTTGGCTCCGAGCCTTCGCATTATTCCATCACTACTACTACTATCACCACCATCATCACCATCACCACCACTACCTCCACTACCACCACCACTACCACCATTGCCATTACCACAACCATCACCCCACCTACCACCACCACCACCACTACTACCACTTCCACCACTACTACTACCACCACCACCACTACAAGCTTCATCATCTTAGCCTTTATCTCCGGGTCACACAACTTCTCGGCTCACTGGGTAATCCTTCTTGGGGGAAAATACCAACCAGTTTGTGTGTGTGTGTGTGTGTGTGTGTTCATATACAGGTTAATGTTTGTGGTGTATGAAGCCTTGATACTGTGGCTCACTGATGATTCTTTCATAACCGTGTTTTACCACCCCCACCCCCCCCCCCCCCCCCCACACACACACACACTACAACCGCAACCAGCCCATATGACCACGAATTGACAAACAGACAAAGAGAAAAAGAGAGAAATATAAAGACAAAAATCACGAGAGAATGAAAAAAAGGTAGAGAGAGAGAGAGAGAGAGAGAGAGAGAGAGAGAGAGAGAGAGAGAGAGGTGGGGGGGGGGAGGTAATCGCTGTTGAGATTAGAGAAGAAGAACAAAGGGGTGAACTGAGGAAGACAGCCCTGAGCCTCTGAGTCTTCATGTAGGGATTAGGCCGAGTGATTAGGGATTAGGCTTGACAGCGCGGCCGACCAGAAGGAGAAGGGAGTCTCAAGGGGAGCAGTAGGGAGTATTAAGGGAGGTGGGGGAGTCTCAGTGGGAGGAGGTAGTCTTAAAGGGAAGGAGGGTGTGTCAAGGTGGAGGAGGGAGGAGAAGGAGTATTAAGGAAGGAGGGGGGGAGTCTTAAGGGGGAGAAGGGAGTCTCAAGGAGGGAGTTTCAAGGGAGGACAGAGAGAGATAGGAGATATAGAAGGAGATAAAGAAAGAGATAGAGATAACATGAAAGAGAGACAGACAAACAGACATGCACAGAGACACGACTAAAGAAGACCCAAGACCCAAGATCACCACATAACTTTCTGAATGACATTGAGAAAAAAACATGACTCCTAAATATCAAAACTTGTAGCAATAAACTATTTTCTATGTCACAAAAAGAAAGGTTATGGACATAGAATAAAAGAGAGGGTGTTGTGTTGGGATGTGTTGTGTTGTGGTTGTGTTGTAAGTTGTGTTTTTCGTGTGTGATTTATTGCACACACACACACACTCACACACACACAGTGATTGATTGAGGTGGAGTGAGTGAAGACATAGGATAAGAATTACAAGAATTTTACCCACGGGAGAAACGGTGTGGGAGGAAGGTGATGAGGTCAGAGGTCAGGGACTAGGGGTTAGGAATTAGGGGTCACGGGTTAGGAATCAAAGGTTAGGGACTAGGGGTCAAGGGTTCAAGGGTCAGGGGTAAGTGTTCAGGGTTAGGGGTCAAAGGTCAGGAGTTAGGGGATTGGGAGGGTTAGGGGTCAGGGCTTAGGATTAGAGGTCAGGGATTAGTTACAAGACTAGCGAGGTCATCCTAAAACTATATCTTGCGCTTGTGAGACCACACTTGCATTACGCAGTTCAGTTTTGGTCACTGTATTACAGAATGGATATAGAATCCTTGGAAAGAATTCAGAGGAGAATGACAAGACTAATCCCAGGCATTCGGAACCTTGAGCACAGAGACAGGTTAAAGCATCTTAATCTGCACTCCCTCGAGAGAAGTAGAGTGAGGGGCGATATGATCGAGGTGTATAAATGGAAGTCAGGGCTAAACAAAGGTGATATAACAAAGGTACCCAAACTATCCAACCAGAAGCGAACTCGTAACAATGGTTTTAAATTACACAAATTTAGATTTAGGGGCGAAACATTTCAAAACTGGCTTGGAAATAGAGTAGCCGATGAGTGGAACAAGTTACCAAACATTATCATTAACTCTAATACGCTGGATGGCTTCAAACATACTGTAGGTTGGATGGATATATGAGCAATAGGGGTTGGGTGTAAATGGGACTGCCCAGTATGGGCCAATAGGGCCGCTGCAGTTTCCTCCATTCTTATGTTCTTATGTTAAGAGGTCATGGTGTCAGCGATCAGGGATTAGGGGTCAAAGGTCAGGAGTCAAGAGTGTTCAGAGATCAGGTGTTACTAGGGGTGTTGAAGGGATTAATTTCCTCTGTTGATAAACTAGATACAAGAGAGAAACACTTAACCAAACAGAAGGTAAATACTTGGTTAAAAAGATCCACTAAAATTTCAGGTCTCCGCCGAAGGAAACTTAATCCTCACAAGGGAAACAAAAATGGTCTTAACAACACAACAGTAAGAGGGAAACATGGTGATTTTTCCATGTCTAAGATCTTGTTGTGTTTGCTCCCTGTACCGGTTTACTTCGATTCCATTGTGGGTTTATGTCATTCACAGTGTTACCAACACGGTGAAACAACACAGGTACGAGTCCACTGTTTATCACTGGTAAATATTGTTTAGTGAATTCGACCTCCAGAGCCATATACGGTAGTGGCGTGATACATATCAACACTGAGGTTTAAATTGATCTCTATATACCACTCTGATGTGTAGGAGTAAAGACGCACTCATGGACGACAAGTATCTTCTGGCCTCCCTCCCCTCCCATCCCCCACGACCCTCTCGCTCTGCTACGAAAGGGAAATAAAAACGAATCAGACAGACTAAACATTAATTTAATTCTCTGAACGATGAGGGTATTAAATTACATACTCCCTCTAACTATGACGGAATCAGAAACGAAATAGTGGAGTCAACACACACACACACACACACATATATATTACTCACATTCCGTGTACATTCCAGCTTCAATAACATCAACAAAAAAGAAGGGAAAGTATTTTGTAATAAGAGGAGAATTATGACAAGACGCCGCCGTTGCTGCAGGGAATGTACAGATGGAAATCTTACTAATGAAATTCCTTTCCCAGACTCGGTATCGTGTAGCGAAGAGGGAACCTCGGGGTCGAGCTTGGCTGATCTAAATATTACATTTTACCTGCGAGCGACGTGAGCCAATTACAGCAGAACCATCCCACTTTTTACCCGGGATATTTTGTACCCAAGTTTGCATAAATTCCTCATGCTCCTTGGCTTGAAAACATCGTAGGATTTCAATCGAGAGGGAAAACGTGTTTGACAAAGCCGACAAGAAAAGAAGTAGGGATTATTCCAGCAAATATGAGTTTTTTTTTGTTATAATTCCCGAGACTGGAGGCGTTGTATTAAAGTGGAGGCATCATGTTGTGTTCCCTCCAGTGGGTAAAATAACAAGGAGGTTTATTTAATAATGTGTGCATGTATTATGTGGCTGTGTGCCTGCCAGTGAGACGCTTTCACCTGTGGCTGACAAGGGTTCGAAGCTCTCTCTCGTGGTTCCTCTTCTACAAGTTTCCCTTTCTCACTTCCCCCCCCCCCTTCACCTCCCCTCTCGTGTACGTCCCCCTTCAACACCTCTCCCTCCGACATGATCCCCTCCTATACCCCCCCCCCCCACCAAATCACCCCAACTATACCTACCCATCACACCTGTTCTTACTCCCTCTTTCCCACATAGGTTCAGTAATTCCCATGGGTTGTCAGTTCCATCAAGAGAAGGTGTTACATTTGTTTATTGTCCAACGAACTTGGATTTGTGTGTTTATTTAATGATGTTGTTCCTTGGTCTGTTGTGGATGTCTGAATGACCTGTTGTTTACTCCTTGTGTGTACCTGTGTCTCATATACCTGTGTGTTAATTCCCGCGATATTAATGTTGTGGTGTATTTGAACTTTAGGACCAGTAAATATGTTAAATTGTATATATTAACCTTCGTAATTTTGTTAGTTGTGTTGTATATGTTATTTTATCTGTAGAAGCTAATGCACTTTGTGAAGGTTTAAGTATTGTGGTGTAATGTGTGTCTGGTCAACTCCACGCGAGGGTGACCTTTTTACCTGCCTGGTTGGACGAGGTCAGTTGCCGGTGACCTGCTTATGAGTCCCTCCCTCCCTCCCTCTCTCCCTCCCTCCCTCCCTCTGGCTCTAACGCCCGGTGTTTTAAACACCCTCTTCCGTTGAAGAGGGTCGTCGTGTTTCAACCCGAGTTTAAAAAAATGAGACCTGAGGGACACCGCAGTACAGTACTAAACGGGGTGGTGTGGCGGTAAAATGAACTAATTCCAATAAAATTAAATTTTATTGGAATTATTTAATTTTACCGCTACGCCATCTGTCAAGCACTGGACTCGGGTTGAAACACGACGACCCTCTTCAACGGAAGAGGGTGTTTAAAACACCGGGCGTAAGTCTTCTGACGACTTTTAATTGAATTGTTGCCAAAAACAGTATTCAATTTTATTTATCTATGTAACCTTGTATATCATATGATACAGAATTCATATTACAGTGAAACTTCCATGTAACAGACTCGTCTCTCCATGTAATCCGTTAGATGGGGTTTTCACATTTAACAGACCCTCGATACTACGGAATTCCATCTCTGTATAGTTCGTTAGATGGAGGCCTTACATCTAACAGACGCTTAATATAACGGACTTTTATCTCTGTATAGCTCCTTAGACGGATCTTCTATATAACGGACTTCCCTCTCCATATAGTCCGTTAAATAAAGGTTTCACACTGACTAACCACAAAAGGTTACCTAACACGTGTATGAGAAGGTGTTGTGTTAGGTGTGTGCGTCAAGTGGCGGCTGAAGAGTAAGGCAGAGGCTGGGACAGTAGTGAGGTTCTGTCTTTCTTCTGGTTGGTGTAGCTCATAGAAGGTTAATGACGGTAATAAAATCGTAAGACACCTGGTGATGATAGACACACCTGGTGATGATAGACACACCTGGTGATGATAGACACACCTGGTGATAATAAACACACCTGGTGATGATAGACACACCTGGGAAGAAGGAAAGGTAATAGATGACCTTACTTGACCTGCCATTGATGTAGATAATTTTACACTCATTGAGATATTTTTCCTAACATCTCACAGTCATCTTGTTCAAGGTAATAGTTCATGTAAGGTCATTAAGGGTGATAATGATGTGAAACAGAGACCAATAATTAACGGCGTCCCACATTAGTAAACAAAGTAATGAAGATGTGAATAATTGTAAGGGTTTTAAATTTTATAAAGACAGGATCAAATTGTATTAATGTATTGACATGTTCATACTGTCATGAAAAGAATTATCTGACGTCTGTGTGTCTGTCTGTCGTTTCCCTAAATGAGTTAATTAATACGATGTCGGATCCATAACGTGCTGGTAATATTAACCCCTTTTATGTTGCTATAAGTCAGTCTAGCGTCTAATTAACTGGGTAATTTATTCTGTTTGTGCTTAATGGTTGTGTGTCACTCACTATCCTGTTACTATTGTACGTGATGTTGGGGCAGTCCAGTCACCTCTGTGGAAAGGTTTAGTTCTGCTAATGGAGGAATATTCTACAGGTAATGCGGTCTTGATAGAAAGGTTAGGTCGAGTAGTTAGTGTTCCTTATACCGTCACTTGAACACAACGACAAGACCAAACTCGTTCTCATCTCTCAGAACAGATGACGTTATTGATAGCATTATGAAATACCTTTAACAGAGTGAGTTAAGCAAATGTCGACGTTTTGGATGATTGACTGACTGACTGACTGACTGACTGTATCAACTTCCCAGTGACTTATGAAGAAAGTGATATCGAAGCTGGAAGGAGTGTAGGACTGTGTCGACGTCTTAGTGTTTTACAGCGCCAATTGTCAACATCAAACGTTCCTTCTGCAAGTCCCTGTTTACGAGGTTGGCTGCCGAAAGTTTAGCAGTAAAGCGAGAATTTGGAAACACTCGAGGTCATGTTCTAGAGACAAGAGGTCACAAGAGGACAATTTCCACCAATCGAGGATGAGGTTAACTTCAAGTGGTAAAATATTGAACGAGAGAACAAGAAGGCAGTCCTAACGATCCTCACCTGACGGGACACGATAAGAACCTGTCGTCATTTACCTGGACGATACTGTTCTACTAAAATCCACCCTTTAAGAGGAACTCAGTCCGCTATTCCTGGGACAACACATTTTTCAGAGTATAAACATTACATCTATATAAATTATGGTATATATAATATTTAATCATAAGGCTAAAAGCTAATGTACCTTGTATCAGTTTGTGTTGCGGTGTAATGAATGTCTTGGGACCTGTTGGCGAGGGAGACGTTTTTATATGCTTGGTGGTGATGATGTCAGGTGGTGGTGATGATGTCAGGTGATGGTGATGATGCCAGGTGGTGGTGATGATGTCAGGTGATGGTGATGATGCCAGGTGGTGGTGATGATGTCAGGTGATGGTGATGATGTCAGGTGGTGGTGGTGATGTCAGGTGGTGGTGATGATGTCAGGTGGTGGTGATGATGTCAGGTGGTGGTGATGATGTCAGGTGGTGGTGGTGATGTCAAGTGGTGGTGATGATGTCAGGTGGTGGTGGTGATGTCAGGTAGTGGTGGTGGCTGTGTGCTGGGCTGCTGCCTCACTCCCCACTGCCCCAGGACTTCTGATAATGGCAAACATATTACCCCGCTGGATGAAGTTTGTTTACATTCATCAGTACAAATACAGTTTCGAGCATAAATTACAGGTATTGAAAATATAATTAATCACATACCTTAAGTTAGATGTAGGTAGAAATTTACTTAAAAAACTAAATTCAGACACATGTAGGAGCAGATTTCAGTCTTTGTAATCATTTCGAATACAAAATACAAATGAAAGTGAGACCAGTTAGAGAAAATCCGATACTGTACTCAACCACCTTCACTTCCTCAACTGCAACTGAAGAATCAACTGACGGAGACGTAAACTCGAACCAGAAACCCTTGGGACAGTAAATGATAGCTGTATCCACTCTACCACCTCATTAAAGAGTACATGTAAAACTAGACTAACCTCACCATAATTAGCAGCAGATCAACTCACTGTCAGGTAAACTAATTGAACAGTCAGACACACTAACTATCTACCATACTAACGACCAATTACTTAACAATCCCAGAACTACTAATTGATACTGTTTGCCTCACTAACGATGTGCTCACGTAACAAGGCATTGAGTTGTACTAATATTTCAATATCTAATTGGATAGTTAACCTGAGGACATAACCTCATCGTAACTACCTAATTAATTATCCAGTTGATGAATGAGACAAACTACCTAACTACTTAATGAATCTTAACTAATTAACTAATCAGCCAATTATCTAAAGAGACAAATAATTAATTATCAAAGTAACAAACGAGTGAATTAATATAGCAAAAATAATTAATTAGCCTGGTCAATACCTAACTACCTAATAATTTAAACGATGAGATAATTAACTAACACATTAATGAAGAAAACAACTAATTACTCAGTCAAATTAGTAATAAAATACACAAGTAACTTCTTATATACATAATTATCTAAGTCATTAAGTAACTAATTAACTCTCCAAACAATTAACCACAAGAAATTACATCTTCAACTAATTAACTAGATTATTATGTTACTTACCAACTAATTAATTCATTCATTAACCAAATAACTGACTTCGACTTATAATTAAATCAATTAATGGCATCGGAATTATGATGGTTGGTGGTGGTGGTCGTGGTAGCAGTGATGATGGTGGTTGTGGTGGAGATGGTGATGGTGGTGGTGATGGTAGTAAAGGTGATGATGATGAAGATAGTGGTGGCAGCGAAGAAAGGAAGGAAAGAAGATCAGAGTTCACGTCATAAATCTGAGTAGATCAGCTTGGTCTGTTGGGACGACCCCGAGATCCTGGTGGGAAATTGAATTTGGGAAGGGATGATCTCAAACTGAGGCGGGACTAGTGGGGAGATTACCCTGAAAGATTGGGGAGCTAGGGGAGGAAAGGGGGGGGGGAGGGGGAGGATGGATGAGTGAGGATATGGAGGGGGAGGAGGGATAGGTAGGGATGGGAGGTGGGAGTAACAAACGAAGAGAGGCAGAGAGTGGGATTAGTGGGAGATTACGTGAAAGATTGGAAGCCTGGGAGATATAGGATGGGGAGAGGATGGGGGAGTGGGAGAAGTGGATAGGGGGGCTGGAGATAGAGGGGATGCTGGGGGGGGGGGAGATAAGGGGAAAAATGTGAGAGAAGGTGTACGGGAAAAGAGAGGAGTAGGGAAAGATGGGTAGGATTTGTGGGGAGATTACAGTGAAAGATTGGAAGCTGAATGGAAGAGAGAGAGAGAGAGAGAGAGAGAGAGAGTATTTATTAGAAACAGACTACAGAATACCTGAGTGATTAACAGTGAAACAGTGATATTTACCTTATATAATCACCTGGTTTTGTGGTCCCGTGAATTATAAGAAACATATTAGTGAAAATGTCTTCGAAAACAAACCATTATCAACCGTACGAATCTAATAAAATAAAATAGAAATATCCAAATTTGGGTATATTTTTTTAAGATTAGGTTAGGTGAAATGTCATCGTAGGAAACTTTGAAAATCAGAAATCTAGTTTAATCAGACACATCAGAACACAGACTTTACCACTGCATGAATCTAAAAATTGCATGACTCTTAGATTAGCATTAGCCCCCTCTCTTCCCTCCTCCCCTTCTCTCCTCCACCGACTCCTTCACCCCACTCCTTCCCCCCACCCCCTCACCACCCACAACAGTCATGCAAGCCTTCCCTGGGTAATACATAACACCACACTACAGAGCTCATTGATCAGGGTTTAGTCTAGCTCAAATGACCCCTCTGGCGAAATTTACACGGATCAGGGACAACGCGAAAAAAAATACGAATAAAGCAAACTTACACGCGATAAAGTATTCAGTGAGAGAAGAGTGAAGTATTAGTGAACGTTTTCTTTCTGGTTGTCAAATTTCGAGGCAGGATTTTTGACATGTAGGTCGACGGAATTTTTCGTTTATGTGTTTTATGTTTTGCTCTCTCTCTCTCTCTCTCTCTCTCTCTCTCTCTCTCTCTCTCTCTCTTAGTTGAATCATAGACGCTGTATTAGTTTCAATCCTATACCTTTTATCACAGTGTGTGTGTGTGTGTGTGTGTGTGTGTTTTGATGGTGCGTCGTCACACGCTGTTTGTCAGGGTGTGGAGAGGTTGGCTATCAGGGTGTGGACATTTCAACTTTTCATCTGGTTCAGAAACAACAATACTTGTATTTCGTAAATTTAAGAACGTTAAGTATGAATCTAACCTTAGTTTTGCTCCATCCCATCTTTTTTTTAATAGAACATTTGAAAACTTTGACTTGCATAATAAGTATTGTATATGTGTAAGTTACATAAGTAGAGCCTGAGTAGTTTTACACGAGTACTTCCAATTCTAACTTAACTGACTTAACTAAAAGAAAAACTCTTCTTGGATTTCCGTTTATATTCGATAGCTGCATGGCGGTGCAGAAGAACTTTGCCAATCTCAACTCCCACGAAAATCTTTTACTTCAGATGAGCGTTACTGATGTTTGGGAATCTCTGACGGATGTAACACCATCTTAATGTACAATGGTGTTAAGTACCCAAACTGAGACATCAAAAATGATTCTTCCTGCACCATTTTCTTACCAGTAGTACGTGGAGGCCGGCCATTTCTCTGGTAATACTTTCCCCCAGCATTTCTGTCCTACTCAAAAAAAAAAAGTCGTAACAATGAGTAGTTCAACGATTCCGCAAACTCGTATATGCCAATGAAATTCAGTATATTTGATAAATTTAGGTACCCAAACCATATTCTCATTGGCCTTATTTTAGATAAACTGAGTG
Source organism: Homarus gammarus (assembly GCA_958450375.1). NCBI lineage: Eukaryota > Metazoa > Arthropoda > Malacostraca > Decapoda > Nephropidae > Homarus > Homarus gammarus. The sequence goes on along the minus strand of CAUDMG010004128.1, from coordinate 803,129 downwards.
ACTGATTTCCATTTTCAAGAAGGACAACTTTCAAACTGGTTTTGGAGCTGTCCTTAGATGGATCAGTATTATGACCTGGTGCATCTAATAGACTATCAAATTGCAGCAGAAAAACACTGAACTACTCCACGCTGACGAACTTAATTGGACTATTTTACTGAAAAAAAGAAACATGAATAGCCTTGTGATGTAGATTCCACTGCTATAATCTGAAAATTTACATTTTGTTTTTCGCTACGAGCTCAAGATTTCAGACTGTCACTGTCAGTCAGCTTGATATATATACTGTGTATATATATATATATATATATATATATATATATATATATATATATATATATATATATATATATATATATGTGTGTGTCTATATATATAAAACAAAGAAGTATGTCTGTTTGTGGGTGTGTGTGTCCGCACGAGAATCTCGGAAACTACTTTACCGATCTGTAGTGATGATGGATGGTGTTACATGTAGTAATGATGGATGGTGTTATATGTAGTGATGATGGATGATGTTATATGTAGTGATGATGGATGTTGTTATATGTAGTGAAGATGGGTGGTGTTATATGTGGTGATGATGGATGGTGTTATATGTAGTGATGATGGATGGTGTTTTATGTAGTGATGATTAGACAATAAAATAATAACAGTTTAATGCTAAAAAAATATACTTTGCTGTACCGTTGTAGTGAAAAACATGGTGGAACTTACATACACCGTTAATGAACTATTGATGGAAGAAGTTTTGGGGACCGAACAGTGAGACAATGTGGAGCCTCCCGAAGGGCGGCGTTTCTGCTAGCATATATATATATATATATATATATATATATATATATATATATATATATATATATATATATATATATATATATATATATTGATAAAATCACACACGGAAAAGGGAAACAATAAAGCTCCTTAGCTTTAGTCTTTGTTCAAGACAACTTCAGAGAGAACTACATGATATATATATATATATATATATATATATATATATATATATATATATATATATATATATATATATATATATATATATATATATATATATGTGTGTGTGTGTGTGTGTGTGTGTGTGTGTGTGTGTGTGTGTGAAGAAGCCAAACTAAGGACAGATGTGTAATCAGCATGCTTCAGTTGGTAAGAACAAGCCAATAACATTCATGAATCAAAAGCCTTGTTGACCAATGTTATTTTTACATAGATAAACATTTTCTATAACTCACAAATCAGTCGGCCTGTATTAAATGTATTTATGGCTGTTGGTGGGTTCATGGTTAGTGGACATGACGAACTTCAATCTTGTGGCCCACTGAGATGATGAAGGGCCAATCATGCGGCCCACTGAGGTGATGGAGGGCCATTCATACGGCCCACTGAGATGATAGGGGTGAGGCACTCATGCGGCCCACTGAGATAATGAAGGGCCAATCATGCGGCCCACTGAGAAGATGAAGGGCCAAGCATGCGGCCCACTGAGATGATGGAAGGCCATTCATACGGCCCACTGAGATGAAAGGGGTGAGGCAATCATGCAGCCGACTGAGATGATGGAAAGCCATTCATGCTGCCCACTGAGATGATGAAGGGCCAATCATGCGGCCCACTGAGATGAAGTTGGGTCACTTAGGTGGGCCACTGAGATTAAGTAATGATAATAATCATAAAAAAGTGGGGGTTATAATGGTCGGGGTTGGATTCGTTTGTTAGGTTCCTAGTCTTCAATCTTCTGAAAAAACGCGGAAATTTTGAATTCTGTTTGTTTCACTAATTAGGGTATTTTGTCCGCACGTTGACTTTGTGGTGTACTGCTACTTTTTCTGGCACTTGATTACCTTGTGCGTGGGAGTGGTTTCGTTACTCCAGGGGAGTTTCTCCTTTACGTCCAATTTTTGGACTTTTGTCGATAATATTTCACTTTTGCTGAGCTTTTTTGATTCTGTAAAGACGCTTAACTCACGCCTGCGTTTTTGACCAACTTTTATTGTTGGACGCCAAATCCCTTTTGTTTTGTCTGGGCAAACTAAAGTCTACAAAATCTCCTCAGCCTCTTCAAGGGAGGGGCGGTTATCAGGCAGGGCGTTGATGGCGATTTAGGACCAGTTCATAAGATTTTTCCTAAAAACACCCGTGTACAGCAAAATCTTGCTGACCACCCTTCCAAGTTGGTACACCTAGGTCGATTCACCCACGGGCTGTCCTTGATACAGTTCAGGCGCATAAATTTTCTTGTATTTCCTGCCTACCCATGAAAAAACGTTTCCGTATTTTGAGATTGATCCCAAATCAATAAGTGTTACTTTTGGTCCATCGGGTGTCCGCTCTACCACGATGTTATCACATTTTATGTCGTTGTGAGCGACTTTCTTCTTGGAAAGACATTGAATGGTTTTGATAAGCTACGTAATTATTTCCAACCCGTCCAGTTGAGATAACTTGCCCTACTCCAACAGATTACCGAGAGGTTCGCCGGAGTAGACCTGAACTATAGTTGGCTGGGGGAAAAAACACACGCCCACTAATGTTGCAAAACTTATAGAGTTTAACTTAGTATTTACTACGTGTATCACTTGGGCCTCAGTAATCATATCCTTCCATAACTTTCGCCAGGAGTAATTATTTTTCTTTAGAAACTTAACACATAGTAGTTCCCCGGTGGGTCCTAGACAAAGGTAACATTCTGCAAAGGTTCCCTCTCCCAAGAACTCTCCATGTGCAAGGGCCTCTATCGCGTATTCTGCCCTCAGCTCTTTGATACCATATTCAGTCAATAATCCCCGGTATTGTTTATATCTGTTTTTTACCTCGGTGCTCACGCTTGGGACTTGGGCCAAATTTCCTTAATGATGTAGTACAGTATTGGACACATGGATGAATTCTTTAAAACACGAGTGAAATTCTTGCCGTAAGAGGCGACAAGGTATGGTATAGTGTAGGGTAGTGGAGTGTAGGGTAGGGTAGGGTAGGGTAGGGTGGGGTAGGGTAGGGTGGGGTAAAGTAGGGTGGGGTAGGGTAGGGTGGGGTAGGGTAGGGTGGGGTAGGGTAGGGTAGTGAGGATAGTGAAGGGTAATGTAGGATAGTGAGGACAATGAGGATAGTGTATGATAGTGAAGGATAGTGTAGCGTAGTGGATTATATTTTTGAATAGAGTAAGATAGTGAGGACAATGAGGAGGGCAGTAGAGAATAGTGAGGATAGTGGAGGATAGTGGAGGGTAGCGAGGATAGTGGAGGGCAGTGAGGATAGTGGAGTATAGTGAGGATAGTGGAGGTTAGTGAGGATAGTGGAGTGTAGTGAGGATAGTGGAGTGCAGTGAGGATAGTGGAGGATAGTGAGGATAGTGGAGGGGAGTGAGGATAGTAGAGGGTAGTGAGGATAGTGGAGGGTAGTGAGGATAGTGGAGGGTAGTGAGGATAGTGGAGGGTAATGAGGATAGTGGAGGGGAGTGAGGATAGTAGAGGGTAGTGAGGATAGTGGAGGGGAGTGAGGATAGTAGAGGGCAGTGAGGGTAGTGTGGAGAGTGTACACAGTGGAGGGTAGTGGGTGATAGTAAGGATATAGGCTGGTTGCCAGTATGTGGTAGGACACTACAACTCACCATCACCACTACAACAACTCACCATCACCACCACACACCATCGCCACCAAAACAACTCACCATCACTACCACTACAACTCACCATCACCACCACTACAACCCACCACCACCACCACCACTCACCATCACCACCACTCACCATCACCAACACTACAACCAACCACCACCACCACCACTCACCATCACCACCACTCACCATCACCAACACCACAACCCACCACCATCACTCACCATCACCACCACTCACCATCACCAACACTACAACCAACCAACCACCACCACCACTCACCATCACCACGACTCACCATCACCAACACTACAACCAACCACCACCACTCACCATCACCACTACAACAACTCACCATCACCACCACACACCATCGCCACCAAAACAACTCACCATAACCACAACTCACCATCACCACAACATATCACCATCCCGTACTTGTGGTGTCACGATAATAACTCCCTTTTGTTGTTACCTTTGCCCAGTACATGTTAGTTCTACAAGCAATTAATACCAGGTGAGATACTGAGAGATACCCAGGTGAGAGACGTAGAGCTAAATCCCAGATGAGAAACTGAGAGAAGAGAAACACACACACATACACACACACTCTCTCTCTCTCTCTCTCTCTCTCTCTCTCTCTCTCTCTCTCTCTCTCTCTCTCTCTGACATAAAGATTTCAAACCACAAAAATATTACACCTGCCTGTGCATAAATTTTCTCAACTCCATTCCAATTCAATTTCAATTTGACATTACTTGGAATAACATCAAATATATATGTAGCGAATACATAATGTTCTGTGCTATCAGTGGGGAATATATTGAGAAATGTGACGACAGTGTAATTCAGGTTTGTAATGTAGTACAGGTTTGCATGATGATATTTCAGGTTTGTGTTATGATATAATCCTGAGGGAATATACCCTCAAGAGAGAGAGAGAGAGAGAGAGAGAGAGAGAGAGAGAGAGAGAGAGAGAGAGAGAGCTATGACGTCACAAGCTAGTTTGTTAATAATATGTTATTTATTGTATTGAGCCTGTGGCGTCACACCTGCCAGCCTCCTTCATCACCAGCAGACCTCGAGGTTATGTCGGTACTAGTGAGTAGCCCCACGGAGATCCTCACCTCACTGGACAATCCAGCAGACCGCAAAGGTGAATCCATTCGCACCGTGAGGCTATGGGCTAAAGGCAATCGGTATTCGCTTTGATCAGATCTGGCTAACACGAACTGGAGGCTATGTTGTTAGTGACCTCAATATTCAGAGTTTGGCTGCCGCTGCTGGGCACAAAGTATAGGGTCTGGTCACGGTAAAGGAGGAACATCTCCTGTAATAACAAAAAACTCACTAACAAGTTTGCGAGCGAATGGAAGAAGCCAGCACTAGGGAAAAGTTAAGCTCTGGTAATGTTTGGCAAGACGTTGGTGGTCCCTCGTCAAAGCGCATCAGGAATAATCACCAGATGATGCTGTTGCTCCTTTATTTCCACATGATGCCACAACTGCTGCTTCTAATCAAGAAAAGCAGAGCTTCTTGCATTATACTTTGTTGGGAAAAAACAACTTCCTGGCCCCCACTGACTTTCACCAACACTTCTTGTACAAACTGTGTCTAAGTTTAAAAATATCACCGTGAGAGAAGGAGGAGTGTTATAAGTCCTCAAGTTACCGGGTACTGAGAAAGCTGTTAGACCAGACAAGGTCACCCCCAGATAATGTCACCTCCAGACAAGGTCATCCCCAGACAAGGTCACCTCCAGACAAGGTCACCCCCGGACAAGGTCAACCTCCAGACAAGGTCACCCCCAGACAAGGTCACCTCCAGACAAGGTCACTCCCAGACTCCTGCTAGGAGGTGCAGTACTGCTTGCTTCTTACCACCTTTTTTCACGTCTGCATCTCCCAGCACAGGTGGACTGCCACATGGAAAGAGCCACATGTGGTCTTTCTGCATAAGAGAGAAAACAAGTGTGAGATGCCCAGCTACCGACCCATTTCATTACCATCAGTCAGTGCCAAGGAGCTGGAAGCCATAATCTCCAGGCAGGTGTCCGGGTTCTTGGGTGAACACAAACTGCCAGGCGTCAGATAGTCTTGGCCCAAAAAGACTTGATAGACCATTACTGTGCTGTACGAGGCTAACGTGGGTAAGCCTGCCACACCTGTCTCCACTCAGAGGACAGCTGGACCTAAGAGATCACCACAAGAAGCTCAGACTCCAACAGCTGGATCCTCATCATCCCGTTTACCAGAATATTCCCTCACCAGAGCTCCTTCCTCTCGAGGATAACCAGAATTTGCGACAGATTTTCCCAGGAACAAAAATAAATTTTACACCATTGAGCAAGTGTGGTAACTAGCCAGCTGTTGATTTAAGATGACCCATGATGTCATTTTGTAAAATAATGAAAATAACAGACTTATCCTCACAATATAGTAAGTAAATATCAATTGGTTAAGTGTTGAAATGATTTAGGGGTTAAGTCAAGCACTTAACTCGTAAAGGTTGGGAGTAAAAACTAATTTAAGAGAGAGATAGAGTGTGAGTTAGAGAGAGAGAAAGAAAGAGAGGCAGAGGGAGAGAGAGAGAGTTATGGCACAATAGTAAGTTCCGGCCCAGAAGCTGTGGTATCAAAAACACATTTAAAGCGATGTCAACTTGTTTGTGTCGTGTTTCTGCTCCTATACTTCTTATTGTATCTTAAAAGGCAAGTTCAGTAGGACTCATTAATTTCACGATCCTAAACTAGAGTAATACCTCTATTTAACGGACTAGAGAGAGGAAATTCCGTTATATCGGGGGTTCATTGATGTGAAACTTCCATCTGACGAACTGTATTGAGATGAAAGTCCGTTATATCGAGGGTCCATTAGAAAAATAGCGGTATAGAACAAAAAAATTTAACTAAATTATAAAATTTATTTCATGTGGATTCAGAGGCTCACCTCATCAGCTGATAGCAACCACAACAACTAGGGTGTTGCTCAGTTTGAATTATTTCCCCATTTTGTGGTTAGTTATGCGTCTATATTTCTGTGTAACCTTATTCAAGTTGAGTGGAAGAAGACGATCACGTTCAAGTGAAAGCAGTGGCGATAAAAGATTCCATAAAGGAATTGCATTGGACATTAAACTTGATGTTTTAAGGAGGTAACTCCCAGTAACTCTGATCCTACCTCACCTCACCTCACCACCTCCTGCAGCACTCAACATCATTTTTGGTAAGTAAAATTCGAGTGTTTTGTTCATTTATTATCATATTACATCATGAATGACTCATTGTATGTGGTTAAGACCGTCTCGTATGTGCTTGTGTCACGCTTTTGAGCCTCAAAACAAATCTTTAGAAACGCATCTTAACTTTTATAATGGAAATATATGGGAAAAATGGATTCGCGTTACAGAATTCCGCGTTACGGAAAGCTTTTCAGGAACGAAACCCTTCCATAACTCGGGGGAAGCCTGCCAATGTATGTAGGGGTGAGTGTCTGTGTCTGTCTGACCGATGGAAACCCCGTAGACAACACCCCAGAACGAGAGAATATAGCATCATCATCAACTCAAAATATGGAGAGAAAAAATTCCTCGTCCACAAATCATCCCACTTGATACTGAACTCCGCGAGGTCGTTAGTAATAAGAGTATTAGCATTACCTTCATCAAGTCTTCATTGATTTATTAATCTCAGGTATTTTCTTTGGGATAGGTAAACAAGATACCATAATGTCTCATCTTAATTTGCCTCTAACCTTAAACTCCAAAAACTACTGAGGCTTCAAAGACTCTAGATGTTTTTAAGACTCTGTTGGAACCTAAGACTCACAAGGTTTCTAAGATTCCCGAAGTTCTTAGGACTTATGAGGCTATTAAGACTTCGTAAGACTCTCGATGCTCTAAGACTCCTAAGACTCTAAGAGGCCCCTCAGATTCCTAAGGCCCATCAAGATCCCAAAGACTCTGGAGGCCACTAAGACTCGTAAGACTCCCAAAAATCCCCCAAAGACTTTTTAAGACACCCGAGGATCCTCCAAAGACTCCCTAAGACCCCCTGAGGCTCCCCCAAAGACTCCCTAAGACTCCCAAGGCTCCTAAGTATTCCAGCAGCAGGCGACTAATGTTTACAAACACTGCCATTACTCTCATAAATCCGCTAATGTTTTGTTTTTCGCTGTGTGGGTGTCTCGTATGTCTTGTGGGGGAGGCGACACCTGGTATAAGGGGAGGAGGGAGGGCAAGGAGAAGGAGGGTGGGGAGGGGAGAAAGAGGGAGGGGAAGGGGGCTAGGTAGAAAGAGGGACGACAAAGAGAAGTGGGGAGGGAAAGGGAGGTAAGGCGAAGGAAGGGGGGAGGGAATGTGTGGGAGAGAAGAGAGGGAGAAGTAAGGAGGAGGTAGGGGAAAGGAGGGAAGGAGAAGTAGGAAGGAGGGACGGAAAGAGAAGGAGGAAGGAGAGGAAGGGAGGAGAGGATGAAGGGGTATACGGGAGGGAGGATAAGGCGGAGAAAGAGAGGAAGGAAGGAAGGAAGGGGATGTACGAGAGGAAAGGATAATATTTTAATTTATCTTTTCCCTTTTTCCCCTTTCTATCTCCCTTTTCCCCCGCCTAATGCAAGAGAAAGTTATGGGAGAAAGTAGGAAGGAGAGGGTGATTATCTTCTCTCCCTCCCATTCTCTCCCCCTCTTTCCCCCATGTTCTTTCAGCGTGACCAGAATCTACGGTGTAACCTTGGTAGATGGTCTGATATGAGGGAGGGAAGGCTGGGGGGTGGGGTAATTTCCCTTTCCTTCCTGTCCCTCCCGCCTCCTTCTTCCCCTAGACTTTTATTCGTCCCTTTATTCCTTCATCTCTCACCACTAGCACCCCTTTGCTCCCTCCCTCTCAGCACTAGCACCCCTTTACTCCTTCCCCCCTCAGCACTAGTACCCCTTTACCCTCCTGCCTCCAGCATCATTCTAGCCTAAGGGGCATCTACCGTGTTGACTCGTATTAAATATGTATCACATCCGCTGAAGAACTGACGCAGCAGAAGAACTCAGACCGCTACTGCCACGACAAACTCAAACATTGACTTGGCTAACACTTTACAAAACTCCAGTAGCCGATTTTTTTTTTCCTTTCATTTTCGTCGAATTTGAAACTGCTATTCATTATCGTCTGTCCCAAACAATAAGAAAGAAAACTCGCGATGCCCCGCCCCCCAGAGCAAGAGAGAAAGTTTGGCTAACAGCGAGAGAAAGTTGATGTGGGAAACTTTATAGATTACTCTAGCTTATTTCCCCACAGGCTCGGACTCCACCTCAGGCGCCTCCGAACCCGCTATAAAATACTTTACTCGAGGAATCTAATCCTTTTACTGCAGCCCAAGACTCCGGGTATAATACTACACATTTTTTTTTTCACTCTCTCTCTCTCTCTCAGGTTTACTCAGCCAAAGGTTCCCAGCCTTATACTGAGGTGTTTGTTTACTTGCGATTCATTCATTGAAATATATTACTGTTTTGAGAATATACCGTCTCTTGTGTTTACCTCAGGAAGCCGGTGTTATACGCTGTGAAATATTTCCTTGCCTTTGAAACAATTGTATTTTGGATTATTTACCATTTGTGTGGACAGACTAAAAGACACTTTAATAATGCTATCGAATCTTTAAGGTATTATAGTAAGTCTTAAATTCAACTCTAAGTTTAATGGTTTATATATAGATGTATTCCTTAAAAACTAAATTCAATCTTTTTCCATTTTTTCCCCAAGTCCAAAAATGGATAAACATTGACGTTTCTACTGTGATTTTTTTTTCCAATTCAGAAAAAATAAAAAACGTTTCGCTGTTGATGCTTAGCAAGATCAAACGTTCGTGGTGGAGCAATAGTCTCAGTAATGCTATTTTGGGGAGTTTTTTGCAGCATTTGGAAGCGGACAGAACATGTACCTTATCAATCCTGTCTCCTACCTCGCCTCTGTAGTTCTCCTACCCTGTCTCCTACCTAGCCTCTGTACTTCTCCTACCCTCTGTACTTCTCCTATCCTTTCTCCGCCCTCTTTACCTCACCTATCCTGTCAATACTTTCACTTTCTATCTCATCTCGTATATTCTGTCAATACCTCCCCTCTGTACTTCACATATGTTGCCCCTTTCTCCCCTATCCCTCACATATCCTGCCTCCTACAAGGTCCCTGTCCCTCACATATCCTGCCTCCTACCTACCCCGTATCCCCCCCATAATCTGCCTCAATATCCTTGTCTCGTATACATATCCTGCCTTCTATCCCTGTCCTTCACATATTCTGCCACTATCCTTCACCTACCCTATTCCTCCTCACTACTCATCCGCTATTCACTTGTCATGGAAGTCATTTATCCTTCTTGAAACTTTGTTATTAGTCCAAGCTTGATTCATATCCCAGACGCCAGCCTTGTTGTTCACACATTTATTTTTTTACACTTTTACACGGTGTTTTACACTTGAGCACACTTTTACACACGCTTGCACACTTTCGCACACTTTTTAACAGACATATGAACAGGGTATTTCAATAGTCAGTTTATCCTCCTCCTCTCCCGTCCTCCTCCTCCCCTTCCCTCCCCCCTTCCCTCCTCCCTTAACTCCCCCCTTCCCCTCCCCCTCCCCCTCTCCCTCCTAGTCTTTTCATAGCTGACACTCCAGGTATTATAACGTAGCCTAATGGAGGGTGAACTAACAGCCTTCATTTTATCAATCCAGCTAACGGCAGAGGAGAAGGAGGAGGAAGGGGAGAGGAAAAGGAAGATGAGGGGAAGGGGAGAGGAAAAGGAAGATGAAGGGAAGGGGAAAAAGAAGAAGGAAGAGGGTGGTCCTTTAGATGTGAAGCCTCCATATAACGAACTATATAGATATGAAACTCCATTATATCGAGGGGTCCTTTAGATGTGGAAATCCCTCCATATACCGGATTACGTGGTGTGTGAAGTCCGTTTTATGGTGATTTCACTGTAGTTCTACTCTTTGGATATTAACATACAAGTAAGGTTTCTAGAGACACCAGACTGAGGCATTAAATCACACAAAATAACACAACATATAAGGGAGTTTCCCCTCTTGTGATTCAACCTAGTGATTAAATGTTGATATTCCCTGATTGATTGGCTCACTAGACTTCTTTATCGCCTCTGCATGGCTTGTGGCCTTTGTAATTAATGCATGGGAGACGAGAGCAGGATAAGTGCATGATAGCTTGATATAATTTAGGTTGATATCCCTTGATGGGTTATAAATCAGGTGTTGAATAATTACCACGAAACGTTAAGGTGAGAGAGAGAGAGAGAGAGAGAGAAAGAGAGAGAGAGAGAGAGAGAGAGAGAGAGAGAGAGAGAGAGAGAGAGAGAGAGAGAGAGAGAGAGCAGTACTCTATCCCTCATTCTCTCTCGTAATGAATTGAATTTTAAAGCTTTTGTTCTACTTAACTTTACGGTGAAATCAGATTATTATTTATTTTTCCCCGTGAACTGCGCCGCTGGCTACTGTCTCTCGTGTTTACTCTGCCAGATTGATGCTACACTGAGCAGCGTCCACGAGCCTAAACTTATTTTATTAACATACGCAATATTTATAAGTGATTTGAAGAATACACGTGAATGAGTAACTAGACATATGACTGTAGTAATGTTTATATTTATACACGTATACTCGCTCCAAAAAAGTATCTATATGGAGGGGATCGATAAATTTCAAAATGAACACTACGACTCCTGTTGTCTCGGTAGTGTTGTCAAAATCCTTCATCAGTTGTGTCATATTGTCTCACACAAAATCGTAAAGATAATTTTTGGAGAAGGAGTTTATCTGTACTTTCTATCACCACTATCATCGTATCAGTCCTCTTAATCTACTAATACTTTTATCTGTTCCATTACCAGCACTTGCATCTGTACTATAACAGTACTAGTGTCTTCATCTGTACTATTACTGTACCTGTATCTGCACTGTTGCTTCTGAAATAATGGATTGAAATGAAAATATGTCGAATGTGACTCACCAATCCCCTCCCACAGTGTCCTTCCCCTCCCACTATGCCCCTCTAATCTCCCCTCTTTCCATTCCCACAATAAATTCCCCACGTCCCACAGAACCCTCCCCCTCTCCCTCCCACAATGCCCCCTCTTCCTCCTCTTCCCTTCCTCCTCCCCCTCCCCCTCCCCCTCCCCCTCCCCCTGGAGCTCCTCTGTACGTGTATACAATGTCATAGTGAATTATTGTATATTTTTTAAACCAATGAATATAAAATAGATTATTTGCAAATATATGAATTCTATGTCAGATGAGATTATTTTTCCATGTATCTGAAAGCTATGAATGGCAAATGAGTTTATTGTACAAAATCACGAGAAAAACAGGCACTGGGCATGATAGAATGATATAATTGGATATGTTTTTGAAAGCAGTGAATTATATATTATTATCTGACGTGTTTATGATATTGATGAATGACAAAATAGTAATATTTTACACTGAATATAATGAATAACCAGATGATTTTATTATAAGTATTCCTAACACCAATGAATAACAAAACAGTATCACAGTACACAGTCATGGGACGAAGAGGTTCATTTGTTCCCTCCCTCACAGCCACCGAAGAAAAACAACTGCTTACACACAATCTCCATCTCCCGGCTACAACACCCCAACCAGCGGTAAAATTGCAGAATGAAAGATAAACAGACTGGAGGCTTCAGGCTAGACGGGGCTTCAAGCAGGAACCTTTGGATTTTTACGGTTCTAACTCTGTTTAGGAAATTTGCATGACGAGGCCTTTGTTACGGAGACTCCAGGATGCCGCAACGGAGATACCGGAGGAAGTGTGGCTGGTTTATTTCTGGTGCAGCTGTAACTCGTAAGTACTCCTGTATTTGTTTGTGTACAGCTGTAATGCGTAAGTACTGCTGTGTTTGGTTGTGTGTAGATGTAACATTCACGTACCTCTGTCTTGTTTTTCCGTACTGCTATGACATTCAGATATTGCCGTGCTCTTGTTCTTGTATATAGCTGTGTCCCCCAAGTACAGCTGTGTCCCAAAGAACAGCTGTGACACTCGAGTACAGCTGTGGCCCCCAAAACAACTGTGTCGTCAATTTTCAGTAACTAAAGACCGTGTGTATACATTCACCTAACTTGGAACGTGTAATATATCCCCGAGAACTGCCATCAGTCCAAGAGGCACAGCATTATGGTGCCACAACCTTACACCAGACACAGATGCTGTTCATGTAGACGTACGAGAAAACTGATATAGAATACAACACATTTTCATTATATTTTGTTTATTGATGCCATTTTTCAAGCTCTCGGGGTGGGGAACGGAGAGGGGACAGTCTTCTTGACCTGTCTCAAGAAAATCGATATATCTCGTCTCGTTCACATAAGAAACAGGTCACGGACGCGAATGCAGCAACACGGCACCATGATATCCTGAGAACATGTCCGTGTACTTGTATTTAATAAGAATCAATAATGAACGTAGATAATAATAATGATTACGATAAATAATAACAATCATTGGCTAATAGAATCATAGCACGTAGAGTTGCTATTTTCTTGACAGTTTAGTGGTGAGACTCTCCCAGTTAACTAAGCTGAGGGGTAACAGGTGAGTTATGATGAACCGACGGAGAGTCTTTATGTGAAGGCAGACGAAGAGGGGAGTCTCCCTCGCCCTCTCCTCTGACTCGTTTTTCTTTTCCCCACCTCCTTTCATTTCCAACTTACTTTTACTACCTCCTCCTCCTCCTCTTCCTCCTCCTCCTCCTTCTCCTTCTTCTCCTCTTCCCTCTTTTCCTTTCCGAACCTGCTTTAGTCCCCCACTCCTCCTCCCCTGCCGACCTCTCCAAGCTGAGTGGGAAGGAGGATATCGCTGCCTGAAGTTCCTATAATATTTGCCTCTCGCAGGACCTAATAACGCACCCTTTTAGGAGTTCCCTCGCCCCAGCTGCCCGCCCAATAACACACGACCTTTCGACACAGTCACACGCACATTCACCGACCGTCAGCACAGAACACACGGAAAGACACAAGACACGGAGTCAATTAGTAACATGGTCGAACACGGAAGATTTAATGATAAACGTGCGTGCGTGCGTGCTTGCGTGCGTGTTTGCGTGCGTGCGTGCGTGTATCAGGGAAGAGAGATGTCGCTTATAAAGATCGTCGTCTCGGTTAAGTGGGGTCCGCTCTAGCCTTCGATGATCAGATCACAAAAATATAATATCTCGTAAATTCTCCCTTTACGGAAATTGCCGAGGAGGGGAAGTTTGTAATACGGTAAAAGACAGAGAGCGAGGAGAAAGGATGGCGATAGAGGGAACAGGAGGAAGAAGAGGTCCAAGTTTTATATAGGCGAAGCTAACAAGAGGCCCCAAGTCAGTCATGGTTATGTTGTTCTTATGATGGTCACTTTACTACCGCAAGTTCAGCCTCGGTCTAAAGTGCTCACAAAGGCATAGTATAAGATTTTTATTTCTCAACTTTTAATCAGAAATCAGGAGGTAAAATTGTGAGTTTAATCAGAATAATCAGAACGAGGACAGATTTACGTATTAAACACAAGTAGAGTAATACCCATCAGGTGTTTGTGCCTTGTACCTTAAAGCAGTCAGAGCCATTCAGACAAATAATGCACAAGTTTCTGCCCCTATGATCCACGTCATATCCCTTATGTCCCGGCTTTTCGCCCTTATAATCCAGGCTATATCCCGTGTGATCCAGGGTATAGCCCTTATGCTCCAGCTTTTTACCCTTATGCTCCAACTTTCCGTCCATACGTTCCAGGACACCTGCCAAATAGTATTACAAGATTCCAGGATTTCTTTACAGCATCCCAGTTCTCTGTACAAATATAAAAACGCTTTCGGGTTTAAAGTAAATATTACCGACTTCCATATTACGTTTTAGGCTCCTCTAAAAATTATTCCCATCGTGTCCTTTTCGCGGGAAGTCCTAAGTGTCTGGCCAAACACACTGGGCTTCTTTCCATCTTCTCCAATGCTTTTAGAGCTAATAACCATCAACCTTCTGTTCAAATATTCCCAGTTTTCGCTTAGATTCTTAGTCCTATGTACAAACACCTGAATCAATCATTTTCGACTATGATAGCTTCCTGTCCAAACATACCAGACGTTAATTTAGACTCATAAGCTTCTTTCCTCAATAAAAAAAAAAAAAATCACAAACTCTCTCTTTCAGACTCACACATTTCTGTCTAAATATCAGAAAAATGTATATCACGGCTTCCAAGACTCCCGGATTCACGCTCGGGGTTCTGTGCGGTGTGTAAGAGAAGCGTAACAGGTGGCAGGTTTGACATATGCGGCGCAGTTTCCCGGTTGGCTCAGATACCCCTCTAATACTACTACGTTTTCTCTGGTCAGTAATACCTTCAGGCTAGTGCGAGGGATGAGGCAAGCTGGTCGATAACAAACACAGTGTTATACGGTATACCTACACACTCACTCACCAGCGGAGATACACTCATAAAACACATTTGTAAGTATGTCTGCTTAGTGTATCTCCTGGTAGTAAATGTCTTCAGTCACTCAGAGCAATAATATGCTGTGTATTATAGATGAAGACTCAAGGAACTGTTTACAACTTTCGTTATTGTCCCCTTATTCTTCTTCTCCTTCTACCTCCTCCTCCTCTACCACTTCTTCCTCCATATTCTTTTCTTCATATTATTCCTCTTCCTTCTCCACCTTTTTCCTCCCTCTCTCTTCTCCATGTACTTCTTACCCCTCCTCTTTTTTTCACATTCTTCTTCATTCCTCATCTTCGTCCTCTTCCTCATTCTCCTTTAACCCTCATATTCTTCTCTTCTCCTCCTCCTCTTCCCCCCTTCCCCTCCCTCCCCTCCCTCCCCTCTCTCCCCTCCCTCCCCTCTCTCCCCCATCTACCAGCTCGAGGTATAATTAACACAAAAGTTAACCAAGAAATGAGTCCCGCTGTCTCCCATTTAGCTCGCTGTGGCCTCCAAGGTCTCCAAGTCTCCTCCCCGATGTCTCTAACTCCCTTAACCCTTAGAGTACGATGACAACCTCTTGAGTACATTGACTACCCTATGAGTGTTGAGTATGATGACTTTTTCCCTTGAGAATGATGAGAACCTCTTTCATAGGCTGACTTAACCCCTTGAGTACAATGATAACCCCCTTTAGTACTATGATAACCCTTTGCATACGATAATTTTACCCACTTGAATAGGATAATTTTAGATTCCGATTTTTTGTTTTAGGTTTCGAAATACAAAACAATATTTAAATAAACGTCTACAATATTCTCACAACCATTTAGGCAACGAAATGGACAGACAGATTACATTTGGAAATATTTATCAACAATAAGATCAAGCAACGATATCACGGGCAGTAAGATTGGTATTTACATTATTCCACGTTACGATTGAGAGTTGATCGAGGAAAAACTCAAAGTCTTGATAATAGGTTTAAGTAACAGAAATGTGAGAGTAATAGTATAATGTATTGTTAAATTTACTAATACGACTGAAGGCTTTAGAAAGTTCTTCATCTTGTTTAGCTTTTTCAACAGCTAAAGAAGAATGAAGAAGCTAAGTAACTTGGACAGGATTTTTGTACTGTGTGAGTGGTCTTCATAGGTCTGACGATCAGCCAGAGACTGCCTGGATACAACTCACTGTATACTAAGCCTTCGGTAATCTAGAAAGCATTGTATCTGCTATAGCATTCGACCACCTTCACTTCCCGAAATATGAAGTTTAGTACCTACTTTATTTACAGCTGGGTGAACTGAGAGTGCCCCGGAATCGAACCATCGACTTTGGAAGAGGTTATGAAGACTGTATCCATTCCGCCGAAACAAACTTTTGTAATTCAACCGTCTTTAAGGATATATGAAGGAACAAAATCATTGTATGGTTTAAAAGGTATAATTTATAGCCTCATATAGCTTTTCTCTGTAGAGGAAAAGCAACATAAAGTTTGACAGCTAAATTCTCTGTATATTATAGCGGATGGACAAAGTGGGAACTATTTCCTCGCCCTGAGATGGAGGGAGGCCCTCATATCCTAAGCCACAGTGGGTCAGTAATGGGACAACAGGGCTCTTCCCTAACTAACATGATCCTGTCATCATTTTTTCTGTCTCTTTCTCTTTCTCTTTCTCTCTATTTGTCCATCTCACTGTCACTTTATGTTTTTCTATTTTTTTACTTTCATTTTCCGCTTTCTGTCTGTTTGTGTGCCGTCTACCCCGTCCCTGTTTATCTCTCTCTCTCTCTCTCCCTCCTAACTTAATTTCAGTTGTTTCATTAAGGCACACAGAGGGGAGTATTGCCTTGCTTCAGTATTACCAGCTAAGAGTTAACCCTTTCTGACTAATCCATATGAGAGCCTAACCTTAATTTGATGATATTATGAAAAACACAATAGTAAATAAAATGAAATGTTACTGATGTGATGAAGTTCCTGGTGTGGTGATGTTCCTGTGGTGATGATGTTCTTGTGGTGATGATATTCCTGATGTGGTGATGTTCCTGATGTGGTGATGTTCCTTACATGTACAGCGGACCTGATGTCGTGCTGCTCTGGCTGTGAAACTCTACTGTTGTGTGCTGGTCTTGGGCTGAGGACCATTTATCTGAGAGTCACATATCACCACCTCCCTCGTGCTGTGTTGTGTTTATGAGTGTTCCAGTCTGGACAAATGCAACACATGCTGGACCTGCATATTGTGCACCATAGGCTAGGTAGTTATGTTCCTGAAGTGCTCCAAGGTGTACAGAGAGGGCAGTAGATTTCCTTGGTAAGATGTACAATCGTGTCCAGGTGAATTGTTACCAGACATGAACAAGGGAGGCATGGTATGGGGTCACAGCACACCTGGAAGTGACTGCACTCGCTCCAAAAGTATCTTAACTATTTTATGTTAGACAATATGACACAACAGACAAAGGACTTTGACATCCCTACCGAGACACCAGAAGTCACAGTGTTCATTTTGAAATTCATCTGTCCCTTCAGTAAAGATACTTTATGGAGTGACTATGATCTAGTTTATTTGTTTGATATTCACCGCTGCCACCTTATGATCTACTTGTGGAACGTCATGTCTATCCCACCGCTGCCACCTCATGATCTCTTTGTGGAATATCATATCTATCCCACCGCTGCCACATTATGATTTTCAAGTGATGTTGAGAGCAAAGACGAGGGTGATGATTTTAGTGTGTTGACGTCCTTCTAGTAACTAATTCATGGTGAGGAGAAACAGGAGATCAACCAGGGAGTGTTGTTATACTGAATCTACTGTATATTGCCAATGGTCAGCAGATAGTTTTAGTCTAAAAATATATGTATGGTTAATTGTACTGCAGATGGACGAAGATTTATTGAATCAGACTTCATTTTTCTAGAGAATTGTTGTGATGTGCTCTTCAGGCCACTGTTGCTGGGAGCTAAACAATTAATATTTTTGGAGTGGAAATGCAAGTTCTATGACGAAGGTGTTAAGATGGTTTGGGTTACTGTATATCATCTAGACCTGTTAATATGTTGATGTTTACTGACTTCAGGAGTTTCCAGACTTAACTCCTCCTTGATGTTTATGTTTTCCAGACGAGAAGCATAAAGTTGTGGTAAGGCAGGAGGTCATCTTCCCGGTTCTGTGCTTATCATCTAGATGCTGAAGGTATTTACAAAACCTTTACATTACTTCAACTTCTAGTAACCAATGCCCTGTTGGGTGTAATTAGTAAAGGTATTCTCTCCTACCTGGAAATACCTGGAATCTTTTATGAAGGATTAAAACTGCTTATTACCGACTTCGTTACCCAACCGTAATCTCACTAAGCCTTCAGTACACAAGGAGGCAGTATGACCGGCACTGCACACCACCACCGTCTACACACAAATGCACTTACACTAAAGATAGAAACCTCTCTCTCTCTCTCTCTCTCTCTCTCTCTCTCTCTTTCATAACAGACAACTGTTTCTCCCAGGATGGCCTTCACAAGCAACATGCATTAGGGTAATGAGCAAACACTCTTGACGGGCAAAACTGACGTCGCCTCCCAAGACAGTCAGCAAATCATTGAGGAGAATTCTTGATAAAAGCTTTAAATATCTCTAAGATAAAATGCAAAGTTAAAATACAATACTCGTTCAAGACAAAATACAATACAATTCAAAATGACAGAATACAATACATGAGCGCCATAAATTCATAATACAATACACGTTGAAAATTGATAATATAATATCTTGAAAATCGGAAATAATAAATTTATATAGTCCAATTGTTCATCAGCTTTCTTAATTGTTCATCATCTTTCTAAATTGTTCATCATGTTTCAATACTGTTCATCATCTAAATTATTCATAATACCATTGTTTTTCATCTTGGTTAATTGTCCATCACCTCTGAATATTTCACTATCTCTCTAACATCTATGAGACTAAATCATTATTCAAAATCATAAGTACACATTAAGAAAATATTCCTTCAAACTCTTATAGATCCATGGGTTAAATTTCCCCCGTATTGAGACGCAATGACGTATCTATCTCTCTTATTTCAGCTATGACTTATGGAAGGATTCTCAGAGGTTCATATGATAAATTATTCTCGTAAATGGAGATATGAGAACTTATCTGACTCATTTAAGTTCGACAGTAAGATAGATTCACCAATAAGCGTATGCTAAATTTTCTCCTAACTTGAGGTGTGAGGAACATATCTGACAGACTTAATTAATCTTCAATAAAAAGATTTCTCAATGTTCTTACGTTAATTTTTTTTACGTAACTGGAGTTGATAGAATAGTAATAAGTAGTTTCGGGGTGAATTTATGCAGAAAGATGGGGGGTAAAATGGCACGAGACTTTATCTTTCTTAAATGATTTATTCTTGTATCCCGAGTTAAGAAAGGGAAGAAAAAATTAACGTACAAAGCTTTGAGAATCCCGTGGGGGAAGGGGAGGGGGGAAGGGGAGAGGAGGGAGAGAGGGAAGGGGGGAAGGGATGGAAGGGGAGGGAGAGGGGGGGGGGGCTGCAGCACTCGAGAGCTTTTAGTCAGATTGGCTGTGACTCGTCATTATCACGGCCTGAATTACGGCTTGGCCAAGTAATACCTTAATGCTGTCACCAGGTCCCTTGTCTCTCTCTCTCTCTCTCTCTCTCTCTCTCTCTCTCTCTCTCTCTCTCTCTCTCTCTCTCTCTCTAGATGCTCAGCTGCTCATCAAACCCATTTCCTTCATTATTTATATATTTAAAAACTTGTTCCAGATTTGAATACGGTGAGGAATGTCAGGTCGTAAGTGAAGTGTTCTCTACAGCCGAGGAGAATCTACTGTTGATTGAGCTTTTCTTACTATGATCACTATGCCGTGGTGGTCCCTGGCGATGCATAAGGTAGGTGGACTTGAGTACATTGACTTTGTATAAGCTATTAAGGCCTCTAACATCTCCCTCGTGTTGTAGGACTTGTTGTTGTGTTAGGTTCTGCCGCTTCCTGCCTTGGCTTGAAGTGAATCTCTACACCTACTGGTCTTTCTTCTCCTTAAATCGATTACTGTGAAGCTTCAATTTAACTGACTACATGGAGAGGAAAATCTGTTATATTGAGGATCCGTTAGATGTGAAACCTCCAGCAAACGAACGAGGTGAAAGTCCATTATATCGAGAGTCCGTTAGATATGAAATCCCCCCCTCTAACGGATGATATGGAGAGAGAAGTTCGTTATATGGAGGTCTTACTGTATTTTCAAACGATAATCAAAGCCCTACTACAGAACCTTCAATGGGTCTTGTGTCCTGCTGGTGAGGTCTGTACGTTAAGCGTTAATAAAAACGCCTCAAGGACATTGTTTAAAGATAATTAGGAATAAAATTATCAATGGTCTGGACAAACTCAATGATACACACCACAACACTACCTCGACGGACCACTATACCTCGCCACATCCACAGGTATAACCACAAGCTTGACAAACTTCTAGTGACTGTCTCTGAACATTACCACATTACCACCACATCTGAACGACTTGTGGTACCAAAGCTGCGTTAGCTCACTGTTATTGGCAGTAAAACCTCTACTGTTGGCAGACGATATGCTGATGCACTGTTTCTCTACACCGACACCCTGACTGGTCCCTGTGGTGACATATGGCGTCCGTGTCTGCAACTGATGATATTCTTGAGAGAAGTTTTGTGGCCTCGCATAAGAAATAAAACCACAGTTGTGGAGATAACTTTGTAGGGGTGACTAGTCTCCGGGGCCACACACCTGAAAGTTGGGTTAGTTTTGGGCCATTCAGGACACCAGTCACCAGATAGTTGACAGGTTAGTTTGGCCTAAGTTATTTTAGGTTACATTTGGTTTGATTTGGTTGGGTTACGATAGTTTATGTTTGGTTAGGTAAGGGTCTCTAGAAAGTGTTTAAGAAGTAAGGTCAGTTCCTCGAATGCATAATCATTTTGCTACACACACAAACACA
This sequence comes from Homarus gammarus, assembly GCA_958450375.1. Classification (NCBI taxonomy): domain Eukaryota; kingdom Metazoa; phylum Arthropoda; class Malacostraca; order Decapoda; family Nephropidae; genus Homarus; species Homarus gammarus. Next base: position 782,014 of record CAUDMG010004128.1, on the reverse strand, counting down.
TACACACCAGAGTGCCATAATAATAAGCCAACTCTGGCACTGGCAGTATTGAGGGCCAAACTTAGGTAACTAGATTATTCACAACAAAGTGTTTCATCAATTTAATCTGCTTACCTCAGGTGAGTCTCATTATCGTGCCACTCCCAGGAGAGAAAGGTTCCGGAGGGAGAGCAGGAGAAAGTGAGGGAGAGGAAGAGAGGGAGGGGATATGTAGGGAAGAGAGGGAGGGGAAGATTGGGAAAAGTGAAAGAGTGAAGACTGGGGAAGAGAGAGAGTGGAAGAATGGGAGGAGGGAGAGAGGGAGGGGATGGGTAGGGAAGCGGTGGGAGAGGGCTAGGGAAGAGAGGGAGGATAGGGAAGGGGAAAGCATGGCTGGGAAAGAGGGAGAACAAAGTGTGGGGAGGAGGGGGAGAAAAAAATGAGGGAGGGAGGGAGAAGAAAGTGAGGTAGAAGGATGATTAACTGACTGAACCACTGAGAGAATTTTACTCCTCACTGCTCATATTATAACTGCCAGACACACGTATCATTTCTTCATTAACTATATTTATGGATATTAATTAACAACACAGGGGAACAAATTAACCTTTCAATGACAGTATGTTAATTTACTCTCTCTCTCTCTCTCTCTCTCTCTCTCTCTCTCTCTCTCTCTCTCTCTCTCTCTTGTCACGTTGATGTAATGTCGAAATATCACTACGACTACTACTGTCACCAAAACATCACGTCTCAGAAATCTAATTTGTTTAAAACTTTACAAAACTTCCTGGTCCTGTTATGGCCGACTTAATGCTGTACACTAACCAAAATGCCTCCATGTAAGCTTCTGACGCAAGCTTTTGGTGTAGCTATAAGCTTCTGACATAAGCTTTTGGTGTAGATATATATTAAACAAGAGTAATCAGCTTAATACTGAGGCTTCTCTGTCATGCACAAAAGGCTTATCTCCTCTCACCCTCCCTGCTTGTATAAGATGCTCATGCACTCGCTCACGGATATATATACGCTCATACATGTATATACAGTACATATACATACATATACATACTTATACAGTACGCATACCATACATAAGCACGTTAAGTATAAGTATATTCACATGCATAAGTATTCATGTTTGTATTCATAGAGATATTTGTTTGAACGTTTGTTATTTCTGCAGTTTTGACACTTCATATGTTAAGGTTGAAGACGTGTATTTGGTAATGATGAACAGGTGAGGTAATGATGAACAGGTGAGGTAATGATGAATAACAGGTGAGGTAATGATGAACAGGTGAGGTAATGATGAACAGGTGAGGTAATGATGAATAACAGGTGAGGTAATGATGAATAACAGGTGAGGTAATGATGACCAGGTGAGGTAATGATGAATAACAGGTGAGGTAATGATGAACAGGTGAGGTAATGATGAATAACAGGTGAGGTAATGATGACCAGGTGAGATAACGAAGAACAGGTGGGATAATGATGAACAGGTGGGATAATGATGAACAACAGAATGATTCAAAATGTATCTGAACCTTTGCCAGTGTTGGTCAAATCTGATCGTGAATGAACTCACATTTGGTACCATCACAACACTCTCTGGCAGGTTGTTCCAAGAGTTTCACAATGGTACGTATAGTTCATGACTCACACATGTATTGTGGTTTTAATGTCACAAAACAACTGTTTATATGGTGCTTTAGGATAAAGGTCAAAGGTTAAGGCCAATTTTCTTTCGATTTTCAGTTGAATATTTCTGAAACGAGGTCTGAGATTCCCACCTATCGCCATCGCCATCTTAGTTACATTTTACAGTATATAGATAACCGGTCACCTAACATTACCTGGCGTTATGTGTAATAACTCGACCGCTATATCACAGAGGAGTGGCAAGTCTCAGCGCTCCACATCACTCAGTAAATTACCTCACTTAGATTAATGTCTCTCTGCCTTAAAACCACGAGGTAATGTAAAGGTTTTATTCTATAATATCATTACCTTTAATTAACCCCTTCTAACTAAGTGAAGACATAAACTATTTACCTAAACCTGTAATAGCAGACCTTGGGTGAATTAGGATAGTATTCCCTTCAATTGTCATTCGAGTAACGTTTTCTCTGGTACGAATATTTAGAAGTCTACGGGAATTGCACGTTCATGTTTCTGAAATATTCAACTGAAAATCGTAAGTAAATTGGCCTTAATCTTTGACCTTTATCCTCAAATACCATATAGACAGTTGTTGTGTGACCTTACAACCATAATACATGTGTGCGTCGTGAACATACGTACATGCACTCAGGTTTAAGTAGATTTTTATTAATTAAATTCCATTACAATAACATGTAGTATTTTATATTATTATTACGCACGTTGTTTATATACCTACACTGTCTAATGGCTATGTGCATTGTTTGTATACCTTCACCACCGATATACATCATGATCCCAACTCGCCTTTTAAACGTTTTGCTTCCCCTAACCCGCCTTATTAAACGTTTTGCTTCCCCAACTCGCCTTAATAAACGTTTTGCTTCCCCCAACTCGCCTTTTAAACGTTTTGATTCCCCCAGCTCGCCTTATTAAACGTTTTGCTTCCCCCGACTCGCTTTTTTAACGTTTTTCTTCCCTCAACTCGCCTCTTAAACGTTTTGCTTCCCCCAACTCGCCTTATTAAACGTTTGGCTTCCACCAACTCTGCGACCTGTACACCACCATAGAGTACATTCCGACACCCTTACAACACCATACAATACACTTCGCCACCCGCACACCAGCATACAGTACACTTCGCCATCCGTAAACCACTGTACAGTACACTCGGTCACCTGCACACCACCGTACAGTACACTCAACCAACTGTATACCAACATACAGTACACTCCACCACCTGTACACAACCATACAGTATACTCTTCTTCCTGTACACCACCATAGAGTACACTCTGCCACCCGTACATAAGCACTCAGTACAGTCCGGAACACTTACACCACCATACAGGACACTGTGCCACGTGTACACCACCATAGAATGCACTCCGCCACCCATGCACCACCAAAAAGCATACTCCTCCACCTGTACACCACCATAAAGTATACTCCTCCACCTGTACACCACCATAAAGTATACTCCTCCACCCATACACTTCCATAAAGTATACACCTCCACCTGTACACCACCATACAGTATACTCCTCCACCTGTACACCACCATAAAGTATACTCCTCCACCCATACACTTCCATAAAGTATACACCTCCACCTGTACACCACCATACAGTATACTCCTCCACCTGTACACCACCATACAGTATACTCCTCCACCTGTACACCACCATAAAGTATACACCTCCACCTGTACACCACCATACAGTACACTCCGCCACCCATACACCTCCATAAAGTATTCTCCTCCACCTGCACATCATATCCTTTCTGCCAGCCAGTCCATAAATAAATACGTGAGTGTTTTTCAAATGAATCAGTAAAGCGAACCAATGAATTAAAGAATCGAAGCACTTCAAAGCTTCAACACTCACGACTCGCCAGAAACCATTTAGGTATGAGTAACGGCAGCGTCGACATGTGTGTGTGGTGGTGCGTGTGGTTGGACAGTATTTGAGGCAACGTTTGATCGCTATTTCCTGGATTTTACGTTCGCTGTTTGTGGATTACCTCGTGCTTGTGGCGTCGTGAGGACTTCCAGGACTCTACGTTGTGGTTATTAGCAGTTGAGTGAAGGTAAGGTGATAACAAGTTGTGTTGTACTGTGTGGTCCAGGGAGGAGGAGGCGGTAGTGTACTTCTCAGCCGCGTGTACAGGAGTTGTGGATGCCGTGGCTCGGACAGAAAATACTGCTATTAAGATGGCTATTAACCTAAGCTAGTATGTGGATATATGAATAAAATCCTAGAATTAGTATCGGTACATTGTTGTTGCAGTGCGGGGTACCTATTCACCTGTACTAAGACCTTGATTTTGTATGAATTTATTGAGTAAAAATCATACATACATACATGAGGGTTATCGTCTTGGTTATTACATGTTAAACACATGTTCAGTTGAAGTTTTTGATAGGGTAAGAGTGGTAGGTATCATTACTAGGGCCCATATGCTGCTAGTGCTGAAGTAAATTATGTAATGGGATCACTAACCAACATTTCCAATATAATTATTTACCCTTGATAGTGTAGATACCTAGCGCGTCACTTGGATCTTGGGTTGTATATCGTAACGTGCGTATTTCTCTCTCACAATCGAATCGCCTCTGACGTAGCACGATTTCCGGTTTTCGCCTGCACCAACACTGGATAAACCAACCACCCAGATGGCTAGTTTCCCGATAGCAGGTGTTCTTATATATGGTAAGAAACAAAAATACTCAGCCTTTGGATACGCCCCCAAATAACTACGCTACTAGCAACCACTCCACTAGCAACTAGGCGTGTATTATCATTTTATATTTAGCCTTTCATCCAGAGGTTTGCCACTGAGGGAATTAGTATGACTGAACATTCATAAATAGTAAATGAGGAACTCTGAGGTAGGTTATTATTGCACGGGGACGAAGCCATAATGTGGGGTGAAATGAAACCTAACCTAACCTCACCCCTGTAAATCAAACCAAGTGAGTCTGTAGTGATGATGAATTGTCTTATAATAACTGGGGATCATTCAGCAGCATCAATCATCATCATTATTCATCATCACTATCATTATCATTATTATGATCATTCATTATTTATCATCAACGTCATCACACAAACGCCATCATCATCACACACCCCACACATTACCACCCCTGAGCCCTCTCCCCCCTTGACTACCAGCGGTGTCAGTTGGTACAAATTAGTGGTTATTTCGGTTCGTTTACGCCATCTTGTAGATTTTCTCATAAGAATAAATATATCGTAATATACCAAATAAAAACCTTTGTTTAGCGTATGTAATAAATTCTGATTATCTACATGACATTACGTGTAATTTATTCAGAATGTATTCATCATGCAGAACCTCTACCTATGGGAATATGTCAACCTGTCGTTTGTATCATGAGTTCTGATTGGCTGGTCACCACAAAGGAAATGCTGAATCTGTATCGAGAGTTCTGAGTGGCTGGGCACCACAAACGAAGCGCTGAATCAGGAGTCGAGCTTGGGGCCACATTTCTCTGAACCATCTGTGAATTTTGTTGATCAGCTGAACAAAAAACGTTTCAGATTATTTCCTGTAGAAGCAACTCAGTTTTTCTGTTAGTGATCATTTATATGTAATATCCGGCCCTTATCATTACAAGAGTGTCGGTTAGATTGAAGTTTCGAGCGGGTGGTTCAGTGTCTGGGAGTCGAGCTCTCAGTTGTCACTTTGGAAGGTATCAGTACTTTCTTATGGTGACAAATTAAGCAAAACAAATATGGCCACGCCAGCCATCCGATTATGTGTTATGTTATTATTAAGGTTCGCAAGTGACTCTTTATATCATGTGCTTCAACACCACAAGAGCGTATGTTCGCACTCGAGATGGTTCAGTGTGTGGTGATGTGGATGAACTTTAGACCAGGGACAGCCAGACGTGGAGGGAGGGAGCCGGCCAGGCGATTAGTGGATGTGTGACGGAAGTTTACGTTTACAAAATGCTCATAAATTAATACATCCAGTTGTCAAGGATTATAAAATACAGACGCCATCATGTGTGTGTTGGTGTTGAAAAATATAAGGTATGTCGCTGTGTATATTTCCCTTACAACTTACTTCTCTCTCCAATATACGTCAATTGGATAGCTCATTAATTGTATAGAAATGTTGATGACTGTGACTTAATTATACTGGATGATCTTGACAGCTTCACTGGGGTAGAAATTCATTTCAACGTGATTTGTTTGTAGGGGTTTAAGGTTAGGTACCAGAATAAGGCGACGACCCACGCTGATTAACCCGACCTTCTCCCCTAGACCATTATCCGGTTTAGCATTTATACGGAGCCCTTTAACACGGCTTCAGAGGATTATTAACATTAGATTAACACCTAATCGTGTCCATGATCAAACCTTATAAGTGGTTGTTCTCAGTCGGCGTAATAGAGATGTCTTAACTGTGTACATTATGCTTTCAGTCTTCATTGGTGTATTCATAAGTGTTCTAAGTGGTCTATGATTGTCGGGAACAAAAGGTAAACAGCACTTTTAGGCTTAAACGTATGTAACAATATAAGCAACTAACCACTCAGCGCAGCCAAACTCAGCTCGACATTAGCCATCACATGAAGATTAGGCACCCAATCAGATTTTACTTGTTATACACAGAAGTGCCACTTTGGGTGGGGGGGGCGGCTTTTAGGGTAGTTAATCTTCAGGTGATATAAGATGGGCTGCTGCCATATCTTCGTGATTTCATAATTTTATCTTGTGTAAACCAAACATGATTTCTATGAGCGATTTAAATCCCAGTGTAAGAGGCGGTGTTACCTTGTCCACCTGACAGTCAAATATTGTAGCCAGGAACAATCAGATCCATCAGTTGGTCACTGTGGAGGAATGGTGGTGGTGGGGAAGAGGAAGTGTTTGTGGTGGTGGGGAACTGTCTGTGGTGGTGGTGGTGGGGGGGGGGGGGGAAAGTGTCTGTGGCGGTGAGGAGGTGTTTATAGTGGTGGGGAAGTGTCTGTGTTGGTGGTAGGTAACTCGCTTGCCAACCTCCAATCACCAGTGTAAAGGTGATAGTCTCGACAAGTAGAATAATATACTTTTGTGCTATAAATTATTACATAATCAACTGAAGTATAATGGTCAAATAAATAGTTCACTTTCCATTATCACCGTATTTACTGTGTTGGGAAAAAAATATTTGTGACCTTCGCAAGATATTCACTGATATTTAGGGAAATGAAGAAGATAAATTAAAGAATATCACTATCAGAAAAGAGAATGTTCTTAAGAAGATAAATAAATTGAAGAAGACAAAATTCCTAAGGCCGGATGAAATTTTCCCTCGAGTTTTGAATGAGTGTAAGGAACAGATTAGCGGAACCCTCGTAAATTTATTTACAAAATCATTAGACACGGGAGTTGTGCCAGACTTGTGGAAACAGGCAAATGTAGTACCCATATTCAAAAAGGGAGACAGAGCATCAGCGTCAAATTACTGGCCGATTACTTTGACGTCAGTAGAGGGGAAATTTCTTGAATCAATTATAGCATATAGCATCCGATCGCATTTAGAGAAAAACAAATTAATCTACGATTCTCAACAAAGGTTTACAAAGGGAAAATCTTGTCTAAAAATCAGCTGACGTTTTTTTAGGAAAGTCTTCGAGGTAGTAGATAATGACGAAAATTACGATGTTATTTACTTAGACTTTAGCAAAGCGTTTGACAGAGTACCGCATCAGAGGCTTCTGATAAAAGTTAAGGCTCATGGTATCGAGGGGAAAGTTTTAAATTGGATAAAATCATGGATTACCGATAGAACACAGAGGGTCAGCGTAGATGGTGTTAAATCTGAGTGGGGCCGTGTAACCAGTGGGGTTCCCCAGGAGTCAGTACTGGGCCCACTCTTGTTCATAATCTACATAGACGATCTAGATACTGGGATCAGCAGTGACATAAGCAAGTTTGCGAATGACACCAAAATAGGGCGGAATATTATTTCAGGGCAGGATGCAAATGCGCTACAGGAGGATTAAAATAGACTGCAGAGGTGGTCAGAGAAATGGCATATGAAATTCAACACCAGCAAGTGCAGCGTACTTAATATTGGTAGAACAAATACTGTCAACGTATACAGCCTTAACAACATCAACCTAGAAAGGTCGACATGCGAAAGAGACTTAGGGGTACCTACGGCCTAGAAAACAGTGCGTTAATGTTCGAAATAAGGCAAACAGAGTATTAGTTTTCATATCTAGAAGTGTAAGTAATAAGAGTGCAGAGGTCTTATTGCAACTATATCTTGCGCTAGTAAGGCCGCACCTCCATTATGCGGTTTATTTCTAGTGCCCTTATTATAGAATGGATATCAATTCACTGAAGTAGGTGCAGCGAAGAATGACGAAAATGATTCCGGGACTTAGAAACCTTCCATGTCAAGATAGGTTAAATAAACTAAACTTGCATTCACTAGAAAGACGAAGATTGCGGGGAGACAAGATAGAAATATTTAAGTGGGTGAAAGGAATCAATAAAGGAGATATAGATAAAGTTCTTATAGTATCCGTGCAAGATAGGACTTGTAGCAACGGATTTAAGTTGGATAAGTTTAGGTTTAGGAGGGAGATAGGAAGGAACTGGTTCACAAATAGGGTGGTTGACGAGTGGAACAAGCTTAGCAACTTTGTAGTAAGTGCTGGAACGCTGGAAAGTTTTAAAAGGAGGCTAGATAGATTCATGGATGATAGAGAGTGGTTGTCCTATAAAAACTAACCCACACTATAGAAATATTGCCCAGGCGTTTAGTATCTTAAATATTGTAATATACATATTTGTATCTGTATGTTAATGTAGACGGAGAAATTATTCCAGAACCTGTTCAGTTATTCTTAGTGAACTTTGAAGTGTGTGTTTGTCATTCAGTCCATTTGGTCAGCCTCTTATCCTTGTGTATGAGAGACCAAGTGTTTGAGTGTCGTTGTAGGATTTCCTGACATAACACTCTGAACCGGGAAATGGAATACTGTTAACTTGAACTCAGAGCAATGGTTGTTCACAGTTATTATTGTTATACTGTTGTCAAGGGAAGCTGGTCAAATATCCCACACTACTAATTCAACAGGTATATAAATTAATAACAAATCCGCAGGTGTTATAAATATTACTTTTCCAAACAGTTTGTACGGACTAGTCGGAGTGATGTGTGGACTGGTAACAAGATGGTGGAGCTGTAAAGTCGTGGCCAAAAGTAATCACCCACTCCACCACCTAACACCTTGTCCTGTCTGGGTCCCTTATGCATGGTAAGTTATGTGGGGTGGAGACGGGGAATGGTTGTCCTGGGGGAGGGCTGGGTATGGTAGGGAGGGGTGTGGGAGGGCTGGGTGTGGGAGGGCTGTATGTGGTAGGGAGGGGTGTGGGAGGGCTGTATGTGGTAGGGAGGGGTGTGGGAGGGCTGTATGTGGTAGGGAGGGGTGTGGGAGGGCTGTATGTGGTAGGGAGGGGTGTGGAAGGGCTGTATGTGGTAGGGAGGGGTGTGGGAGGGCTGTATGTGGTAGGGAGGGGTGTGGGAGGGCTGTATGTGGTAGGGAGGGGTGTGGGAGGGCTGTATGTGGTAGGGAGGGGTGTGGGAGGTCTGTATGTGGTAGGGAGGGGTGTGGGAGGGCTGTATGTGGTAGGGAGGGGTGTGGGAGGGCTGTATGTGGTGGGGAGGGGTGTGGGAGGGCTGTATGTGGTGGGGAGGGGTGTGGGAGGGCTGTATGTGGTGGGGAGGGGTGTGGGAGGGCTGTATGTGGTAGGGAGGGGTGTGGGAGGGCTGTATGTGGTAGGGAGGGGTGTGGGAGGGCTGTATGTGGTAGGGAGAGGTGTGGGAGGATGGTGTGTAATGCATTTTCTTCATCAAAGCAATAAGGGGCTGAAGAAAGCACGAAAATTCATGAGAGAAAGGATGATTGTTATTTTTTTCTCATTATATTATCTTTGGTTTACAAGCTTAAAAGAGTAATAGATGATGACCCTTATTTTGTGATTATTGTTACCTTCTGTTTACCTGTAGAGTCAGTATTAATGATGCACTGGAAGTAACATTCATAACTGTTTACGGTTTAAATTTTCAAATCCAAATGGTCTTTTTCTCCATTTATTAATAAAATAAGCTATTGCACAACAACTGGGACATCACCATAATTAATGCTAGGAACGGTGAGCGTTAATAAGGGATGAAACATATGTGTAACGAGCTTTGTGGACACATGTCTTGCATGGCTAAGAAACGTGATACAGACTGCCAAGAGTCGGATACAAATTGCTGATCCCGCAGTCAAGATGCGGGGCGCTAAGCGGGACACTGTCACATGTCCAGTTGATGTTTAACCGCGGCTCATAGGCTAGTTAACGTGGGTGATGTAATTATATAAATATAATGTTTGTAGCCCACATTAATATAAGTATTACGGTCTGCCGGACGGGCTAATACATTATTATAATGTACCATCCATTTCCATATATATAATTTTTTCAGGTTGTTGTTCAAGTTTTAATCAGCAGTAATTAGATATTTATAATAACGAGGAAATCACATTTACTTTTAATATTTACCAACACAGGTCATACAGAATATCAATAGCCTGTCCAATGGCCTCCCTTTTATGTAGCTCCCTGGAGCCTTCGTGGGACTGAGACACAAGGTTATATAGGTGGTTGGTTCCTCACAAACTGCTCACACTCGTCCTGGGTGTGTAGGAGGAGTCGGGACCAGTGTTTAGCTTGTCTTCAGGTTCCCACGTGTTCACTATCTGGGTTGAGGTCTGGGTAGCACTCACAAACAGTCATAGTAATCTCTTAACACAACCCCTATACAATATTATATTTGTGATAATAAATGTTTCAATAAAAATTCAACATTATTATCATATTGAGTAAAGGAAAGGTTGTATTGATTAACTGAAAGAAACTTAATGAATATGGATCTGGAGATTTAGGTCAATTTCATTCGACCTTTCCTTTGACCAGCGCTTCACCTCTCGTGCCGTGTGAACAGGGCAGTTATCATAGAAGTAAACAATATTCGTCAAACATGATTTGTTAACACTTATACCATGAATTGGAGCCTTCATATAGGTGAAAATGTGCGACTTAGAACAAATAAAATAGGCGAGCGTGGAGACACGGATGGTGGGCAGCCTCCAGCAGCTCGATGAGGGGTAATGTAAACTGTTGTACACTGAAGAGGAAAAATAAGAGATAACTGTATTATACACTGACGGAAAAAAGAACAAAATATTGGGATTGAGGGAAAGGTGTTTGTTGATCAAGTAACCCAAATTAAGGAGCACATTTCAGTATTAATTGTATGGATAGATCTACGTAGTATTAGTTAAGGATTGCAAATTGGTGAAATCTTTTACTGTAATAATACAAGACTAATACCATATGTTGGAGTTTGATAAACTTTATAGGAGAAACTTTTCTAGACTATTACAAATTCAAAATTGCTCTTTAAAATATGTATGCCCTTTTTGACCCGATCTAATGCTGACACTAGTGTATATACTATTCAACACAGTATGGTGGCTCACTGGCAAGGTACCTGTTGTGGATGATGGAGGCCTCAGGTTCGACTGCCAGATGGATTGAAGATGTGTTGAACTGGACGAGGCAGAGACAGGAATTTGAATGGTTCGTAGGTAAAAATATATTTTTTACCAGTGATGTTGGGGCTGGTGCAATGGAATTACTCTACTATAAAGAAAGAAGCTGTGGCCCTGCTTATGGCTCTGGAAAAGTTTAACATATATCATGGCAACACCTACCAGAAAATTCTAGTTTACAGTGACCATAATTTATAACAGTTCAGAAGTCGAATGAAAAACAAGAATCAGAGAATTAATAGATATTGTTTAACTCTGCAGGGAAGGACTTGTAGTATTCTGTAGGAGTGAGAAAAGGACTTGTAGTATTGTGTAGGAGTCAGGGATGGACTTGTAGTATTGTGTAGGAGTGAGGGAAGGACTTGTAGTATTGTGTAGAAGTGAGGGAAGGACTTGGTATATTGTGTAGGAGTGAGGGAAGGATTTGCAGTATTGTGTAAGAGTGAGGGAAGAACTTGCAGTAATGTGTAGGAGTGAGGGAAGGACTTGCAGTATTGTGTAGGAGTGAGGGAAGGACTTGGTATGTAGTGTAGGAGTGAAGGAAGGACTTGTAGTATTGTGTAGGAGTGAGGGATGGACTTGCAGTATTGTGTATTAGTGAGGGAAGGACTTGGTATGTTGTGTAGGAGTGAGGGAAAGACTTGCAGTATTATGTAGAAGTGAGGGAAGGATTGTAGTATTATGTAAGAGCGAGGGAAGGAGTTGGTTATGTTGTGTAGGAGTGAGGGAAGGACTTGGTATGTTGTATGGGAGTAAGGGAGGATTTGTAGTATTGTGTAGGAGTGAGGGAAGGACATACAGTATTGTGTAGGAGAGAGAGATGGACTTGGTATGTTGTGTAGGAGTGAGGGAAGGACTTGGTATGTTGTATGGGAGTGAGGGAAGGATTTGTAGTATTGTGTAGGAGTGAGGGAAGGACTTGCAGTATTGTGTAGGAGTGAGGGATGGACTTGGTATGTTGCATGGGAGTGAGGGAAGGACTTGCAGTATTGTGTAGGAGTGAGGGAAGGACTTGGTATGTAGTGTAGGAGTGAAGGAAGGACTTGTAGTATTGTGTAGGAGTGAGGGAAGGACTTGCAGTATTGTGTATTAGTGAGGGAAGGACTTGGTATGTTGTGTAGGAGTGAGGGAAAGACTTGCAGTATTATGTAGAAGTGAGAGAAGGACTTGCAGTATTGTGTAGGAGTGAGGGAAGGACTTGCAGTATTGTGTAGGAGTGAGGGAAGGACTTGGTTATGTTGTGTAGGAGTGAGGGAAGGACATACAGTATTGTGTAGGAGAGAGAGATGGACTTGGTATGTTGTGTAGGAGTGAGGGAAGGACTTGGTATGTTGTATGGGAGTGAGGGAAGGATTTGTAGTATTGTGTAGGAGTGAGGGAAGGACTTGCAGTATTGTGTAGGAGTGAGGGATGGACTTGGTATGTTGTATGGGAGTGAGGGAAGGATTTGTAGTATTGTGTAGGAGTGAGGGAAGGACTTGCAGTATTGTGTAGGAGTGAGGGATGGACTTGTAGTATTGTGTAGGACTGAGGGAATGACTTGTAGTATTGTGTATTAGTGAGGGATGGACTTGGTATGTTGTGTAGGAGTGAGGGAAGGACTTGCAGTATTGTGTAGGAGTGAGGGAAGGACTTGTAGTATTGTGTAGGACTGAGGGAAGGACTTGTAGTATTGTGTAGGAGTGAGGGATGGACTTGGTATGTTGTGTAGGAGTGAGGGATGGACTTGGTATGTTGTGTAGGAGTGAGGGAAGGACTTGTATTGTGTAGGAGTGAGGGATGGACTTGGTATGTTGTGTAGGAGTGAGGGATGGACTTGGTATGTTGTGTAGGAGTGAGGGATGGACTTGGTATGTTGTGTAGGAGTGAGGGAAGGACTTGTATTGTGTAGGAGTGAGGGATGGACTTGGTATGTTGTGTAGAAGTGAGAGAATTTCGTAGCAAAGGCTCTATCTCATTCACCAGACTGAAATTAAAACACAAGTGTTTTATCTTTAGGGAGGGAGTTTTATAGGGCACTGAATATATTTGATTGAGTGGTAATTACGCTGCTTCTTCAGTAGGTAGGACTATATTTTATATTTGTCCCTGTATGTAAACATTGTCTAGTATGTCATATATATTAATTTATAATAGTATGTAATAAATAATTCAGCTTAACGTTGTGCATTTGTTAGGTCAAATAGTATGGTAATTGGCGGCATGGTGTCCATATTGTGTGGGTCACGGCAAGTGCAGGGAGGTACACGAGCCTAGCTGGTGATAGTGTGTGGTGCAAGTGTGGTACAGTTGGTCTGGACTCAGGATATATTTATATGGAGATAGTGATGTATACTTTTGTACTGTCCAAGTGTATGGTAAGGCTGAGATTCAGGTTTGGGTAAATTTAGGCTGTGGTCATCTGTACTGTATTTAAATTGTTCCTTTACTTGACCTTTATTTATTTTCTCTAACTTTATAATGTTAAGTTATGCACATCATGATTCATCTTCAATATGATACCTATATATTGAGTTAATCTTTGGGTCATTATTAAGAACCTGGTGGAGATAATGTAAGAGTCATTATAGAATTTACCCTGCTTGTTGTTGTGACCACTCGTGTGACTTGTGACTTGACTAGTAGTAAATTCTTGATGAAGAGGAGTGCTGGCATAACAGTATAAAAAAAGAGTGATTTTAATTCTTGTCGTCCTGCAATATATACAAAAACAAAACTATTTTGGTTAATAAAATTTTAATTTCACAGGTAGAAACAGAAAATATTACTCCAGAAATGACGAGAACCATAACTTGGTGTCCAGATGACGAGGCAACATCAAGATGGACAAGAGAAACGATCAAGGTACAGTAAAGGATGAACATTCTCTAAATAACTCGGTCTACCAGACGTGACAGGAAGTTGTATTGTATATATGTAAGTGTTGGTTAAATACGTCCACATAAATACTAATTCAGATTATAACAGTGTGTTGAAATGTAATCTACTGACTACTGTAGAGATACTGTGGGACTATAAGAGTGAAGAATTAACAAGCAATATTGTGTAGGAGTGAGGGAAGGACATGCAGTGATGTGGAGGAATGAGGGAAGGACTTGTGATGTTGTGTATGTGCGAAGGAAGGACTTGCATTGTTGTGTTAGTGTGAGGGAAGAACTTAGTGTTGTGTACGAGTGAGAGAAGGTCTTGCAGTATTGTATAGGAGTGGAGTAAAAGAAGGACTTGCAGTGTTGTGTAGGTGTGAGGTAAGGATTTGCAGTAATGTGTAGGAGTGAGGGAAGGACTTGCAGTGTTGTGTACATGTGGGGGAAGGATTTTCAGTATTGTGTAGGAGTGAGGGAAGGACTTGCAGTGTTGTGTAGGTGTGAAGGGAGGATTTGAAGTATATTGTAGGAGTGAGGGAAGTACTTGCAGTGTTGTGTAGGAGTGAAAGAAGGACTTGTATTGTGTAGGAGTCAGGGAAGGACTTGCAGTATTGTGTAGGTATGAGGGAAGGACTTGTATTGTGTAGGTATGAGGGAAGGACTTGTAATGTGTAGGTGTGAGGGAAGGACTTGTACAGTATTCTGTAGGAGTGAGGGAAGGACTTGCAGTATTATGTATGTGTGAGGGGAGGATTGTATTGTGCAGGAGTGAGGGAAAGACTTTCAGTGTTGTATAGGTATGAGGGAAGGACTTGTATTGTGTAGGAGAGAGGGAAGGACTTGCAGTTTTGTGTAGGTGTGAGGGAAGGACTTGTAGTATTGTGTAGGAGTGAGGGAAGGACTTGTATTGTGAAGGAGTGAGGGAAGGACTTGTAATATTGTGAAGGAGTGAGGGAAGGACTTGCAGTGTTGTGTAGGTGTGAGGGGAGGACTTGTAGTATTGTGTAGGAGTAAGGGAAGGACTTGCAGTGTTGTGTAGGAGAGAGGGAAGGACTTGCAGTGTTGTGTAGATATGAGGGAAGGACTTGTATTGTGAAGGAGTGAGGGAAGGACTTGCAGTGTTGTGTAGGTGTGAGGGGAAGACTTGTACTGAGTAGAAGTGAGGGAAGGTCTTGTATTGTGTAGGAGTGAGGGAAGGACTTGCAGTGTAGTGTAGGTGTGAGGGAAGGACTTGTATTGTGTAGGAGTGAGGGAAGGACTTGGTATGTTGTGCAGAAGTGAGAGAATTTTGTAGCAAAAGCGCTATCTCATTCACCAGACTGAAAATATAACACAAGTGTTTTATCTTTGGGGAGGGAGTTTAATAAGGCACTGAATATATTTGATTGAGTGGTAATTACGCTGCTTCTTCAGTAGGTAGGACTATATTTTATATTTGTCCCTGTATGTAAACATTGTCTAGTATGTTTTATATATATATATATATATATATATATATATATATATATATATATATATATATATATATATATATATATATATATATATGTGTGTGTGCTGATAACCACAAGGAAAGAAGAAAACACGAAGTTCCCAAGCGCTTTCGTGTTATTCACATCTAAAGGGGTGAGTACAGACTAGTCTGTACTCACCCCTACAGTGATTTACTTGCACATATATATATATATATATATATATATATATATATATATATATATATATATATATATATATATATATATATATATATTAATTTATAATAAGTATGTAATAAGTAAATCAGCTTAACGTTGTGCATTTGTTTGGTACCATAGTATGGTAATTGGCGGCAAGGTATCCACATTGTGTGGGTCACAGCAAGTGCAGGGAGGTACACGAGCCTAGCTGGTGATAGTGTGTGGTGCAAGTGTGGTACAGTTGGTCTGGACTCAGGATATATTTATATGGAGATAAGTGGTGTTTACTTTTGTACTGTCCAAGTGTATGGTGAGGCTGAGGTTCAGGTTTGGGTTAATTTAGGCTGTGGTCATCTGTACTGTATTAAAATTGTTCCTTTTCTTGACCTTTGTTTATGTTCTCTAACTTTATAATGTTAAGTTATGCACATCATGATTCATCTTCAATATGATACCTATATATTGAGTTTATCTGAGGGTCATTATTGAGAACCTGGTGGAGATAATGTAAGTCATTATAGAATTTACCCTGCTTGTTGTTGTGACCACTCGTGTGACTTGAAACTTGACTAGTGGTAAATTCTTGATAAAGAGGAGTGCTGGCATAACATTATGAAGAAAGATTGATTTTAATTCTTGTCACCCTGCAATATATACAAAAAAAAAATTTTGTTTAATGAAATTTTAATTTCACAGGTAGAAACAGAAACTGCTACTCCAGGAATGAAAAGAACCATAACTTGGTGTCCAGATGACGAGGCAACATCAAGATGGAGTAGAGAAACGATCAAAAGTACAGTAAAGGATGAACATTCTCTAAATAACTCAGTCTACCAAACATGACAGGAAGTTGTATTGTATATATGTAAGTGTTGGTTAAATACGTCCACATAAATACTAAAACAGATTATAAAAGTGTATTGAAATGTAATCTACTGACTACTGTAGAGATACTGTAGGACTATAAGAGTAAAGAATTAACAAGTAATATTGTGTAGGAGTGAGGGAAGGACATGCGGTGATGTGGAGGAATGAGGGAAGGACTTGCAGTATTGTGTGTGTGCGAAGGAAGGCCTTATAGTATTGTGTAGGAGTGAGGGAAGGTCTTGCAGTATTGTATAGGAGTGAAAGAAGGACTTGCAGTGTTGTGTAGGTGTGAGGGAAGGACATGCAGTATTGTATAGGAGTTAAAAAAGGACGTGCAGTGTTGTGTAGGTGTGAGGGAAGAACTTAATGTTCTGTAGGAGTGAGGGAAGGACTTGCACTATTGTGTAGGTGTGAAGGAAGGAATTGTAGTATTGTGTAAGAGCGAAGGAAGGACTTGTACTATTGTGTAGGTGTGACGGAAAGAAGTGTAGTATTGTGTAGAAGTGAAGGAAGGACTTGTTGTGTGGGAGTGAGGGAAGGACTTGTAGTATTGTGTAGGAATGAAGGAGGGACTTGCTGGGCTGTCTAGGAATAAGGGAAGGACTTGTAGTGTGTGTAGGACCTTGGGAAGGACATGTAGTGAAGTTCGTAAATGAGGGAAGGACTTGCCGACCTCCTAATGGATGAGAGGAAGACTTACTGACCTGCTAATTAATGAGAGGAGGACTTGCTGACCTGCTAAGGAGTGAGAGGAGGATTTGCAGTGTTTCATAGGAGTGAGGGACGGGCATGCAATGTTGTGTAGGATAAGGGAAGGACTCTTTGTGTGTGGGAGTGAGGGTAGGATGCAATGTGTTGTGTAGGATTGAGGAAATGACTTACTGTGTTTTGTAGAAGCGAAGGAAAGACGTGCAGCGTTGTGTAGTATGAGGGAAGGAATCAATGTGATGTATAGGAGTGTGAGAAGGACTCACTGTGATGTGTAGGAGTGTGGGAAGGACTCACTGTCATGTGTAGGAGGTAGGGAAGGACTCACTGAGGTGTAGGGGTGAGGGAAGGACTCCACTGTGAGGTGTAGGAGTGAGGGAAGGACTCACTGTGATGTGTAGGAGTGTGGGAAGGTCTCGCTGTGATGTGTAGGAGTGAAGAAAGGACTCACTGTGATGTGTTGGGGTGAGGGTGTAATGGTCAGGATAAGAGCTAACCTGAAAACCTTAAGGATTCATATTACGCTCAAACGTCCACAAAACCTTCTGAGTCCCCCAGTGGAAACGTCCCCCGTTTTCTCTGTTTCCCCCGTCTTTGTCTATGGGAGCAGACGCTGTATGTTGGGACCTGTTGCCATCCAACCCTTTGTAATCAATTTAATTTTCCTTTTGATAGCTGAGTCAGAGCATTGTTAGTGATGAAAATAGTAGAGAATGAAAATGAGTTCATAGTCTCAATTTCAAGGTCAGAGTGTACCGTAAATTTATTCATCGGAATAGAAGTAGGTGGACTCCCTGGTCTGTTTTGAGTGAGGGCCCCGCGGGCATTTCTACCATTAGTGAGTGCCCGTCCCTTCATCCATACAGGTATGCCATTCCACTCTGTGTTGTAATTCGCCCTTCTTTAAGTGATTTGACCCAATTAATAGTTGATTGTGCAAGTGTTACAGTAACGTAGTTGATATGCTCTGAGTGAAGTCATATTTACGTCTTTAACGTCCCCTGAAACGTAATGTTGTTGTCACAGTTAGTGAGTGCCCGTCCCTGCATCCATACAGGTCCCCTGACGCTGCCCCGTTTGTCTCCCGATCCTTGTGATTCTTGAATCGCTCTACCATCCAACAACGGCCTCGGATGTATTAGATGTCCAGCCGGGATCATATATGAGAAGATGGCACCGATGCGGCCTGATTAAGGTGCCCCAAGGCTTCGTTGGGCCAGACCCCAGACCCGCCATGTGTCTGGCTACCCCACATTAACAACAGCCCCAGTGCTCTACCCTGGGTTACTCCTTGGAAGTATATGTCCACAGAGAGTGTTGTAACATGTATGTTAGGGATAATTAGTTGGACATAATTATCCCATGTCGGGTAGTGGACCCCTGCATATACTAGTGTCATTGTTTACGTATATGTTGAATAATCTACAATGAGTGCCATGTAATGTACCACCAGTAATGTTGTGAGTAAGAGTAAAGAAGAAGGAACTGAGTTTGCACTAAGCCCAGGAGGTGAACCTGGTAATCATATGATTAATACAAAATCTTTCCCCATTGATTGCATATTAATAAATTTGTTTTTAGAGTACTTTAGGTGTATTCAATTCTCCCACAGTATTTTACCTTTATTTCCATCCAAGTGACCTGATACCAAAATTACCATACTCACGTGCCTAGACCCTCGACCATGCTACCAAAAGAATGCCCAGGCTACCAAAGGAATGTCCGTGCTACCCAAGAATAGGTGACGGAACTGAGTAAGAGTAAGAACTAAGAGAAGTAGATAAGATGAGGGTGGTGTAGAAACAGAGAGGGAGTCAGGCCCCCCTCACATTGGTGACAGACCAAGAATCCGCCCCCTCACAAGGGAAGGACTCACTGTGATGTGTAGGAGTGAAGGAAGGACTCACTGTGATGTGTAGGGGTAAGGGAAGGACTCATTGAGGTGTAGGGGTGAGGGAAGGACTCCACTGTGAGGTGTAGTAGTGAGGGAAGGACTCACTGTGATGTGTAGGAGTGAAGGAAGGATTCACTGTGATGTGTAGGGGTGAGGGAAGGACTCCACTGTGAGGTGTAGGAGTGAGGGAAGGACTCACTGTGATGTGTAGGACTGAGGGAAGGACTCACTTTGATGCTTAAGAGTGAGGGAAGGACTCACTGAGGTGTAGGAGTGAGGAAAGGACTCTCTGTGGTGTAGGAGTGAGGGAAGGACTCACTGAGGTGTAGGAGTGAGGGAAGGACTCCCTGTGAAGTGTAGGGGTGAGGGAAGGACTCACTGTGAGGTGTAGGAGTGAGGGAAGGACTCACTGTGAGGTGTAGGAGTGAGGGAAGGACTGACTGTGAGGTGTAAAGTGAAGGGCTTCTGTCTCACCAATGAGGCAGACTACTGGTGATGACGTCATTGCTCTTGTGGTCTGTTCCACCATTGACGTAGACTACTAGTGGTGACGTCACTGCTGTGGTCCACCAATGGAATGCCTAAGGTGACTTCAGCTCACTTAAAAACTTAAAATGCAGAGAATTTGTGACATAATGTTACAAGCAAGTTGTAATGATTTAATAAGAACTGAAAATTACAGTAGATTTTTAAACTAGCATCTTTTAATCCAGTGCCAGCAAGAGTAAAATAGTTCGTTATACAAGTGGAAATAAAACTGAAGTACAAAATAAGTCAACAATGTCATAACATTGTTGAAGTTACGATGTTTTGTACAGTAGTTTCATCTTCATTTGTATAACACAATGTTTTACTCTAGCTGGCACAGCACTGAAATAAAACATGCCAGTTTAAGAATTTACCTTAATTATCAGTTAGTTATTACGTGTTCACAACTTTGTAACCAATGAATTTTTCCTCTGGACAAACCTTTGTAATTGTATTTTGTTT
The DNA here is from genome assembly GCA_958450375.1 of Homarus gammarus. Lineage (NCBI taxonomy): Eukaryota > Metazoa > Arthropoda > Malacostraca > Decapoda > Nephropidae > Homarus > Homarus gammarus. The sequence goes on along the minus strand of CAUDMG010004128.1, from coordinate 761,737 downwards.
TTGTTTTTCAAATGTTATGCACTTTAAAAATTAATTACAAGGCAGTGTATCTTCAAGGGGATAAGTGATGTTTGTGGCAACTTGAGGATGTGTGAGGCTCTGAAGAGCTATCTGTGTCTCTGAGGAGGCTGATTGATTCTCCCCTAAGATCTACATGATGCTTCTAGGGGCTTATAAGTAGCTAGTTGTGTACAGCTAGTAAGGGCTATGTGATGACACTAAAGGCTGTCTGTCACTGCTAGGGACAGTGATGCTGCCAAGGGCTGGGTGCCGAGGCTTGTCTGAGCTCCCTACGATAGAGATAGGCGAGACACGTCGACCAAGGTACACTGGTAGCCTTGCATGATCCAGGTCGGGTATCCTTTATGGGACCCTGTGTACATAAGTTGTAGTACCATAAGGGCAACCTAACCTAGCAGTAACCTGGTGTCAATCATTACAATAAATATTTGTATAGTTGGTTATAGTTGGTATTATTTCACATTTTCTGTGATATAAATTTCCCGTTTTCTATGACAATCTACATTGGAAAAATATGTTAATATCTCCCCAAAAGTCGATAATCTACTTCCACGAAAAGTCGAAAATCTACTTTCCCGAAAAGTAGATTATCTACTTTTCGGGAAAGTAGATAACCAACTTTCCCGGAAAGTAGATATTTCCCATTTTATATGATACAAATTTCCCGTTTTCTATGATAATCTACTTTGGAAAATATGTTAATATCTCCCCAAAAGTCGATAATCTGCTTCCACGAAAAGTCGAAAATCTACTTTCCCGAAAAGTAGATAATCTACTTTTCAGGAAAGTAGATAACCAACTTTCCCGGAAAGTAGATATTTCCCATTTTCTATGATACAAATTTCCCGTTTTCTATGATAAGTAGATAACCAACTTTCCCGGAAAGTAGATATTTCCCATTTTCTATGATACAAATTTCCCGTTTTCTATGATAATCTACTTTGGAAAATATGTTATTATCTCCCCAAAAGTCGATAATCTACTTCCACGAAAAGTCGAAAATCTACTTTCCCGAAAAGTAGATAATCTACTTTTCAGGAAAGTAGATAACCAACTTTCCCAGAAAGTAGATATTTCCCATTTTCTATGATACAAATTTCCCGTTTTCTATGATAATCTACTTTGGAAAATATGTTAATATCTCCCCAAAAGTCGATAATCTACTTCCACGAAAAGTCGAAAATCTACTTTCCCGAAAAGTAGATAACCAACTTTCCCGGAAAGTAGATATTTCCCATTTTCTATGATACAAATTTCCCGTTTTCTATGATAAGTATATAACCACCAACTTTCCCAGAAAGTAGATATTTTACATTTTCTGTGATACAAATTTCCCGTTTTCTATGATAAGTAGATAACCAACTTTCCCAGAAAGTAGAAATATTGTGGGGTTTCATGATATTTTGTTCACACTCAGGATGGGATGGAGAAAGGAAACTCACAATGTGCTCTCTGTATACATGTTGTATTGGATGTACAATGCAGCTTGGTGCTGGGAAGGCAGCATGGTTACAAGTCGTTGAGTAGAGAGAGCTGGTTGGTGAGGGTGCTCAGAGGAGGACCAGCTTGTGGGTCGCCATGCTCGCCGGCAGGAGCGAGGACCGCCAGGCAGGAGGAGGAGGTGTTGCTTGCTGGTGGCTGTGGGTAGAAAGAGCGGTCACCACGAGGTGTGGGTCGCCATCGTCGCCGGCTGGAACGAGGGCCGCCAGGCAGGAGTGGAGGAGGAGGTGTTACTTGAAGACTGGCTGTAGGTAGAAAGAGATAGGTCACCACGAGGTCAATTCTTATCATCTGGGAGGGAGTTACTACACTATGTCGTGATCCCAACTACCCTTAATATTTGGGGAGAGAATCCTACCCCAAGTTACTAACAATTAAAGGAACAAATAGGGAACACGGCAATAATTATCCTCACCAAAAAACCTACTCAACTAAGTGTACTTGAAAAGTAAGAACAGTTGAAATAAGTGAATCACAAAAGGGAAGATAATTAATTAATTCAATTTATGTTTTAAATGGAGTAATGATTAGCAAACCTGAATTTAAGGGAATAAGTAATTGTATAATAAAATAAGAGTAATGCCGGAAGGACGTAGATATACTGTAAGGAGTTAGACCAAACAAATATTACTTAGCATTACTATATTACACAAGACATACGAAACACGTACATACAACAATCACTACAAAATGATTATCCCTACCAAACAGGAGATTCCATACCACCAGGATCCCTTCCTAGGCCTAACTAAACGTGTCACTAATACCTGATACCCCTAGGGCATTGCAGAAGACTGGATAATGCCCTAGACAAGGGTCAAGGCTGGAGAACGAATGGACACGTCTAACCTATGCCACGGATTTTTCACTACTGCGGTGGCGTGGGGACGCGCAGAGAGGGGCAGAGGAGCGCGCCCAACTCGCGTGATCCAGACATTTGCTAGATTTTCTATATAATTAATTAATACTCTCTTGATTTGAACTTAACAGAGTAAGACAATGATGCATATTAATAACATACATAAATATACAATTAACCTAAATAACTAAGAGCAATAATAATATAATAAGTACAATTAACAAATTATTAATAGCTTGCGTGAAATGGAAACGTGAACACAAGCCTCACGCCAGGCGCGTTCCCGAGCGACACAGGCATGTGACAACTACGAGTTTGCTTTTCAACACCTACATTAATCTGTATGTTCCTTTACCTTTCTCTAATGAAGGCTTTTGTTAAACTACCAATGTATGTAATAAATCATTTATGTCCAATGTATATTTTCAGCCTTCGGGGGTAGGCGTGGCTTAATAGTTGACCTCAGATATGCAAGGCGGTGCTGGTTGCTGACCTAGACCATGAGGCATACACTGGCGAATTCGAGGATCGGCTAGTCAGCGACAAACGGCGTTTGTTGGGGGAGGAATCCACTACAATATTTCACATTTTCTGTGATACAAATTTCCCGTTTTCTATGATAATCTACTTTGGAAATTATGTTAATATCTCCCAAAAAGTCGATAATCTACTTCCACGAAAAGTCGAAAATCTACTTTCCCGAAAAGTAGAAAATCTACTTTTCGGGAAAGTAGATAACCAACTTTCCCAGAAAGTAGAAATATTTCACATTTTCTGTGATACAAATTTCCCGTTTTCTAGGATAACACTGGTCAACAAAGTTTTTGTTGCATTGCTATAAACACTTGATTCTACCTAATTTGGGTGTGCTGATCTCATATCTGAAGTTAGTTTCTTTCTGTGAGCTCTAGTTTTTTTGCAATCAAGGTATTTTGAAATTTCAAAATTTCGTCTTCGTCTTATTGACCTCGTCGTCTATCTTGAAAAATATGTCATTAAACTGTCATTAAATTAGCTGGGTAATAAACAATAAAATATTACATATTCTAAATTTATTCAACAACACAATTTGAAACATGTTCCATCTAAAACAAAGGTTGAAATTTGTATAAAACTCATTGTTAGGTAAGAAATTTGTTACTATGAGGAGACAAAGCCCAATCACATTTTAGCCAGGTAGGAATTTGCGCTTGAAGCTCTTGCGTTTGTGAAATGTCTCAGGACACTCTCGTTTAATGCTCCAGCAGTAGTCTGCCATCATATGTTTGTCCCATCTCCCTTGGTAGCGGTCTTCCATGGTCTTGAGATCCTGATGAAACCGCTCGCCTTGCTCGTCACTTACTGCCCCTAGGTTCTCAGGGAATCTATCAAGATGACTATATAGGAAATGGAGTTTGACACTCATATTGCATCCAAGGTCATGAAAGGCTGACAACATGGTTGCTACAAGGGTTTCATAGTTGTCAGCCTTTTTATTACCAAGAAAGTTTTCCATTACCGCCACAAATGAAAGCCATGCACCCCTTTCCTTGTCGTCCATCTTTCTGACAAAGTCTTGATCACGTACAAGTGCACGAATTTGTGGTCCATCAAACACACCTGCCTTTATCTTCTCAAATGACAAAGCAGGGTGAGCAGAGACTATGTGTTGGAAGCATTCACCATCAGTATTTAATGCTCTGACAAACTGTTTCATCAGGCCCAGCTTGATATGGAGAGGAGGAAATATGATCTTTTCTCGACTGACGATTGGATCATTGACAATGTTTGGCATACCAGCTTCCAGAGTCTCACGTAAGGGCCACTCCTTCAGGTTCCAATGCCTGTCTCTAGCTCGGCTGTCCCACATGCAAAGAAAGCAGGGATACTTTGTAAATCCTCTTTGTTGGCCAAGAAGGAAGTTCACCATTTTGAGGTCAACACAAATTGTCCAGTTGTGCTCATGGTATTTTAGCAGGTGAATCACAGTTTTAATGTCATTATACTCCTCTCGTAAGCACACAGAATGACCCACTGGAACAGCTGCATAGACATTACCATTATGTAGTAGCACACACTTCAGGCTACGCTTACAACTATCTAGAAATAATCGCCAGTCATTTGGACTATACAATGGAATCCCTAATTCCTGGAGAAGACCCGGGATATTATGACAGCAAACAAACTTATTCTCCTCTGTAAAGAATGGCACAAAATCCTGTTCCCGCTTTCTGAAGTCTGAAACTTTTGTGGTCTGGTTCAGTAGAGCCTTTTCTTGCAACCTAGAAGCTAGAACTTCTGCTGCATTTTTGGAGAGACCCAAATCACGCACAAGGTCATTCAGCTCTGGCTGACTAAACTTCTGAGGGGTTGATGACTCTGGTGTACCATCAGAAGAATCGTCGGAATCTGCAAGTATTTCTTGAGTTTCATGTTCACTCTCTTGGTCTTTGTCGCTTCCCTCCTCTTCAGCTGGAGACAACCCATTAAAAACTGGAACTGGTAGCTCATCAGAGTGCAAAGTAGGTCGAATTGCTGAAGGGATACTAGGATACGATATTTTATGTCTGTTTTTCTTGCCAACACCCTTCGTATTGATCAGACAAAAATAGCAGTCAGTTGTGTGGTCCTTCGGTTCTCGCCAGGTCATGGGAATTCCGAACGGTAAGCCCTTACGTTTTCCTTTTGTCCAGTCACGCAGCATTTCTTCGCAGTTATGACACACAGCATGTGGAGCCCATTTTTTGTCTTGGTCGCCAAGAGTAAGTCCGAAGTACGCTTTATAGCCGCGCCTCACAAACGATGTTATATTGCGCCTCTGACGAATAAGCGTGAAGTATCCACAAATATAACAGAAGGCATCAGGTTTGTTCACACATTGATTTCTCTTTGTAGCCATGACCAAATCTGAAAGAAAAAACAGACAAAATTATATCTCCCTATTGATACCATAATCGTGTAATTAATTAATTTGACCGCAAACGGCTAGAATGTAAAACCTCAAATTACATGAAAACTGGAGCATGCAGAACAAAACTGGTTTCAAATATGAAATCAGCAGATCAAAAATGGTAAGAAACAGTAAAGAAATCTCATGCAACTGGGAATTATAAAAAATTTGTTGTCCTGTGTAATCTTCTTTGGAATATATGTTAATACCTCCCAAAAAGTCGATAATCTACTTCCACGAGGGAGGGAGGGGTGGTTTGTGGAGGGAGGGAGGGTGGGGTGGTATGTGGAGGGAGGAAGAGATGATTTGTGGAGGGAGGGAGGGAGGGAGGGGTGGTTTGTGGAGGGAGGGTGGGGTGGTATGTGAAGGGAGGAAGAGATGATTTGTGGAGGGAGGGAGGGAGGTGTGGTATGTGGAGGGAGGAAGAGATGATTTGTGGAGGGAGGGGTGGTTTGTGGAGGGAGGGAGGGAGGGAGGGAGGGGTGGTATGTGGAGGGAGGAAGAGATGATTTGTGGAGGGAGGGAGGGAGGGGTGGTATGTGGAGGGAGGAAGAGATGATTTGTGGAGGGAGGGAGGGAGGGAGGGGTGGTTTGTGGAGGGAGGGAGGGAGGGAGGGAGGGGTGGTTTGTGGAGGGAGGGAGGGAGGGTGGGGTGGTTTGTGGAGGGAGGAAGAGATGATTTGTGGAGGGAGGGAGGGAGAGAGGGGTGGTATGTGGAGGGAGGAAGAGATGATTTGTGGAGGGAGGGAGGGAGGGGTGGTTTGTGGAGGGAGGGAGGGAGGGAGGGGTGGTTTGTGGAGGGAGGAAGAGATGATTTGTGGAGGGAGGGAGGGAGGAAGGGGTGGTATGTGGAGGGAGGGAGGGAGGGGTGGTTTGTGGAGGGAGGGAGGGAGGGAGGGAGAGGTGGTAGGAAGGAGGGAGGGGTGATATGTGGAGGGAGGGAGGGAGTGTTGGTATGTGGAGGGGGGAAAGAGATGTTATGTGGAGGGAGGGAAAGAGATGGTATGTGGAGGGAGGGAGGGAAGGAGGAGGTAGGTGGTGGGAGGCAGGAAGAGGTGGTAGGTGGTGGGTGGGAGGGAGGGGTGGTAGGTGGTGGGTGGGAGGGAGGGGTGGTATGTGGAGGGATGGAGGGGTGGTATGTGGATGGAGGGAAGGAGGGGTGGTATGTGTAGGGAGGGGTGAGGGAGTGGGATGTGGAGGAAGGGATGGTACGGGGAGGGAGGGAGGGAGGGAGGGGTAGTACGTGGAGGAAGGGAGGGAGAGGTGCTATGTGGAGGGAGGGAGGGAGAGGTGCTATGTGGAGGGAGGGAGGGAGAGGTGCTATGTGGAGGGAGGGAGGGAGAAGTGGTATGTGGAGGGAGGGAGGGAGAGAAGTGGTATGTGGAGGGAGGGAGGGAGAAGTGGTATGTGGAGGGAGGGAGGGAGGGTGGTATGTGGAGGGAGGGATGGTATGGAGGGAGGGAGGGAGGGAGGGGTGGTATGTGGAGGGAGGGGGGATGGTATGGAGGGAGGGGTGGTATGTGGAGGGAGGGAGGGGTGGTATGTGGAGGGAGGGAGGGGTGGTATGGAGGGAGGGATGGTATGTGGAGGGAGGGAGGGAGGGATGGTATGTGGAGGGAGGGAGGGAGGGATGGTATGTGGAGGGAGGGAGGGAGGGTATGAGGAGGGAGGGAGGGAGGGATGGTATGTGGAGGGAGGGAGGGAGGGATGGTATGTGGAGGGAGGGAGGGAGGGATGGTATGTGGAGGGAGGGAGGGAGGGAGGGAGAAGTGGTATGTGGAGGGAGGGAGGGAGAAGTGGTATGTGGAGGGAGGGAGGGAGAAGTGGTATGTGGAGGGATGGGTGGTATGTGGAGGGAGGGAGGGGTGGTATGTGGAGGGAGGGAGGGGTGGTCTGTGGAGGGAGGGAGGGAGGGAGGGGTGGTCTGTGGAGGGAGGGAAGGAGGGAGGGGTGGTGTGTGGAGGGAGGGAGGGGTGCAATGTAATTCTGTGTCATTACTAAGGAATAACCAAGTCTAGGGTGCCCTCGGAGAAAGAGAAAACGCAGAACTCAAACGTCCTGAAGCGATGAGAAAACGGACTCCTTAGGCGGGGGACTCAAATAAAGAAAGCATAGCATACCACCTCTCCCTCCCTCGTTCCACATACCACCCCTCCCTCCCACCCTCTCACCCACCACGTACCACCTATCCCTCCCTCCCTCCGCATACCACCGCTCTACCAGTCTCCTTTGTCCTCTAAGAGGGTTACGCCTCCCAACCACCGCTGACTTCCTAGGAGTGCCAAGCAGTCCTCGGCCCTCTGACGTAGGCATATTGGTCGGGTCTGTAACTCCACCATGTCTGAGTTGACTGGAGACCCAGCTACTCGCTCTAACTCTCCTGATGCACTGAGTGAGCCAGGCGACTATGGTGTTGACCTTGACACCAACGGAGAGGATGGCTTTCAACTAGTTCAGTCCAGGAACAAGCGGAAGGCCGAAAAGGCAGAAAAACTTGGAGACCATCAACTACAATCATTCCAATCATCGTGTCATGGTCACGTTGACTGCTGATCTATTTAACTAATGATTCTTATTAAACTCCATGCCCGCAAAACATGAGTGAGTTAGCGACCCCTAAGACATGTTTTTTCCCCATAGACGCTACACTTGTGTTCCCTCCCAGAGTCCCGCCTTTGTGAAGTCAGTTATCAATGCATGGTTTATTCCACTTTCTCCTGGGAAGCTCAATCTTGAATTAGTCTGTGTAAATCAACTCAAGTAATTCGCCAGACCTTTGTCAACTGAGGGTCATCTTTGAATGAGTAACAGTTAGTTTGTTTGTAATTATTGTCATTGCATGAGTAGCGATCACTGGCAACTCAGGGGTATATATATATCCAAGATAAGGCAGGGAAAGCGTTCCCTGACGCTACTTCAATGTTTCTCCAGATCCCATTGTGATTCTTGCATCGTTCAACAACGGCCCCGGATGTAGTAGATAACCCGCAGGAACCATATATAAAACGATGGCACCGATGCTGCCTGATTAATGTGCCCCACGGCTTCGTTGGCCAGACCCCAGACTCGCCATGTGTCTGGCTACCCCACAATAACAACGGTCGTGAGCCCTAGTGTTCTACCCTGGGTTACTCCTTAGAAGTATATGTCCACAGAGAGTGTTGTATCGTATGTTAGGGATAATTATTTGGAAATAATTATCCTATGTTGGGTAGTGGACCCCTATATATGCTAGTGTCAGTATTATCGTATGTTGAGTAATATAATCTATAATGAGTGCCATGTAATGTAACACCAATAATGTTGTGTGCAGTAAGAATGTAAGATCTGAGTAATTACTGTTGAATAAGTAAATAAGAAAATAAGTGAGTTTGCAATAAGCCCAGGAGTTGAGCCTGGTAGTCATATGATTAATACTATGTCTTTTCCCCTTTGATTTCATAATAATAAACTTGTTTTTAGAGTACTTTAGGTGTATTCCTTTCTCCCACAGTATATTACCTTTATTTCCATCCAAGTGACTTGATACCAGAATTACCATACCCATGTGCCTAGACCCTCGACCATGCTACCAAAAGAATGTCCATGCTACCAAAAGAATAGGTGATGGAACTGAGTAAGACTAAGAGAAGTAAGTAAGATGAGGGTGGTGTAGATACAGTGGGAACACGCGCCCTCACATTTTTTTTTTCCGCTAAACCTGTACAGTAATTACACAGATTCTTTAAACAACTGTTACCTTTCGTCACGGTTTCACACTACATACACTCGTAAAACACTTCAGGACTATTACAGGTATCTGGTACAAGAGCATACAAAATAAAAATAAACAATGGTTACATACATGGGATAAACGGTAGCAAAAAAAACAAAAATAATCTATTATCATAGACAACATGGCATAGGGAAACAAAATACAGGTAATTAAACATACATAGGAGAATAGGGCAATAATAAAGAAAAAACATAAAAATGGGGTTACATACAAAACATAAAAAATTTATTACACAATACAAACTCTGAAGATACAGTTTCTCATATCACAGTTTAAAGAGGAGATTGATCAAATGCTTACTCGACACCACTGAGATTTAACTTAGACTTCTCAAGCTAGGATGTAAATGAACAGGCCCCATCAGTCGAAGGAATGACATGTTTGGCTTTAAACTAAACAGCCCTGTCCTACTCGCGAAAGACAGCAACCTTCGAAGGATCCCGAACGAGCGGAGATTCCTAAGAATACATGCACCTCCTAACGGTCCTTATGGGAATACAGCCAAACCTAAAACAATCTGTACTTATGGCATTAGCCATGTGGTGAAATCAGCGCCATTGTCGAGGCCTGACTCCACCTAAAAGTCACGAACATAACTCCTCTCCACATCCACAATAAGCCTAGCTAGGGCTTTACCGGCAGAACTTGAGAACTCTCAACTGGTATCTTTACTCAACTAGTAACAGATACCCATCAGATGATTGCATAACTGCCAATCCATCTTCCAATCTCGGTGTCTACTGCACTTGACAATCCCCATCTAAAAAAAAAATCAAAGAAAAAAAAACACAAACACCTACATACTCCCAAACATTCCCAATACAACACATTTCACAACTCACATGGCAAACAACGTACTCACTTACCAGTTGTACTTCTCAATTGCAACACAAGTATGCAAAACTTCACTCTTCACCATGCACATCAACAATCAATGCATTCCAGTCAAAGTCTACAACCCTTCAACGAAATCTCGGTAACACTGATGCTCGTCTCTCACATAACTAGCAAGAGAAGCATTCCACACTCTTCTTTTCTACACTTCCTTGTCCATCAGGCCATGCACCTGATGAAGCAACTAGTGGTGAAACCTGGGTGTCATTCCTGAGAATGAACATGTCTCCACCCTCATACTTCTCAAGTCTACACATCAACTTACTGGATACAGGTTCTGAGCTGACTGCCCTGAATTGTTCTCTTGTGACGGCCATCATGCCTGGAGGTCACAACTACTCACTGTACTACACAGCACAGGCACAGTGCACACTTCCAAATGCAAATGGATTACTGCCTAACTGTCCAAATACATGAAAACACTATAAATACTGGCTCAAAATCATTGCACAAATTACTAAACTTATTACTCATTACCCGTAATAATAATACTGAAATGTGAACTTGTGCTTTACTGCTTCACTGATGAATACATGGGAAAAACATCACTGTACTCTGTTGTCACTTTTCAAGACAAACTTACTGTGCACACTCAAAGGCAATTGTACTTGTTATTGTCAATCTCTGTAGGGTGCAACACTGTATTAACTCTTCCGGAATTACACTGTACTCTAACAAATCAAACTTAAAAAAAGAATCAGACATTTCCATTACCGAGTCACTCACAAAAATAAAGTGGTAATACTGTAATACTTTACGAGACTGTCCCCTCAGTACTCAACAAATATTCACTGTCTTTTCAATTTCAATGATTTCAACACTGTTATCACTTCATAATGTACTCTGTTGTACTCACAAATGGGGGGTCCTTACATGTACTTTCACCAATCAATTTTCAAAGATTGCGTTCTTTTACAGATGTCCATATCACCATAGAGTCCTCAACTCATCAAAGCAATTGCTGAAATTATACATGTATTAGATCTCAAATAAACATAAAACACACTTAATGACAATGCCTGTAAGTCTACACTGCTAGAACTGATGCTCTATTCACTAAAAATCATACTAGTAGAAACAATACAAAAAATACAATATACTCGGGAATCAAACACCACACATGTTATACAAATAAATTCACTTGTCAAAACTAACATTAACTTATAACTAAAACACTTCCAATTGAAATAAAACTACTACCTCCATAATACGTCAATTTCAAATAACACTCAGTTACATAACCTTAATACAATTACGCCTTCCGGTACTCAGAAATCAACACTGTCCACAACACTCTTAACACGGCACATGTTAATGTCCCTCATTGTCTGTAAATAACAAAGTATTAACTCGAGTAATCACAACAATTGCTATTGTACCAGTGCAGAAAGGCACCCAGAAAAAAATTTACTTTGGCATACAACCAACACTTTTCTGAGATTTCACAAAAGACTGCAAAAAAAATTAGGTAGCTAACCTCTGTTTTTCAGACACTTTTCAATATAGTACTTGAACATTATAAGTATTCACATAATACTCTACATGTTACTTTAAAACAGATTTCTAATTTTCTCAAGGCCAATGTTCTAACCTAACTCCAAGTAAAGTATTTGCCGTGAACTGTTTTCAACATCTCCGTAACCTCAAAAAATTTTTTGGCACAGAATAGCAACTATACTGTACACTGGGAAAAATTACATTACAAGATTATTAGCACTCTGAAATATTCATTAGTTACAGTGACATGATGAGGTAAATGTACAGAGAAATGGTTATTACAAATGCACACTTAAACACAAAAATTACCCACAGTATCACATTTATTCCTCCTGACCTTGATAACATATAAATTACATCCCACCGCTGCCACTAATGTGAGGGCGCGTGTTCCCACTGTATCTACACCACCCTCATCTTACTTACTTCTCTTAGTCTCACTCTTATTCAGTTCCGTGACCTATTCTTTTGGTAGCATGGACATTCTTTTGGTAGCATGGTCGAGGGTCTAGGCACATGGGTATGGTAATTCTGGTATCAATTCACTTGGATGGAAATAAAGGTAAAATACTGTGGGAGAAAGGAATACACCTAAAGTACTCTAAAAACAAGTTTGTTATTGTGAAATCAAAGGGGAAAAGATATAGTATTAATCATATAACTACCAGGCTCAACTCCTGGGCTTATTGCAAACTCACTTATTTTCTTATTTACTTATTCAACAGTAATTACTCAGATCTTACATTCTTACTGCACACAACATTATTGGTGTTACATTACATGGCACTCATTGTAGATTATTTTACTCAACATACGATAATACTGACACTAGCATATATAGGGGTCCACTACCCAACATGGGATAATAATTTCCAAATAATTATCCCTAACATACGTTACAACACTCTCTGTGGACATATACTTCTAAGGAGTAACCCAGGGTAGAACACTAGGGCTCACGACCATTGTTATTGTGGGGTAGCCAGACACATGGCAAGTCTGGCCCAACGAAGCCGTGGGGCACATTAATCAGGCAGCATCGGTGCCATCGTTTTATATATGGTTCCTGCGGGTTATCTACTACATCCGGGGCCGTAGTTGAACGATGCAAGAATCACAATGGGATCTGGAGAAACATTGAAGCAGCGTCAGGAAACGCTTTCCCTGCCTCATCTTGGATATATATATATATACACCCCTGAGTTGCCAGTGATCGCTACTCACGCAATGACAATAATTACAAACAAACTAACTGTTGCTCATTCAAAGATGACCCTCAGTTGACAAAGGTCTGGCGAATTACTCGAGTTGATTTACACAGACTAATTCAAGATTGAGCTTCCCAGGAGAAAATGGAATAAACCATGCATTGATAACTGTCTTCACAAAGGCGGGACTCTGGGAGGGAACACAAGTGTAGCGTCTATGGGGAAAAAACATGTCTTAGGGGTCGCTAACTCACTCATGTTTTGCGGGCATGGAGTTTAATAAGAATCATTAGTTAATAGATCAGCAGTCAACGTGACCATGACACGATGATTGGAATGATTGTAGTTGATGGTCTCCAAGTTTTTCTGCCTTTTCGGCCTTCCGCTTGTTCCTGGACTGAACTAGTTGAAAGCCATCCTCTCCGTTGGTGTCAAGGTCAACACCATAGTCGCCTGGCTCACTCAGTGCATCAGGAGAGTTAGAGCGAGTAGCTGGGTCTCCAGTCAACTCAGACATGGAGGAGTTACAGACCCGACCAATATGCCTACGTCAGAGGGCCGAGGACTGCTTGGCACTCCGAGGAAGTCAGCGGTGGTTGGGAGGCGTAACCCTCTTAGAGGACAAAGGAGACTGGTAGAGCCGTGGTATTGCGAGGGGGCGTATTCTCGAGCTCCACCAATGTGAGGGGGCGGATTCTTGGTCTGTCACCAATGTGAGGGGGCCTGACTCCCTCTCTGTTTCTACACCACCCTCATCTTATCTACTTCTCTTAGTTCTTACTCTTACTCAGTTCCGTCACCTATTCTTGGGTAGCATGGACATTCCTTTGGTAGCCTGAGCATTCTTTTGGTAGCATGGTCGAGGGTCTAGGCACCTGAGTATGGTAATTTTGGTATCAGGTCACTTGGATGGAAATAAAGGTAAAATACTGTGGGAGAAATGAATACACCTAAAGTACTCTAAAAACAAATTTATTAATGTGCAATCAAAGGGGAAAATATATGTTATTAACATATAACTACCAGGCTCAACTCCTGGTCTTAGTGCAAACTCAGTACCTTCTTCTTTACTCTTACTCACAACATGACTGGTGGTACATTACATGGCACTCATTGTAGATTATTCAACATATACGTAAACAATGACACTGGTATATGCAGGGGTCCACTACCCAACATGGGATAATTATTTCCAACTAATTATCCCTAACATACATGTTACAACACTCTCTGTGGACATATACTTCCAAGGAGTAACCCAGGGTAGAGCACTAGGGCTCGCGGCCTTTGTTATTGTGGAGTAGCCAGACACATGGCGGGTCTGGGGTCTGGCCCAACGAAGCCTTGGGGCACATTAATCAGGCCGCATCGGTGCCATCTTCTCATATATGATCCCGGCTGGACATCTAATACATCCAAGGCCGTTGTTGGATGGTAGAGCGATTCAAGAATCACAATGGGATCGGGAGACAAACGGGGCAGCGTCAGGGGACCTGTATGGATGAAGGGACGGGCACTCACTAACTGTGACAACAACATTACGTTTCAGGGGACGTTAAAGACGTAAATATGACTTCACTCAGAGCATATCAACTACGTTACTGTAACACTTGCACAATCAACTATTAATTGGGTCAAATCCCTTAAAGAAGGGCGAATTACAACACAGAGTAGAATGGCATACCTGTATGGATGAAGGGACGGGCACTCACTAACGGTAGAAATGCCCGCGGGGCCCTCACTCAAAACAGACCAGGGAGTCCACCTACTTCTATTCCGATGAATTAATTTACTGTACACTCTGACGTTGAAATTGAGACTATGAACTCATTTTCATTCTCTACTATTATCTTCACTAACAATGCTCTGACTCAGCTATTAAAAGCAAAATTAAATTGATTACAAAGGGTTGGATGGCAACAGGTCCCAACATACAGCTTCTACTCCCATAGACCAAGACGGGGGTAACAGAGAATGGGGAACATTTCCACTGGGGGACTCAGAAGATTTTGGGGACATTTGTGCGTAATATGAATCCTTAAGGTTTTCAGGTTAGCTCTTATCATGACCATTACAAAGCTTCCCTCTTCCCCAAGATTTATATTACGCGGTAACGTTCGCAAAACATGTACGGTAATTACACAGATTCTTTAAACAACTGTTACCTTTCGTCACGGTTTCACACTACATACACTCGTAAAACACATCAGGACTCTTACAGGTATCTGGTACAAAAGCATACAAAATACAAACAAACAATGGTTACATACATGGGATAAACAGTAGCAAAAAAATATTAATCCATTATCATTGACAACATGGCCTAGGGAAACAAAATACAAGTAATTAAACATACATAGGAAAATAATGCAACAATAAAGAAAAAACAAAAAATGGGGTTACATACATAACATAAAAAATTTGTTACACCATACAAACTCTGAAGACACCGTTTCTCATATCATAGTTCAAAGAGGAGACTGATCAAATGCTTACTCGACACCACTGAGACTTAACTTAGACTTCTCAAGCTAGGACGTAGATGAACAGACCCCATCAAGTCCAAGGAATGACATGTTGCTCTTAATCTAAAGAGTTGTGTCGCACTCGCGAGAGGCAGCACCATTCAAGGGACTCCGAACGAGCGAGTATTCCCAAGAATTCAAAAATGCTAACGAAACGGTCCTCATGAGAACACCACCAAACCAAAAACTGTCTGTACTTATGGCATTAGCCATGTAGTAAAATCAGCGCCATTGTCGAGGCCTGACTCCACCTGAAAGTCATGAACATTACTCCTATACACATCCACAATAAGCCTAGCTAGGGCTTTACCGGCAAAACTTGAGAACTCTCAACTGGTATCTTTACTCAACTAGTAACAGATACCCTTCAGATGATTGCATAACAGCCAATCCATCTTCCAATCTCTGTGTCTACTGCACTTGACAATCCCCATCAAAAAAAAAATCACAAAAAAAAAATCACAAACACCTACACACTCCCAAACATTCCCAATACAACACATTTCACAACTCACATGGCAAACAACGTACTCACTTACCAGTTGTACTTCTCAATTGCAACACATGTATGCAAAACATCACTCTTCACCATGCATGTCAACAATCAATTCCTTCCAGTCAAAGTCTACAGCCCTTTAAAGAAATCTCGGTAACACTGATGCTCGTCTCTCACATAACTAGCAAGAGAGGCATTCCACACTCTTCTTTTCTACACTTCCTTGTCCATCAGGCCATGCACCTGATGAAGCAACTGGTGGTGAAACCTGGGTGTCATTCCTGAGAATGAACATGTCTCCACCCTCAAACTTCTCAAGTCTACACATCAACTTACTGGACACAGGTTCTGAGCTGACTGCCCTGATTTGTTCTCTTGTGACGGCCATCATGCCTGGAGGTCACAACTACTCACTGTACTACACAACACGGGCACAGTGCACACTTTCAAAAACAAATGGATTACTGCCTAACTGTCCTTCGAATACATGAGAACACTTGAAATACTGGCTCAAAATTATTGCACAACTTTCTACTCAACTTATTCCTCATTACCCGTAGTAATAATACTGAAATGTGAACTTGTACTTTGTTGTCACTTTTCAAGACAACTTACTGTGCACACTCAAAGGCAATGGTACTTGTTATTGTCAATCTCTAGGGTGCAACACTGTATTAACTCTTCCGGAATTACACCGTACTATAACAAATCAAACTTAAAAAAAAGAATCAGACATTTCCATTACTGAGTGTCACTTTCACAAAATAAAGTGGTAATACTGTAATATTTTACGAGACTGTCCCCTCAGTACTCAACAAATATTCACTGTCTTTTCAATTGCAATGATTTCAACACTTATCACTTCGCAATGTACTCTGTGGTACTCACAAATGGGGGGTCCTTACATGTACTTTCACCAATCAATTTTCAAAGATTGCGTTCTTTTACAGATGTCCATATCACCATAGAGTCCTCAACTCATCAAAGCAATTGCTGAAATTATACATGTATTATATCTCAAATAAACATAAAACACATTTAATGACATTGCCTGTAAGTCTACACTGCTAGAAACTAATGCTCTATGCACTAAAAATCATACTAATAGAAGCAATACAAAAAATACAAAATACTCGGGTATCTAACACAACACAGGTTATACAAATAAATTCACTTGTCAAAACTGACCTCAACTTATAACTAAAACACTTCCAATTAAAATTAAAACAACTACACCCATATTATGTCCATTACAAATAAAACTAATACATAACCTTAATATAATTATGGCCTTCCGGTATACTCAGAAATCGACACTGTCCACAACACTTGTAACACGGCACATGATCAATGTCCCTCATTGTCTGTAAATAACAAAGCATTAACTCGAGTGACCACAACAATTGCTATGGCACCAGTGCAGAAAGGCACCCAAAAAAATTTACCTTGGCATACAACCAACACTTTCTGAGATTTCACAAAAGACTGCAAAAAAAAATTAGGTACCTAACCTCTGTTTTCAGACATTTTCAGACACTTTTCAATACATTACTGGACACTTTACTTTAAAACAGATTTCTAATTTTCTCGAGGCCCATGTTCTAACCTAACTCCAAATAAAGTATTTGCCGTGAACTGTTTTCAACATCTCCGTAACCTCAAAAAAAATTTGCACAGAATTACATTATACTGTACACTGGGAAAAATTTCCATTACAAGATTATTAGCACTCTGAAATATTCATTAGTTACAGTGACATGGTTAGGTAGATGCACGGAGAAATGGTTATTACAGCTCACATTTAAACACAGAAATTACCCACAGTATCACATTTATTCCTCCTGACCTTGATACCATATAAATTACATCCCAGCTGCAAACCAATGTGAGGGGGCGTATTCTCGAGCTCCACCAATGTGAGGCGGCGGATTCTTGGTCTGTCACCAATGTGAGGGGGGCCTGACTCCCTCTCTGTTTCTACACCACCCTCATCTTATCTACTTCTCTTAGTTCTTACTCTTACTCAGTTCCGTCACCTATTCTTGGGTAGCATGGACATTCCTTTGGTAGCCTGGGCATTCTTTTGGTAGCATGGTCGAGGGTCTAGGCACGTGAGTATGGTAATTTTGGTATCAGGTCACTTGGATGGAAATAAAGGTAAAATACTGTGGGAGAAGTGAATACACCTAAAGTACTCTAAAAACAAATTTATTAATATGCAATCAAAGGGGAAAATATATGTTATTAACATATAACTACCAGGCTCAACTCCTGGTCTTAGTGCAAACTCAGTACCTTCTTCTTTACTCTTACTCACAACATTACTGGTGGTACATTACATGGCACTCATTGTAGATTATTATTATTCAACATATACGTAAACAATGACACTGGCATATGCAGGGGTCCACTACCCAACATGGGATAATTATTTCCAACTAATTATCCCTAACATACATGTTACAACACTCTCTGTGGACATATACTTCCAAGGAGTAACCCAGGGTAGAGCACTAGGGCTCGCGGCCTTTGTTATTGTGGAGTAGCCAGACACATGGCGGGTCTGGGGTCTGGCCCAACGAAGCCTTGGGGCACATTAATCAGGCCGCATCGGTGCCATCTTCTCATATATGATCCCGGCTGGACATCTAATACATCCGAGGCCGTTGTTGGATGGTAGAGCGATTCAAGAATCACAATGGGATCGGGAGACAAACGGGGCAGCGTCAGGGGACCTGTATGGATGAAGGGACGGGCACTCACTAACTGTGACAACAACATTACGTTTCAGGGGACGTTAAAGACGTAAATACGACTTCACTCAGAGCATATCAACTACGTTACTGTAACACTTGCACAATCAACTATTAATTGGGTCAAATCCCTTAAAGAAGGGCGAATTACAACACAGAGTAGAATGGCATACCTGTATGGATGAAGGGACGGGCACTCACTAACGGTAGAAATGCCCGCGGGGCCCTCACTCAAAACAGACCAGGGAGTCCACCTACTTCTATTCCGATGAATTAATTTACTGTACACTCTGACGTTGAAATTGAGACTATGAACTCATTTTCATTCTCTACTATTATCTTCACTAACAATGCTCTGACTCAGCTATTAAAAGCAAAATTAAATTGATTACAAAGGGTTGGATGGCAACAGGTCCCAACATACAGCGTCTACTCCCATAGACCAAGACGGGGGTAACAGAGAACGGGGAACATTTCCACTGGGGGACTCAGAAGATTTTGGGGACGTTTGAGCGTAATATGAATCCTTAAGGTTTTCAGGTTAGCTCTTATCATGACCATTACAGTATGTGGAGGAAGAGAGCAGTGGTATGCGGAGGGAGGGAGGGAGAGGTGGTACGTGGTGGGTGAGAGGGTGGGAGAGAGGGGTGGTATGTGGAACGAGGGAGGGAGAGGTGGTATGCTATGCTTTCTTTATTTGAGTCCCCCGCCTAAAGAGTCCGTTTTCTCATCGCTTCAGGACGTTTGAGTTCTGCGTTTTCTCTTTCTCTGAGTGCCCCCTAGACTTGGTTATTCCTTAGTAATGACACAGAATTACATTGCACCCCTCCCTTCCTCCACACACCACCCCTCCCTCCCTCCATATACCACCCCTCCATCCCTCCATATACCACCCCTCCCTCCCTGCTTATACCACCCCTCCGTCCTTCCACATATCAACCCTCCCTCCCTCCCTCCACAGACCAATGTAGTGGAATTCTCCCCTACAAACGCTGTTTGTCGCTGCCTAGCCGACCCCACCAATTCCCCAGTGTATGCCTCGTGGTCTAGGTCAACCGGCGCCGCCATACACCACGGAGCGGGGGTCAACTGCTAAGCCACGCCTACCCCCGCTATTTAAGACCTGACCTCGTGGTGATCTCTCTCTCTACCTACAGCCACAGCCAGCAACACCTCCTCCTCCGCCGCTACCTGGCGGCCTTCGCTCCTCCGCCGCTGCCTGGCGGTCCTCTCTCCCGCTGGCGAGCATGGCGACCCACAAGCTGTCCTTCCCTGAGCGTCCTCACCAACCAGCTCTCTCTACATCACGCTTGTAACCATGCTGCCTTCCCAGCACCAAGCTGCATTGTACATCCAATACAACATGTATATAGAGAGCACATTGTGAGTTTCCTTTCTCCATTCCATCCTGAGTGTGAACCAAACAACCTGAACCCCACACCACCCCTCCCTCCCTCCACAGACCACCCCTCCCTCCCTCCCTCCACAGACCACCCCTCCCTCCCTCCACATACCACTTCTCCCTCCCTCCCTCCACATACCACGTCTCCCTCCCTCCCTCCACATACCACTTCTCCCTCCCTCCACATACCATCCCTCCTTCCCTCCCTCCTCATACCATCCCTCCCTCCCTCCACATACCATCCCTCCGTCCATACCATCCCCCCCTCCCTCCACATACCACCCCTCCCTCCCTCCACATACCACCCCTCCCTCCCTCCACATACCACTTCTCCCTCCCTCCCTCTACATACCACTTCTCCCTCCCTCCCTCCCTCCCTCCACATAGCACCTCTCCCTCCCTCCCTCCCTCCACATACTACCCCTCCCTCCCTCCCCGTACCATCCCTTCCTCCACATCCCACCCCTCCCTACACATACCACCCCTCCTTCCCTCCATCCACATACCACCCCTCCCTCCCACTCACCACCTACCACCTCTTCCTGCCTCCCACCACCTACCTCCTCCTTCCCTCCCTCCCTCCACATACCATCTCTTTCCCCCTCCACATACCAACACTCCCTCCCTCCCTCCACATATCACCCCCTCCCTCCTTCCTACCACCTTTCCCTCCCTCCCTCCCTCCTTCCTACCACCTTTCCCTCCCTCCCCCTCCACAAACCACCCCACAGATACACCACATTTCTTGACCTAAAAGCTGCATTTGATATTGCCAATAGGCAACTGATATTGTACGAACTAGCCAAAATGGATATAGGAGGTAGGCTGTTACACTGGATAAGTGGTTACCTAACCAACAGAAGGGCTGCTGCACTGTTTCAGGGTTACAAAAGTGAAGTTAAAGATATGCAACTTGGTACCCCTCAAGGTGGAGTACTTAGCCCCACTTTGTTCAATGTTCTTATGAATGCATTATTAAATTTAATACCAGACAACCCCAGCAATATCTCAATCAGCTATGCTGATGATATTCTTATACATAGTAAAACTCATCGTGAAATGCAAACCACCCTGAACCATGTATACGCAGCCTGTGAGAACCTCGGTCTTATTATCTCCACTGAGAAAACTAAGGTGTTCAACAAACAAGCTGGTAACCGCAAACGCGGCCCCGCCAAGTTCAAGATAGGTAACAACACTATTGACTATGTTTCTTCTTTTAAATATCTTGGTGTTTCCGTCACTTGTACCCTACCTGCCATACAACAGCTAACCCGCCAATGTACTGACAGACTGAGACCTCTTAGAAGTGTAGCGGGGTACAGCCCGCACTATGGTGCTAATATTAGAATTGTTAAAACAATGTACCTAGGCTATATAAGATCTCTGATAGATTACCACGCACCAGCCCTGGTCATTCGTGACGGGAAAGGCGTTGACAAGCTCGAGAAAATGCAAAATAAAGCCCTCAGAATTATCCTAGGATGTCCCATGAGCACTAAAGTACTTAATATGAGGAAAGAACTAGGTATACCCAGTGTTAAAGATAGAATAATTGAAGTCAACCTCATGATAGCCCTGAGGCTTCTGCGTGGTGATTATGATAACATTGTTTCCTTAAAATTGCTAGAATGTATGAACCATGGGACTACTGAGTCTAAATGGGTCCAAACTACAGCTACACATATGAAGATGTTTGGACTAGACCACCTGTACAAAGTTGAGACACAACAGTGCTTCCTGCCACCCTGGCGGACAGTTCCCTTCGACATCACAATACCGACGTATCCGCCTAAAAAATTTATTGTACAAAGCATTTATCTCCAACACACTGCCAAATGGAGAGCTCTTGAACACATACACACTCTACAGACTGATGATAATATCACACAGACCATCTACACTGATGGATCTCTTAACACCGCCTGTGGGAGGGCTGGAAGTGCTATTGTTGTGACTCAACCTGACGGTAATATAATTGAGAAAGGAGTTAGAATTAACAACAGGGCATCCACTCTACAAACTGAATTAGTTGCCATACTCACAGCTATTAAATTAATTGAAACCACTGTTACTGACAGTCTCATCATCACTGACTCTCTATCCTCACTACTTGCCCTTGGCACCCTCGACTCAGGTTGTCACGCTCTTGTCTCTGAAGCCAGACACAAATATGCGTGCCTTGTTGACCGGGGTGTCAAGGTCAAACTGTTGTGGATCCCCTCTCAAGTAGGCCTCATAAAAC
Organism: Homarus gammarus; assembly: GCA_958450375.1. Taxonomy (NCBI): domain Eukaryota; kingdom Metazoa; phylum Arthropoda; class Malacostraca; order Decapoda; family Nephropidae; genus Homarus; species Homarus gammarus. The sequence continues at coordinate 739,633 of CAUDMG010004128.1, read as the reverse complement.
ATGACAGAGTTGATGCCCTCGCTAAACTCGCGTCTAACAAAGACACCGTTGAATACAAAATGGGTCTGTCAAAAAGAACCCTTAAAACTGTAATTAGGAAAGAACTTATTGATGAGTTTGACGCAAATAGACAACCGCAAACAGGCACTAGTCGATCCATAGGTTACCATGATGAGATGTATCAAGTGAAACATGTATATGGAGCAAGTAACAAGATCACTAGATTACAAGATGATGTAACCGCTAGATTAAGGTTAGGATATAAGTACCTTTGGCAGTATGTTCCTCAAGCAGATGTAAACAAAACTAAATGTAAAGTGTGTGGCCATACATATGGCTACACACTTCAACACTACGTCCTCGACTGTGTGGAAGATAGAGCCTTTTAGGGACAGGTCCAAGCACACTGTGTGTGAAATGGCACAACACTTCATCTCTAATGGCACGATAGCCGACATATTAAGATTGTATCCACTTTTTTGCACTTAGTAACTATATCAATTCTCATGTACAGAACCAAATACGCAATGTGCTTGAATACCTCTCACGTAAATGTGAATAACAAAGTGTGAGGCCAGACATACTGCCTCACACGCCTGTACTCACGCATTTGTGAATAAGTTACCCTTTATGTATAGAACTAAACAAATAATGCAAATGAAATACTGTGTAACATTCAGTGCCATAAAATCCTGACAACGGGGGTTAATTATTATGACCCTTTGTAAACCCTACTCTGAAATCCTTTTGCGCTACCGCTCACAGGATGAGTGTGGGGTGCACAATAAAGTAGCCGATGTAAGCGGCAAAATCAAAATCAATCCGTCCCCCCCACACCACCAGGCACTCCTCCGTCCCCCTCACCACAACCAGGCACTCCTCCGTCCCCCCGCACCACTAGGCACTCCTCCGTCCTCCTCACCATCACAAAGCACTCCTCCGTCCCCCACACCACCAGGCACACCTCCGTCCCCCACACACCGCCACCAGGCACTCCTCCGTCCCCCACACACCACCACCAGGCACTCCTCCGTCCCCCACACACCACCACCAGGCACTCCTCCGTCCCCCACACACCACCACCAGGCACTCCTCCGTCCCTCACACACCACAACCAGGCACACGCATTTGTGAATAAGTTACCCTTTATGTATAGAACTAAACAAATAATGTAAATGAAATACTGTGTAACTTTCAGTGCCATAATATCCTGACAACCGGGGTTAATTATTATGACCCTTTGTAAACCCTACTCTGCAATCCTTTTGCGCTACCGCTCACAGGATGAGTGTGGGGTGCACAATAAAGTAGCCGCTGCAAGCGGCAAAATCAATCCGTCCCCCACACACCACCACCAGGCACCCCTCCGTCCCCCCACACACCACCACCAGGCACTCCTCCGTCCCCCCACACACCACCACCAGGCACCCCTCCGTCCCCCACACACCACCACCACCAGGCACCCCTCCGTCCCCCACACACCACCACCACCAGGCACTCCTCCGTCCCCCACACACCACCACCACTAGGCACTCCTCCGTCCCCCACACACCACCACCAGGCACTCCTCCGTCCCCCACACACCACCACGAGGCACTCCTCCGTCCCCCCACACCACCACGAGGCACTCCTCTGCCCCCCGCACCACCACCAGGCACTCCTCCGTCCCCCCCACACCACCACGAGCCACTCCTCCATCCCCCCACAACACCAGGCACTCCTCCGTCCCCCACACACCACCACCAGGCACCCCTCCGTCCCCCTCACACCACCACCAGGCACCCCTCCGTCCCCCTCACACCACCACCACCAGGCACTCCTCCGTCCCCCTCACACCACCAGGCACTCCTCCGTCCCTCCACACCACCACCAGGCACTCCTCCGTCCCCCACCCACCACCACCAGGCACTCCTCCGTCCCCCACCCACCACCACCAGGCACTCCTCCGTCCCCCCCACACCACCACCAGGCACTCCTCCGTCCCCCCACACCACCACCAGGCACTCCTCCGTCCCCCCACACCACCACCACCAGGCACTCCTCCGTCCCCCCACACCACCACCACCAGGCACTCCTCCGTCCCCCACACCACCACCAGGCACCCCTCCTTCCCCCCACACCACCACCAGGCACTCCTCCGTCCCTCACACACCACCACCACCAGGCACTCCTCCGTCCCTCACACACCACCACCACCAGGCACTCCTCCGTCCCTCACACACCACCACCAGGCACTCCTCCGACCCCCTCACACCACCAGGCACTCCTCCGTCCCTCACACACCACCACCACCAGGCACTCCTCCGTCCCTCACACACCACCACCAGGCACTCCTCCGTCCCCCACCCACCACCACCAGGCACTCCTCCGTCCCTCTCACACCACCACCAGGCACTCCTCCGTCCCCCACACCACCACCAGGCACTCCTCCGTCCCCCACACACCACCACCAGGCACTCCTCCGTCCCTCACACACCACCACCAGGCACTCCTCCGTCCCCCACACACCACCACCAGGCACTCCTCCGTCCCTCACACACCACCACCAGGCACTCCTCCGTCCCCCACACCACCACCAGGCACCCCTCCGTCCCCCACACACCACTAGGCATTCCTCCGTCCCCCTCACACCACCACCAGGCACCCCTCCGTCCCCTACACACCACCACCAGGCACCCCTCCGTCCCCCACACACCACCACCAGGCACCCTCCGTCCCCCCCACACCACCACCAGGCACCCCTCCGTCCCCCCCACACCACCACCAGGCACCCCTCCTTCCCCTACACACCACCACCAGGCACCCCTCCGTCCCCTACACACCACCACCAGGCACCCCTCCGTCCCCTACACACCACCACCAGGCACTCCTCCGTCCCCTACACACCACCACCAGGCACCCCTCCGTCCCCCACACACCACCACCAGGCACCCCTCCGTCCCCCCCACACCACTAACCAGGCACCCCTCCCTCCCCCTCACCACCACCAGGCACTTAAACACCACCATAATCACTTCCCAGTACTATAATTATTTCCCCAGCAACACCATCACGTGTACTTAGCTACGGCAGACAGTCAGTAGGTCCCAGGAGCGACGTAGTCCAGCCATCAAGATGTCCACTCATGTAGTGAGCCGACGAGACCACACTACCACACCTGCTGCAACAGCTTCATTCTCAAGTTTACTGAAGCTTCGAGGCATCTCACTCACTCACTCACTTAATCAAAATAAACTGAAGCATTTGAAACGTTCGTAAAAATAGACTATTATTTACACCAGGTAATAAATATCACTCCTTCAGATTACTAACAAGACAATAACTATCTTAAGTTGTTTACCAAGACAAATATATACGCATTGTTTTACATAAATAAGGATTCATAGCTTCATGAATCCAGATTTGGAGCTTCGGTTATAAAGAGATTCGAATTCTTGGTGTTTCGTGAGGACTTGAATATGAGGTGTTGGATCGTTGTGCTTGTTTGTGATGACCAATAACACACCATAGCGATCATATTTACCATAAAATACTACTAACTTAATAACGTGTGTATATGATGTTCACTTATTAACCAAAATAATATTTATTTGTCTATCTGTCTATCTATCTATCCATCCATCCATCCATTTATCTATCTATCTATCTATCTATCTATCTATCTATTTAAGTATCCATGTATATGTCCATCTCTATCAATCTATCAACCAAAATTATCTACCTACCTATACATTCACAATCACATAGACGTCCACATAGTTTTCTTCTAAAGGGGTACAGTATAGTCAAAATCAGGGGGGGGGGGGTGAACATGGCTAAATAGAATATGAAGAATGTGATGAAATAAAGCTGGTGACCTTTTAGAACTCTTAATTATGTACATTCACATAGCACTTCAAACTCAACAACAAATGGTGAATAGCACTAATATATTACTTCAGTATGTGCTGTTATGGATAGTCGAATCAGACTGTAAATTGGCCTTATAATTGGCATTTTAGTAGAATATTTGGTCTGATGTTGAAAAGTAAACCAGACAACCCTGGTTCATATGTTCTTTTCTAATATAAGTTATTTCAGTGTCCACCAGCCACTGATGTCATCCCACCACTATCAAGCTTGTGTGAAAATGTTAGAAAACATCGGAAAAATTAATGCTTTTCACATGCCAGAAGCAATACATTCCTCCATACAAATGTTTGCAGACGATGTCAAGTTATTAGGGAAATTAAGAACCAAGCAGACTGTGAAGAGCTGCAGAAAGATATATGTGAGCTTCAGGAATGGTCGAAGAAATGGCTGCAAAGATTCATTGTCATTAAGTGTAAGGGGCTGCACCTGGGATGTACCAACAGTAAAGGGGCGTATCATATCTCCCACCGGGACGAAGAAACTACATCATTTGAGACAGAATGTGAAAAGGACCTAGGTGTTTATGTTGGTAATGAACTGAAGTTCTCGGGCCATTGTTAGAAGGTGAACCAAGCAACTAAATTTTTTTTTTTTTTTTTTTAGGTCTTATAATGAGGTCGTTCAGATATCTAAACGATCCGTCCCTTGCAACAATCTACAAAAGCGAGGTGTTTCCTTGCCTGGAGTACTGTCACCCTGTCTGGTCCCCGAGATATGCTAGGGACTATCAATTGATTGAAAATGTCCAAAGCATGGCCAGCAGACTGGTGCTGGCACTTCCGCACCTCAGCTACCCAGAGAGATTAGAGCGCCTGCAATTGCCTAGCTTATACTACCGACGGGCAAAGGGGAATCCTAACTGAGGTGTACAGTGGTCCCTCGGTTAACGAACACAATTCGTTCCAGATGGTCGTTCGTCAACCGAAATTTTTTTTAACCGAAATCATTGTTTCAATGGGATTTTGGGTAATTGGTTCCAGTTCACCGAAAATTACATACAAACTAAAAATAAATGCAGTAAAGTACACTTACTTTGAGGTGTGCATGTAGAAGGCTCCTGGTAGATAATGATGATGATGGGAATTAGAAGTGGGGGTGGAGAAGAGAGAAGAGAAGGCAGTGGGGGGGTGGAAGAGAAGTCACCCCATGCTTCATGCTGCCATTTCACCCATAAAATTTTAAGTTCACTTGGTGTAATTCAAGATTATTTTCTTTAAATCAACACTGCACTGCACTATATATTGTCAATATGTAAAAAAAATTTCAATAAGACCAATAATTGTACTGTAAAAATGTAAAAATAGTTTATGTTAGAGAGTCTCAAGCAAGATGCTTCCTCCAATGAGCAGAGACACAAACTAACGCCATTCTGGGTGAGTCAAGTGACTGTTTGGTGTGTTAAAAACTAGTTCCCTGTACTTCAATTATTTTAAATAATTGTTAAAATGACTAAAAATTTTAATATAAGACTTGGAAAATTATTGAATAGTACAACCTTCTTGATATTTACTCAAATGGTAACGAATTTAAGCCCTAAAACCTATTACTGTATTGGCGGACTAATACTACAGCTGGTGAGCAGGCGAAAGCAGGCGAAAACATGTTGGGAAAAATTCGTAAGGAACTCGTTATCCAAATTTTTTTCGTTAACCGAATTGAATATTCTTATGGAAGGTAATTCGTTAACCGAAATTTCGTTAACCGAGGCGTTCATTAACCGAGGGATCACTGTATAAGCATCTCAAAGGACACTACTCAGTCGCGTGTCCTTACCTGGAGCTGGCGGACGCTCGCCCCACAAGGGGTCACAGCTCAAAGTTGAAGAAGCCGCAAGACCAGAAAACTGTGAAGGCTAAATTTTTCGAGACCTGATTTGACCAGTACTGGAGCAGGTTCAGATACATTCAGGAGCCAGAGCATGCCCAGTACTTGCTATCAGTGCATTACAGAGACGTGACCGATCGCCCAAGTGGCTAACGAGCCAATCAGTGAAGAAGATAACGCCCGTAATATTAAACAACATCTTTCCTTGAAGAGGGTCGTCGTGTTTCAACCCGAGTTTTAAACTAAATGAGACCTGAGGGAGACCGCAGTACAGTACTTAACGGGGTGGTGTGACGGTAAAATAAACAATGTAATTCCAATCAAATCAATTTATAATATTGGAATTAGTTAATTTTACAGCCACACCACCCCATTTAGTACTGTACTGCGGTCTCCCTCAGGACTCATTTAGTTTAAAACTCGGGTTGAAACACGACGACCCTCTTCAAGGGAAGATGTTTAATAATACAGGCATAAAAGTAAAAAGTAAAAGTATGAAGGAGTCATCAATCTTTTATTTTTTTCAAACATCAACAAGTCAATGGTTAAGTTGGTATACCATTGAGTATTTCACTTTGAATATAAATAAAAGTACATATCTGTAGTCTTAAAATAAACTTAGCAAATTGTGATAAATATTCTTAAGAACACAAGAATTAGGGAACAGCAGCTGCCCTCCCTGTTTACACTCAATCCTTATCACCCATATACATTTGTGGTCACTACCAGGCCAGGGAGGGTACCTGAGGTTGGGGCTTTCTAATGTCAGTTGCTGGTCTTGTGCTCATTATTAGGTCCATATCCTGATTATTCATAACATTGAATGCATCTCTTATTTAGACACATATACCTGCGTGTACATGTAGCCACTCATTGAAACAGTGGCTTATGTACTACCTCCTCCCATTGTTTTGGTTATAGTACATATTCAGTTCAACTCTGTATGTTCTGTCATAGACAGGAGTTGTGGTCTGTTACTAAGTTGTTCAGTAACATATTAACCTTTAACAACCATCACAAGCATTGTTAAATACAAGACAAGGCAAATGGAAACCAGTGAGAATTATCTGGCTCAAGATATTTATCTTATCACTCTGTCTCATAGAATTATTTGTACAGTACATCAACTTTCCTCCACACTATACAGTGGCCTCTCATTCTCTGCTTTTGTGTTGCTTTATACCGGAGTACATATTTAATGTTACAGACCTTTTCAAAACCTTTTATGAACATGTCACAAAATGTTTGGCACCAAGTGTGATTACAATACTTCAACTACCATATACAGTACCAGTACTTACCTAATGGTTTTGAAAGTCCTAAATGCTGAACCTACTACTGCAAGATTACGAGTGTGGCAGAATAGAGATTACCCCATGTTCAGGTCAATGACACCTTACCACTGGAAGTTAGGAGTCAGTTTGGTGGAAATGTTTCTCAAAAGTTTGTTGGTCAGTTCTCCCAACACTGTTTCAGTACAATTAGCATAAATAGCACATAATTGGTCTGTACCGACTCCAAGTTTTTCTGCCAGGTCTTCAGTAAATGGGGGTGCTACAATAATTAATTAATCTGCACACACTTTTCCTAATTCTTTATAAGAAATCCTTCAGGTAAAATATTAATCTAAATCCCTCATTTTCAATCTTGTAAATCATTCCTTGTCATATTGTCGTTTCCTCATCTTTTATGATTTAAAATTGCTTTTATCTAAAACATTATGGTGAATGTATCACAGTTTAGGATGAAATGTAACAAGTGCACAACTGTATAGAATTCTTTAATAAGACATATATCTCTGTACATATCTAAAATAACATTGATATTTCAAGTAATAACCAAAAGCTCTTATCAACTAGCCTAAACTTATACTGTTTATATATATTCAAATGAGAAAGACAATTTCAAATGGCTACAATATAAAAAATGCAAAACATTAAACACACACATTTCTAGTGCAAGTCAACATGCAGTCAAAAGTTAAATGTGTTAATGTCTAAATTTTTCTATTGCATTGTTGGCATTGCTTTCATTTGCAGTTGCAAAATATTTCATACAATTTTAAATGTTGCATTGAAGGCATTGCTATCAACTTCAGACCCTTGAAGTTTTGGCTAAGGATAATTATTAATACAGTAAAGCTTTGTACATACACACTTACTGCCAACAAGAAAAACTTGTTTGATTTATACCAAGTTATATCACTCAAACCATTACACCAACTTTTAGACTTATAATGCATATTATGTACAGTATTTCCTTGTACAGAGCCTCCAGGCTGACCATTCAATATACTGTGGGTATTGTCAACCCAAATGATCGTTTATACAGGTATAGTGCAATGTAGGGCAAGGTAATATTACTAACATGGATAAAACATACAACCATATGGTAGACTTATCCCAAATTTTATTACAAATAGTGTTACACTTCTCAACTGGCTGACCACTTGTGAGGATAATTAACGTCATACTTTCCACTACTGTACTGTACTGATCAGTCAACTAGACACCCAAATTTTTTTTATTTAATTCAGGTGAAAATAAGACGGACAGTTCCTGTATAATGGGATGAGTGGCTTGGAAAGTATGAATTAACTGGACTTGTTAAAAAACTTGCATGATATTCACAAGATGCACCAAGAGAGGTAATAATGTCCAGAACAAGCATGTTATAAGTGGTAAGAAAGGAATATGAGAATAGTTTAAGACAGCTGTGCATGGAGTGTTTACACAGATAGGATTAGGAAAATGAACCTCTACAATTTTGCCTTTAGCTGCTGTGCCTTGTTTTGGAACTCCTGTAATTTCATAGCCAGGCCCATGTTGCCCTTGATCTTAAGTTTACCTTGGAAAAAAGCCTTTTGTGCGTTTAACTTGCCCTCCATCAGGTTAACGAGGTCTTCGTCCGTCATGGTGATTGTGACGTCTGGTTTTGCTGGTAAACAGAAACACAATATATATATTTAGATTTATCAACACTGTGCTGGTAGTACTTGTACTGTACATATAATCTAGGTACAAAAAGTCCAAAGACCTGTTTATGTCTAATACTCACATTTAAGTAGTAATAAAGGTAATAATATGTCAACTAACCTGTGCCATTCAAGGTGACTGATCCTGGTCCATTTTTGGCATCAACAATCCATTTGGCTTCACTACCACCAGGACCACCCTTAACTTGGAAGCAATAAACCCCTTTCACCTGAAAATAATTATAAAATAAGTTTTCACGTCAGATCATTTCATTGTTAGATACCGATTTATTTTCTATTTTTACTCCTCTTCAGATCGAGTGTGTGATGAATAAAAGTTGGCATTAACTCAATAATGTGAAAGTGGGTAGACAAGTGGTGCAGTGTGTTAATGAGAATGTATGATGATGCAGACCTTACCTTATGCTGTATGTGAAGGAAATCAAGTGGCCTTAGTTAGGCTAGAAATGCTCAAAAATGGGAATGCAACCCTGGACTGTGTTGATGAGTTTTGCTACCTGAGTGACAGAATTAGTGCTGGAGGGGTGCCAACGTTAGCCACATTAAGAGTCGAAAGCGCTTGGAAAAAGTTTAGGGAGTTGTTGCCTTTATTGACAATGAGAGAACTTTCTCTCTGCAAATGAGGGAAAGTTGTCTACATCACGAGTGGTGTGATGTTGGATGACAGTGAATAAACAAAAATAAGATTGGTGAGGTGGATGTCTAATGTGATGCTGAAAGGTAGGAAACCCTGTTCAGAGCAAAGGGGGCAGCTAAGAAGTGAGCATTGGTGAGGCTTTGTGAAGAAGTTTGCTTAAAATTTCATAAAGTCATTCCATTCAGAACTAACCACCTCCTACAACCAAAAAAAAAATATTACTGACCTGTATGTTTTTACTTACACTATTATAACTTCTTCTTTTACATCAACATTCTCCAAAAATTCTTCTCAAAAGCTCTCACAACTATCACTCCTTGTCAATGACCTTTAAAAACCTTTGCTTACCTCATATGAAATATTTTGTTCCTACTGGGGAGGTGTATATCCATCCTCCTGAGTACTGTGACAGAGTTGATCCTATAGTTATAAGATAAACTTTAGGAATAATTTGGTGTTTATTCCAAGCCTCTCTTCACTCGATCCATCATTCATAATTCTCTCTATTACATAATCACCATCCCTACTCTGTTCTACCCCTCTGACATAACTCCCTTCTTCACTCGTCATCAATACACAACTGAAATGTCTTATACTTGTACACAATTATCCTTTGCAATATTTCATGTCCTTCACACTCTACAAATACAGAGTTTAGACTTGCTCGACAGCTTCTCTAATTTTATATAAATACACCACAAACATATTTCCACCATCTTCAGCAAAGTTCTGCATAGACCTTGGGCACACTATCCACCACATCACATTATTCACCAATGCTATCATGTCAATGTCCACAACACTGATAGTATAAAAGAAAGTGAGCTTACCTTGTTTATAAGTGCAGGTCCATCAGCCTCCAAGGCATCCTGAATGGCATTGAAAATGGCAACACTCTTGAACTCTTCTACAGCTTTTGTAGCTGCTGCGACAATCCTGTTGACAATCGTTAAACCCATAATCACATAATCATCTTCATTTGACTTTAATCTATTTGACAGATATACTGTATACTACAAAAATTATCTTACGAATATGACAATTGAGATCTCTGTGCATAAAACAGGGGGCATGAAAAACCCTCATCCAATGTGGTATACTGAACATGGAAACCCACCAAAAACATTTGCATCTACGTGAAGGATTATTTATATTTCAATTTGAATATAGAATTGTCAAGCATCTGGCACAGTACTGCATATCTATGGTGTCAAAAGTTATATGCTGTACTGTATACGGAAAGCAACAAGTAGCAAGTGGTTAACATGGTACAGACTGATGACATGAGAATACACACAAGGCAAATATCAACTCTGAGATAATAAAATAAACAATTTAAGAAATAAAACAGTTAATCCCTGAGCAGGTCAGAATGTTTTATATATTACAGTACAATTATCACACAAAGATAAAATACTACTGACCCGCGGTCATTTCCTCTGAAGCCCATCTTGTACAGAGCTACAACGGCTGCACCACCGAGTCCAAGGTTGTGCTGGAGTGCTAACTTTGCCCCGGGGACCTGGCGCTTTGCTGCCTCACCACGCAGCTGCCAACACAGCTCAGAGCACTGTGCAAGGCCTGAGGATCAAAAGTACTTTATCTTACCAAACTACTGTACTAACAAATCTCAATAATCTCACAAATGGAATAAAATTACTGGTATTGTACTAAGAAAAATACAATAAATATAAAGCCCATGCAAAATACATAAAAACTAAAACAAAACACTAACACATATGTACTGTATAATCATACTGTGTATGTATTGTACATTTAAGGGAACACAATATTTGGAGTGACTTTAACAAAACTAATACAAATACTGTATAGTACAATAAAGTCCCAAACACCAGGACACAACCTACCAGTTCCAGTGCTCACACAAGAAAGGGACGACCTTTGTGGAAGTAACCAGATTACTGTACTCCCCAGATTGCCTGATCTTATCAGTAATAGATAAAGTATCCAAAGTCAGCAAGGTACAGTAATGACAGCACAACATCTATGGTCATACTCAAGTGTCTGACACATAACTTACACAGTACTAAGGTACTGTTTCATTAATCAGTAAGAACACAAACTGGCATAGTAAATGGTTATACTGTACATTTTATTACAAAATGGACAATGACTATTACATTTATAAAGATTTACGCTTCAACTGTTCTTACATAAGCAGTTTCAGTTATGGACATTAATACTATTATTTTATACCAGTATTGTACTTACTAAGAAAGAGCAACTTTTGACATATTTGTAAAGACGATGAATTATTCTTTCATTGTTAAGAATATCACCCCCCCCCCCCCCCAAAAGGGTAACAATGATATGAAATTTTCCTAATATTAGACGGGAGACACAGGCATGCATCCCACAGTCGTCCCTTACAAACAATGAACACTTCCAGGTTGTGTTGGTTGGTTTAGTAATTTGGGTATGGAAGGGTAGGAAAAGGCGATAAGTGCAATTCCTCCATTTGATTTGGGTTGATCTCAAGGTCAGAAAAATTTTTTCTTCTATCAAGATTTTTCATTAGGTAGTTTGTTAATCCAGACCCATGTCCTTTAGTGTTAGATGATGGTAACACAATTCATCCCGGAGCTCCACTGGATATTAATTAAAAATCTTACCTTGAATTTAAATGGGAGGAAATTCATTACCCGCTTCTTCCATTTATATCCAACACATCTGGGACCTTTAATACAAAGGTCTTTATGTATACATCGTAGGTTTATGCAGTGGCCATTATCAACTGTTTTTGTGAGCACTAAAAGACAAATGTTACATAGACATTAACACTTCCGTTCCCTATACTTAACATTTTTGTACAGATGACCATAAATTTTTTAAATTTATATTATACCAATAAATAAGACCTTAAATAAATTGTCATATTAAAAGTATTTGTTCACCAAACACTTGCTAGTAAACAGCTACAGATGATTAAATGTTAATAAGGCAGACAAACCAATGAAACAAAACTACCTAACCTAACCTACATATCCTAAAACAGAAGAGCATCATTTTAGGTTATGTAGGCGAGTATGGTCAATTTTATGAATAACATATTACATAATGTAACAGTATCTACTACAGTACAATTTTCATCAATACAATATTATTTTTTAGTTAATTCTTTTAACAATACCATGTTGTATAAACTGTAACCAGGTTAATTTATTTTACACGAAATAATTACAAAATAAACCATAATAGCCGAGGCTGGCTTAAACAATACATTTACCGGTTAATATATAGGACTAACCAGCCAGTGCTGCATAGCGCCGCTGCAGCCGTATCATCTCATGTCCAGAAAATGCCTCAATTTCACCATATCATAGTAAGTTCTTTCTGTTGGGTCCGACTAATTACCCAAATGTAGCCGCAATGAAGTCAAATAATGGTCCTACATGAATAAATCGGACTGCCAACCACTTCTCAACTAGTATTTGGTGTCACAAAGTCACAAAAAATTGGAAAACTTAATTTAAACTGAGTTAATAGATCGCGTGCTTGTACCGAGGGAGCGAGTAATTACCCAAATGTAGTCGCAATGAAGTCAAATGATGGTCCTACATGAATAAATCGGACTGCCAATGACTTCTTGACTAGTATTTGGTGTCACGAAGTAAAAAAAAATTGGTAAACTTAATTTAATCTGAGTTAATAGATCGAGTGCATGTACCTTACCTAACCTAACACAACTCAGATTAAATTAAGTTTACCAATTTTTTGTGACTTTATGACGCCAAATAAGAATCGAGAGGTGATTCACAGCCCGATTTACGCTTGTAGGACCATCATTTGACTTCATTGCGACTACATTTGGGTAATTACTCGCTCCCTCGGTACAAGCACGCGATCTATTAACTCAGTTTAAATTAAGTTTTCCAATTTTTTGTGACTTTGTGACACCAAATACTAGTTGAGAAGTGGTTGGCAGTCCGATTTATTCATGTAGGACCATTATTTGACTTCATTGCGGCTACATTTGGGTAATTAGTTGGACCGCTTTCTGTTTAATATATCGAGGAAGTTAGGTCAGGTTAGGTAGATTTGTTTGGTATGATTTGTTCTTCATAGCCACAAATGTTAAGTAGCGTTTATTTAAAAAATATCAATTTTTTAACATATTTCCACAAACTACAAGTGTCCACTATACTATAACGATAAACAACCGGCGTTTTTATAATTGTTTTCAATCAATTTCGCTCGTGGATTAGTCCTATATAATAACCCATTTACCTGAACAAGTATAACATGGAACAATAAGAGGAAAAAGGTTCATATATTGTTCGTAAAATTTTATCAATACATCACATGAACTTGGTACAGTACAGACAGTTCACCCCCAGATCATACCATTCACACAACACTAGACTCTGATTACCTGCGATAACCTGATCACCAGATACTACAGCACCTGATTAACACTACCTCAGTCTTCTTCTCGGGAGATGTTACAGCTCAACTCTAAAACATTCGTGAGTTATGTTACCGACCGACGGTTCTACACCAGCTGATCAGGGTTGCCAACTCGGAATTCTAATGTCGCTAGGCTGGTACCTAAAAGTAGCTAAATGTCGCTAAATCTTCCATGGAAAGTCGCTAGCTATTATTCCCCCCCTTCAGAAATTTGATGCAAATAATATTTTCATAATGCCGACTATAATGGACGGAGTATAAATAAAATGCATTATGTAAAAATAAAAATATTTTTCTTAAAGTTTAATGTGCACACTTACCTATTATTCAATAGTAATTGCATCCCAGTCCTCTTGGTAGTCGTCGGCAGTGTGAACAACTGTAGAGCTGGAAGCATGTGAAGTGCTTGGTTCAGGTTCTCGTGCAGATATCTTGTAACTGTGTGCCTCCACAGTCCCTATCTTTCTTAAAATATCACAAGGAAGTTCATAACTTGCACAACAGGTGTTCTGTCTTTTTAACTCATACTTTATTGTAAGAATTGCCTTTAATGTCGATAGTTTCATTTTGTTGCGCAATTTTGATTTCACAAAGTTCATATTACTAAATGTGCCGCTCTACGTCTGCGTTTGAATGCGGAAGAGATAAGGCAGCGAGTGCAATTTCAGCCAGATCATGGTAAGGGTTTTCACCGGTCGCATCTCTGTAATTTGCCACTTCTGACCACATTTTTAGGGTGTTAGATGTTTCTGTCCAGATTGTGTGATGCAGTTTTTTCCACTGGAAATCAATCTTGGTAAGGGTGCTGGAATCTTCTGTAAATAAGTGTGCCAAACCAAGTATATCTGATTTAATAGGCTTCAAGCATTCATCGGCACTCAGAAAAGATATAGACTGCAGCACACGAATGTTGTCAGGTAAGCGTTGACCAAGTTGTTTTATGAGTTCAACCCGTTCAAATGTATTGTCCCTGTAACCCCGTTGCTATGTATTATGGCTCGAAATTAGGAAAACTGAGTTTTCATGGACAGTCCAAAAGTATCCAGAAAGTCGCTAGGTTTCTGTGGATATCTCTAGATTTGCGACAAGTCGCAAATCGCTCTAATATGTCGCTAGAAAAAAACAAAAAGCTCTAGATCTAGCTACAAAGTCGCTAAGGTGGCAACTCTGCAGCTGATGTCTAAGTAAATATTGCGCACCAGACCGTCTCTTATTTGTTTCCACAGACCTTTTATTTTCTTTTTCCTTTCTATCTTATCTATATTCATTCCATAATATAAAGATATAATATAATGTTCTAAAAATACAAAAAAGCAAGACTATCATAAAACACACATATAAGAAATTTTAAGGAAACGTGTAGTGGAATTCTCCCCTACAAACGCTGTTTGTCGCTACCTAGCCGACCCCACCTATTCCCCAGTGTATGCCTCGTGACCTAGGTCAACCAGCGCCGCCATACACCACGGAGCGGGGGTCAACTACTAAGCCACGCCTACCCCCGCTATTTAAGACCTGACCTCGCGGTGATCTGCCTCTCGCTCTCTCGCTCTCGCTGACTCTCTACATACAGCCACAGCCAGCAACACCACCACCTCTGCCGCTGCCCGGCGGGCCTCGCTCCTCTGCCTGCCTGGCGGTCCTCTCTCCCGCTGGCGAGCATGGCGACCCACAAGCTGTCCTCCTGTGAGCATCCTCACCAACCAGCTCTCTCTACATCACGCTTGTAACCACGCTGCCTTCCCAGCACCAAGCTGCATTGTACATTCAATACAACATGTATATAGAGAGCACATTGTGAGTTTCCTTTCTCCATCCCATCCTGAGAGCGAACACCAAACATCTCAAACCCCACAATTGGTGACCCCCGGAGCCGTGAATACCACACTCCTTTCTGCTTGAGCTGAGAAGATCGTCCTGCCTGCTGCCAGCCTAGGCCAACCGCCTCCCTGCACCACCCACTACTCCACAACGACACCATCTCACGATCGTAAGGTTTATAACGCAGTAGTCTGTTCTCCCCACTGGCGTTGTGAGTGACCCACATCACAGCTGGAGAGCAACTATTGTGCGATATTCCAAACGTGGTTTGAGCTCTTTTGCCTATTCTCCTATTTTTCTTTTGTTTTTTTAGTTCTGGCCGAAGGACCTGCACCCTAAAAAAGTGTATTCGTCCCGAAGTCCCCCCCGTAAGTGTTCACCTCCCTCCCAGGAGATTGTGAAGACGGAAGGGGGTCGGAACAAGCACCCATCCCTCATCCTTCCCTAACAGGTGCGATATACTCCCGCAAGAATGGACGGACGGATCTCTCTACCAACCTTCAACCACAACGTAGAGGACTGGTTAGTTCATGTCGAAGCAGCTCTCATCGGCTCTACAGCTACAGACGAGCAGAAGTACGGCGCCCTGCTCTGCTCCTTGCCCACTGAAGTCGCCACACAAGTCTCACAGATCATCTCCAACCCTCCAGAGAACAACAAATTCGCAACTCTGCGGGATGCCTTAAAAACGCATTACCAACGGACCCGCCCCGATATCCTGCAGAACCTATCTTCCATCTCCTTTGGAAACTCAACTCCGGGACATCTCTGGGAAGAGATGTGCAGGGTGAACTCCCAGTACACGGACAGACTTCCTGACTCTATCCTGCGCCAGCTTCACGCACAAAAGCTACCCACAGAAGTAAGAAACATCCTGTCCGCAGTAGATTACTCTACGACACCAGAGCTATATGTAACCGCGGCAGACAGAATTTTCAACCAGTGCGCTGCTGCACCCCTTGCTGCCACGGTCACACCAGTACCTCCCACCGAACTTGCAAGCCGGGTCAACACACCTCAGCCGAACAATACCTCACAAGACATCAAGGACCTGTTACAAACCTTGAACCGCAGGATGGACACCATGGAGCAGTTCTGCTCCTCCTTAACCGCTGCTGTGCCAGTCCCTGACTCACGCACCACACCCTACAACTTCCGACGCACAGCAGCCAGCCCCCAGCACAACATATATACCCTCTGCTGGTATCACCAGACTTTCGGCCCCAATGCTCGAAACTGTGAGCCCTACTGCACCTATTCGGGAAACGGCAACAACGGAGGCTGGTAGACGCCTCAGCCCCCGTCCCTTCAGGCGTCTCATTACTGTACGTCACCGACTGCACCTCTGGCAAGAAGTTCCTCATCGACACAGGTTCATCGGTAAGCCTCATCCCTCCCTCACTACAAGACAAGTCAAAGCAACCCTCTTATGACCTGTTCGCTGCCAACGGTAGCCCCATCGCCTCCTACGGCGTACTCACCCTCGATTTGGACCTCGGTCTGCCCAAGACTCTGCGTTGGTTATTCGTGATAGCAGACGTGTCTCAACCCATCCTTGGTTTCGACTTCCTCACCTTCCACAAGCTCGGCGTCAAACCAAGTCATCTATGCCTCATCCATGAGCCTACAGCACGCAAGATCCAGGGTTCTCGTGCCAGATACACCGACACTATCACCTGTCTTGCGCCTTCCAACGAGTTCTCCTCCCTACTCAACGAATTCAAGGAGCTTTTCTCTCCCCGAGTCTCCCTACCCCCACCACCTACATCGGGAATTTTCCACCACATCGAAACTAAAGGACCACCAGTCTTTTCACGCCCTCGCCGCCTGCGCCCTGAGCTCCTGTACACAGCCAAAGTAGAATTCAACAAACTACTGCAAGATGGCATCATTCGCCCTTCAAGGAGTCCCTGGGCATCGCCTCTTCACATGGTTCCTAAGCAAACGCCCGGCGAGTGGAGGGTGTGTGGCGACTACAGAGCCCTGAATCTCGTCACCAAACCTGACAGGTACCCTATTCCGCATGTCCAGGACTTTCACCACAAACTTCATGGCAAGACTATCTTCTCGAAGATCGACTTGGAGCGTGCCTTCCACCAGATCCCAGTAGCACCTGCAGATACCCAGAAGACAGCCATGACCAGCTCCTCTTCCTGCCCCAAGCACCACGTCCTACCGACCCCAGCACACCCGTCCTGCCTCAGACGCCGACCCCGGCCCAGCAGTTACCCCCGCCGCCCTGACGCGGCCTCTGTTCCTGAGTGCGGACCCACACACCCCTCTTTTCTCCCTCAGGTACTCCCTGCTAATGTCCTGCACCCTGCTGCTGTCGTGGACCCAGCTGCTGTCACGAGCCCTCATCCGCTGCTGCTGACACAGCCCCTGCTCCTGACCCAGGCCCACACACCCCAGCAGGCGCATCTGGCGACTCTGTACCTGCCGTGAGGGAAGCACAACATTCATCGCCTCCACACACACTTATTCTCCCTCTCTACCCCCACAGATATTGTGTATCTAGACAGTTGTCGCCAGCGACCGGCTCATCCACGCCATCGCCGTTGTCTCACATGAGGCACGCACCGCCCGTTCTGCCTCACATGTGCTATGCAACTCTGCAGACAACAAGTCTCCTACACAGCCTGGAGGGAAGGGGGAGTACTGTAGTGGAATTCTCCCCTACAAACGCTGTTTGTCGCTACCTAGCCGACCCCACCTATTCCCCAGTGTATGCCTCGTGACCTAGGTCAACCAGCGCCGCCATACACCACGGAGCGGGGGTCAACTACTAAGCCACGCCTACCCCCGCTATTTAAGACCTGACCTCGCGGTGATCTGCCTCTCGCTCTCTCGCTCTCGCTGACTCTCTACATACAGCCACAGCCAGCAACACCACCTCCTCTGCCGCTGCCCGGCGGGCCTCGCTCCTCTGCCTGCCTGGCGGTCCTCTCTCCCGCTGGCGAGCATGGCGACCCACAAGCTGTCCTCCTGTGAGCATCCTCACCAACCAGCTCTCTCTACATCACGCTTGTAACCACGCTGCCTTCCCAGCACCAAGCTGCATTGTACATTCAATACAACATGTATATAGAGAGCACATTGTGAGTTTCCTTTCTCCATCCCATCCTGAGAGCGAACACCAAACATCTCAAACCCCACAAACGGTTCAATACACACAGGGCCGGTGCTATGAATTGCGGGGCCCAATTAGAAAATTGATAGTGGGGCCCTCTACTCTACAAAGTTGAAGATTGATGTTTAATATTTCGTGTAGTATGCCCGCCTTAGCCAAAAAGCATTAATTACTTGATATACTAAAAGTTTAAAAACAGTATAAAAGTTTTGATTTTTTATTACAAGTTAAGACAATTACAGACAAACTGTTTATGCACGGACCTTTTAGAAACACACTTTTCTGGCTTTTTTATTTGCAAAATCTTTCAAAATCATTTTAAAGTCAAGGGTTTTGGTAATGTCACTTTTTATAGATAGCATCGCCAAATTGTTTAGTCTTTCTTGTGAAATTGTTGACCGTAAGTATGTTTTAATCAGTTTTAGTTTAGAAAAACTTCTCTCACCCGATGCGACTGTTACGGGCATTGTTAAGTAAATTCTCAAAGCAACAAAAACATTAGGAAATGCAGTGAATCGATTGTTTACTACCAGGTATTCAAACAGGGCTTGGGGCTTGGCGACACTGGTGGGCAGAAAAGTTTTCAGAGCTTTTAGTTCTTCAGCCAACAGATAACCATCTACATCTTTACTTGTTACAGTACCTACCTCTACATCAGTGTTCTGTTTTAGTTTGGTGTCAATTAAAGCTGCTTCAAGGTCTACTGTGTGTTTCCTTATTTCTGCCTTTTGTAAGCCCTGAAAGTTATTTAAAAATCCAAATAATTTTATATGGCGTTTAAGCTGCATAAATCCAGATTCTAGAGATTGGACTTTTGACAAAACAGAAAATTCTCGCACGTGACTGGGATCTATTATTTTGATGACAATAACAATGATTTTGTGTCTAACGTTAGCTTTTTTACCAATATCGTATACAGTTTAAAACTAACACACGTGTGTGCGGGGCCCCCTTGCGGCGCGGGGCCCAATTTGATTAAATTGGTCAAATAGGCTTAAAACCGGCCCTGAATACACATCTCTTACCTAAAGTATCTCATGGTTACTATGCGATATTTAATTGTATTTATCATTTCACCACTTATCACGTATATGTTGTTTCGTTATAGTCTATTATTATCCATTACAGAAGGAAATCCAAGTACTGTAACTGGAGGAAACCTGTGATATTTTGGTATACATCTGTACTTAACGCGAGTGTCAAGGGCAAGGACTCGAACCCATGACATAATAGGGATCGATACGTACTGATGCACTTCTCTTTAACATAATACACCATCATACACACATACATATACACCTTCACTAATACACAAAACAACGATACACACAAAACACAACCCCACACACACACAATACACACCTCAACACACAAAGCACCCCTACACCACGCAATACACCCCTACACCACACAATACACACCTAACACACAAAACACCCCTACACCACGCAATGCACCCCTACACCACACAATACACCCCTACACCACACAATACACCCCTACACCACACAATACACCCCTACACCACACAATACACCCCTACACCACACAATACACCCCTACACCATACAATACACCCCTACACCACACAATACACCCCTACACCACACAATACACCCCTACACCACACAATACACCCCTACACCACACAATACACCCCTACACCATACAATACACCCCTACACCATACAATACACCCCTACACCATACAATGCACCCCTACACCACACAATACACCCCTACACCACACAATACACCCCTACACCATACAATACACCCCTACACCATACAATACACCCCTACACCATACAATACACCCCTACACCACACATTACACCCCTACACCATACAATACACCCCTACACCACACAATACACCCCTACACCACACAATACACCCCTACACCACACAATGCACCCCTACACCACACAATGCACCCCTACACCACACAATACACCCCTACACCACACAATACACCCCTACACCACACAATACACCCCTACACCATACAATACACCCCTATACCACACAATACACCCCTACACCACACAATGCACCCCTACACCACACAATACACCCCTACACCATACAATACACCCCTACACCATACAATACACCCCTATACCACACAATACACCCCTACACCATACAATACACCCCTACACCACACAATACACCCCTACACCACACAATACACCCCTACACCACACAATACACCCCTACACCATACAATACACCCCTACACCACACAATACACCCTACACCATACAATACACCCCTACACCACACAATACACCCCTATACCACACAATACACCCCTACACCATACAATACACCCCTACACCAAACAATACACCCCTACACCACACAATACACCCTACACCACACAATACACCCCTACACCACACAATACACCCCTACACTACACAATACACCCCTACACCACACAATACACCCCTACACCACACAATACACCCCTACACCACACAATACACCCCTACACCATACAATACACCCCTACACCACACAATACACCCTACACCATACAATACACCCCTACACCACACAATACACCCCTATACCACACAATACACCCCTACACCATACAATACACCCCTACACTACACAATACACCCCTACACCATACAATACACCCCTACACCACACAATACACCCTACACCACACAATACACCCCTACACCACACAATACACCCCTACACTACACAATACACCCCTACACCATACAATACACCCCTACACCACACAATACACCCCTACACCACACAATACACCCCTACACCACACAATACACCCCTACACCATACAATACACCCCTATACCACACAATACACCCCTACACCACACAATACACCCCTACACCACACAATACACCCCTACACCAAATAATACACCCCTACACCACACAATACACCCCTACACCACACACACACATGCACAATACACCCCACACACACCCACAATACATCCCACACACACACAATACACCTCCACACCCACAATAAACCTCATACACAAATCACACAAAACACCCAGATACTCCTATGTACAATTACCGTGCACCCCCATACACAAAAATACATTCCTCCTACCCCCCCTCTCATACACACAATACACCTCCCCCCACGCACACACAATACACCTCCCCCCACGCACACACAATACACCTCCCCCCACGCACACACAATACATTTTAGATATAGAATGTAAGAGCCGTTTCAGTCACCTTTAAATTAAAATTAGATTCACTCACACAGTCATATACTTGTTCAGACTTTAAGAACTATACAAGGGACAGGACAGTTCAGATGTGGCATAAGTTACGATGATGATAATTTATAATGATTTATGATGATGATTTATGATAATGATGATTTATGATGATGATGATTTATGATGATGATTATTTATGATGATGATGATTTACGATGATAATGATGATTTATGATGATGATGATGATGACGATTCATTTTGATGATGATTATTCCTATCTTAATGTGAGTGAACTTTACAATCAAGTTAACCAGTCAGCAAAAATAAAACTAAAAATTGCTGCGATAAGATGAACCCGTGTGATAAGATGTCTCACACTGTACAGAGAACATCTTGAAGGTATATCACAAAATAAACCTGAATAATCCCCCAAAATTAATTAATCAAGTTCATTTATATAGGTTTATCTTATGTTGTGGTTTATTCAACAGATTAACAATATTACCCATTTCCTTCACTATCTTATACCTCCAGAGTTCTGTTATCAATGCTGCTGGAGGACACATATGTTATCTTATCAGCATATTAATTAATGAGTTCTGACATCTGGCCCCATATGCACCACTGATGAGACGATTATTAATAATATAGAGTTGAGAGGGATGAGAGTATGGTGGCTATTGATCGTGAACTTGGTTTGGCTCATACAACAATAAATACGACAGTGAAAGGTAAACAACACACTATTAAACATGTAAAGAGAGGTGAAGGTAGTCAGGCATTTTACATGAAGCAGGTGCTGACTGTACAGCATGTCAACATTAACTAAAACTTGATGGAAGTATTTATGAGGAGAGCAGAGAACCATCTGCTACTGCATCATCTTTATCTGTTTACTACAGTACTTGATAAATGCCTCTCCCTTATGCTTCCTCTATTTAGGACCATGTCTACACACTGAACACCTCCAAATGTTTTGTTTTTATACATTAATTTTACTTAGTCATTATTCTATCTTATGGGATCCAACTGCTGATCTATTTTTCTTGTGTCATGGGCTACCAAATGCTAACAGAACTTTAACTGTTTACCAGACTAAACTACATACCCAGCTGATTACAGCGACCCTGTGATAAGAAATAAGTGTTGTGCTGACATACTGGTTGGTTAAAAACTGGCAAGCTTGCACATACATATCTAAAAATTGTGGCAGCTGTGTCTCAAGGAGACAGAATCACAATAGATTGTCTGGTACCAGATGTCACACAAGACCTTCTTAAGGTGCTGTGTGCACATTTTGTCACTAACATGTGATCAACAAGAGGAAACACCAATCTAGTGGCCACACCCTACCAGAGTCGGAACCCTGTGCCTCATTTCTTCTCGTCGATCACACATTGGCGACAAAATGTACGCACGTGTGGACGCACCTTAATCCTCACATATTTATAGGAGTTATTGTACATGCAATATCTGATGGTATAATGATTTTTTAGAGTATGGGGTCTTATGAAACAAAACAATGTTAATCATGTGCCAGAGAAGATAAACAATAATAAAGGGAACATGTCAAACATGTGCCAGACATGACAAACAGCCTTTCAGTATAACTTTGTAACAGATACTAAAAGGGGAACTACTTTTACCATACACTTTTGTGTTGCTTTCGCAGATACAAGGTACTTAAATTTATTTTAAAAATAAAGTGAAATGCAGTGATATCACCAATGACTGGAACAACTGGTGCTGAGCACTTCCGGGAATTAGAGACTTTCGGGTAACGAGATGATTCTCTCAAAGTCGGAAAAAAATCCCTCATCCCCGGAATTTTTTGGGTACCGGGATAATTTTCTCATTAGTTCCAGAATTTGCTCATTACATCATCTCTCAAACCCCGGAAAGAAATCCCCCATCCGCAAAATTTTCAGGAAAACGTGATTGATTTTCATCTCTCAACCCCAGAAAAAATACCCCATCCCTAGAATTTTCCGGGTACCGGAAAAATTTTCTCATAATTTTTCAGAAAATGTGCCCCTCAGAAATTTGTTCCGATAGCCAGAATTTTCCGTAAAATTACAGCTTTGGGAAAGATTTTCTGAGAAAATTTAAATTCCGGCTATCGAAGAGTTCCGGTTACCGGTAAGAGGGATTTCAGCTACTGGAGATATTATTATACTAATATAAATGAAATACAATGCAGTAAAAAATACAATTGAAAGGTGTGTGCATAATCTCCATCTGATGACTGTTTGTCGACTGACTACCTACAACCACCACCCCACATCAGTGAGCAAGCATATCCATATACAGCTGCTCCTCGACTTACGACAGGGTTAGGGACCCAAATCCAGGTCGTAAGTCGAATTGGTCGAAAGTCAAAAATGCAAAAAATAATACATAGAAATCTAAAATGAAATACAGTACAGTAAAAGTAATCAATAATGAATAATGAATACAGTGTTACTGTGCACTTACCTTTTATGTATTCAGCTGAATGCACAAGGGACCCCCATAATTTTTTAATTATATACATGGAGACTACATTAGCTGGATGAAGCAGAGGTGGAGACAGGGCTGGGTGGGTCATCAATGTCGCTTTCTTCAGACAGGTTAACATACAGGGGAAACTTGCTTGTTGAAGGTATTGGATCATCTTTAGGGAGTGAAGAGGCAGCACTGGTGGGGCGTGAGGAGACAGTAATGGGGGACTTCTTAAAATATATGTCCAATTTAGACTGCAAAGTTTGCCTTTTCTTTTCATTGTAAATCTCCCTGTAGCAAGCAAGTGCATCTTGGAACATTCTGTCAACTTTTGCAAAACGCTCAACATTTTGATCCATTCCGTCAAACATTTGCATCCCCTTATTAATTGTAGTAAATGCCTCTGCCATTTGTTTCACTGAAAAATTTTTGGGGAGTGCAGGTTCTTCTTCTACATTTTGACTCTCTTCTTCCTCTGCAATTTTCTGTGCATCCGGTTCAATAAAATCCTCATTACTTAGCTCTTCTGCTACACTTTCAACCAACTGCTCAACATCTTCATTATCAATTTCTAACTCAAGCTCTTTACCCAACTCCACTATCTTATTACTAATTGCAGAAATTACTTCATCTTCATTAAATCCTCTGAAACTGTTCACAAATCTTTTCAGGACTTTCTTCCATATTCCATTCAAGTACTGACCTGTAACCTCATCCCATGCTGCAGCTATGTTCTTTATACATTTCATAATGTTGTAGTCCTTCCAAAACTCTCTGAGCGTTTTCTCACCTTCAGTAGCAGCAACAGCCTGAGCGAAGGTCGTACGTAAATAATTCGCCTTAAAAGCAGCAATAGCACCTTGATCCATGGGGTGGATGATAGAGGTAGTGTTAGGTGGAATGTAGACTACCTTAACATCAGAGTGCAGGTCGTCCAGGTGTGGTGGGTGTCACAGAGCATTATCCAAAATTAACAAAATCTTGAATGCAATCCCTTGTTGCAGACAATACTCCTTGGCTCGAGGAATGAAACAAGTCAGGAACCAATCCTCAAACAGTACTAGGGTGAACCATGCTTTCTTATTACTGTGATAAAACACTGGCAGTGTGTGCTTGCTGACATGTTTAAAAGCCCTTGGGTTCTCTGAATGATATATCATGAAGGGCTTTATCTTGAAACCAGCTACATACCCCACCAACAGAAGTGTGATTCGGTCCTTGAATGCCTTGAATCCCGGCATTGTTTTCGCCTCTTTGTGGATGTAATCCGTTCTGGCATGCATTTCCATAATAAGCCAGTTCTATCCACATTAAATATTTGTTCAGGCAAATAATTTCCCTCCATGATGACACGATCTATCTCCTCCTTAAAAGCGCACCCACATCAGCACTTGCTGCCTCTCCGCTCACCTTTACACTATGCAAACTGTAGCGGTGCTTAAGCCTTTGGAGCCACCCATGACTTGCTGTGAAGTTTTGGTCGCACTCATCTCTTGCCTGCTCCTTCAGGCTTTCGAAAAGGCTTCTTGCCTTAGCTTGTAGGGTTAGAAGGCTTTAAGGGTACACGCTTTCGTATCTGATCTTCCATCCATATCACAAGTAATTTTTCCATCTCATGAATAGGACCTTGTCTTTTTTTCGTTATTAGTGTTCCCTTTATAGGAGCTGATCCTTTCACTACCTCACGAATATGTTCCTTGTCTTTCAAAATTGTCGATATGGTCGAGTGTGAGAAGCCTAGGTTGCATTAAATGGTTGCTACCATTTTTCCATTTTCATATTGCATTATTATCTTCATTTTCATCTCAAAAGTAATTGACTGTCTCCTTTTCTTCTGAGCACCACCAGCATTCTCACTTCTATGCTTGCCAGTCATTCTAAAGTGAATTAGAAACGAAAATATTGTCAGTGCACAGAGCGATCACTATCCACAACAACGACAGCCAAACACCAACTAAGAGCTCTACAGCGTGGATGCTGTAGCCACGAGGCAACCCAGCCCACGCGACGCTCTCATACGGGACGGAAACGTTTCAGTCTAGAAAATACGTGCGTCATTTGAAAAATTTTTGGTACCGACTGCGGCGGTCGTATGTGCGGGTGGTTGTAGGTCAAGTATGTCGTAAGTCAAGGAGTAGCTGTATTTACAACTACAGTACAGGTATTTTTACTAAACCTGAGATATTATAATAATAAGTATGTACACCAACTAAAAAAATTATTCGGCACCCGTGTCATATTGTATCATGCCTCAAATGGTGCCGAATAATTTTTTAATGGGTGTAAAACTTATTGGCACACATCGAGATGGCCTCTCTGGCAGGTCTATACTGTACTGTACACCAACTAAACAAATTATTCGGCACCCTTACGGCGTGATACGATATGACAAGGGTGCCGAATAATTTTTTCGTGGGTGCACAGTAATAATGACAAAAAAGTATGAATTAATCACATACGTTGTGGTAATTAATAATTTACTGTATATAGTAGACTGTATTTCCTTTATTTTGTTGTTTAAGAAGTACCGGTAAAACAAACATTCAACTAAGTTTGTGTAAGTGTGCGGAAACAAAACTTGAGTCTACTGGTAGACCTAAGGTGTCATGAATGACCTATGACCCAGAAAACTGTTAAAATCCTCAAAACTGGTTCGGTTTTGTTCCCACGGGCACTTTACACAGTTTCTTGGTCAAACTCACCAACCTGTAGTTGTTCATGCAGTGATAATCTCCCTGTTTGAATATAGAACTCACATATGCTTTTTCACTCATTGGGGATCTTTTGTTCATTCATACTTCTGCAGAAAAGGGTTTTAAGGGACAACTTTCTTAACACCTGGGGTAACACACTATCAGGAGGAGCTTTGATAATTTGGCTCTAATGATGATGGGTGTAAATTAATGACCCCTGAAAGAGTTACATAAGCCCTGTAAATTTTAGATAATGTTTCTGTACATTTTACCATTATTACAGACAACCTTTTGAACATAAAACTGAGGAAAGTGAACAACAAACACTACTGACATCATATGGGAATTTAACATATGGAGAATGATCTACTATGGCTGCCAGTGTTTATACATATTCCAAGTCTGAACCAAAATGTAAGAAATACTGAAGAACAATTTGTTAATTTAATTTTTATATCATATCTAGTGTAAATAAAATCACTTATTCCATTTCTGTCAAATTCCAGATTAGAAAAAGTAAAACTTGTTGAGAATTTGTAAGTTAATGTAGTGAAAGATGATTTTATTGTACCCAAAGTTCTGCCAAAATGATTTATCTGTTTGGCAGCATCTGACAAACTGTCTCTCACCGAACTCTATAAAGACATAAACAAGGAGACAATTTATGTAGCTCACCTGTAGCACCAAGAGGATGACCCTTGGAGATGAGTCCACCAGAGGGGTTGACGACGTGTTTCCCACCATAAGTATTGTTACCCGAATCAATGAACTCGCCAGCTTCTCCCTCCCCACACAGACCTGCAGAGTAAACATGTCATCAATGAGAATACTGTAAATATAAAGGACCTGAGATAATTAAGATGTCTTTTATTGTTTTTTAAATGCAGAGGTAATCAAAAACGTTAATATCTATTCTGTTATTAATCTCTTTATGTACTGAAAGCTGTTACACAAAAAACTGCTATACCGTATAGTCTTGGGATGAGGTTAGGTTAGGTTGGAATGACTTGTGTGCTAGTAATAAGTCATAGCTCCTTCCTCAAAGCCATAAAGAAATAACCATATGGAGATTCCTTGACAAAAACTAGCTACTGTATATATCAACCAACCTAGCAACAAAATCTCACTTACCAAGAGCTTCATAAGTAATAAGTTCATTGGCTGAGAAGCAATCATGAAGCTCCACCACATCAACATCAGCAGGAGCGTAGCCAGTCTTCTTGAACACTCTCTGGGTTGCCAACTTTGTCATATCATATCCTACCTGAAAAAGCAAGAAAATTTCAGAACAATTTTGTCTCAGCTTTAAACACATCTTATAAAATTTGTGAACATATCATGACATAAAAAGTAAAAAAAAAAAAAAAAAAGTTGGCATAAACCTCAATTGATTTAATTTAAGACTTTCTGATACTTTATCCATGTACTCTTGTAACCCTAATGAGATGTTGCTGCAGTTTTTATTGGGATCCTCTGAACACTCTGGATACTATGCCATTGCTTTAAATAATACAGTGACCCCTCGGTTAACGAACTCAATCCATTCCAGCAGGTCATTTGTTAACCGAAAAGTTCGTTAACCGAAACCATTGTTTCAATGGGTTTTTGGGTAATTGGTTCCAGCTCACCGAAAATTTCCTAAATTCAACAAAAATGGTAGAAAAGTTCACTTACTTTGAGGTGTGTATGTAGAAGGCTCCTGGATGATGATGATGGGAATTAGAATGGGGGTGGAGGAGAAGGAAGAAGAGAAGGCATTGGGGTGGAAGAGAAGTCACCCCATGGCACCATTTCACCCATAAAATTTTAGTTCTCTTGGTGTATTTCAAGATTATTTTCTTTAAATCAACACTGCACTGCATTATATATTGTCAATATGTAAAATATATTTCAAAATGACCAATAATTTGCTTGGAAACACAGAAAAAAAGCGTTTGGTTGAAGAG
This sequence comes from Homarus gammarus, assembly GCA_958450375.1. NCBI lineage: Eukaryota > Metazoa > Arthropoda > Malacostraca > Decapoda > Nephropidae > Homarus > Homarus gammarus. Next base: position 710,533 of record CAUDMG010004128.1, on the reverse strand, counting down.
AGTCTCAAGCAAGATGTTACCTCCAGTGAAAACAGAGAGACTAACACCTGTTTGCTGTGTTAAGAGGCTGGATGCCGCGCATTAAACTAGTCACTTTACCTTCAATTATGTTCAATAATTGTTAAAGTGACTAAAAAATTGAATATTAAACTTTTAAAATTATTGAATTGTATAAACTTCTTGATATTTACTAAAATAGTAAGGAATTTAAGCCCAAGAACCGATTAATGTATTGGCGGACTGATACTAAAGCTGGTTGCACGGCCAGTGCAAGCGAAAACATGTAGAGGTTGGTTCGTAAGAAATTCGTTAACCGAATTTTTGTTCGTTAACCGAATTGAAGATCCTTATGGAAGGCAGTTCGTTAACCGAAATTTCGTTAACCGAAATTTCGTTAACCGAGGCGTTCGTTAAACGAGGGGTCACTGTATCTAACAGGTGTTTCAGTCATTTTATGTTTGTGCAGTAAGATCTTAAGTGAGGAACTAAAGGAGAGTTCTGTTCATATGATAAGCTATCCACTAAAATATTCAATAATTCATCATTAACCCCTTGTGTACAGGATTCCCTCTGTGCTGAATAAAAACCTTCTGGTGTGAGTCAAATATAACATCAAAAGTGGCATCCCCATAGTGAAGGAGTTAATGAATAAACATAACCTCAAGTTACTTACAATCTTCATAGGACTCTCCTCCTCAAAAGTGGACGGTAAATCTGTTGTCATCTCCATTGCAAGGATTTCTACTGCCTGATCTTGTAGGTTATGAGCAATTACAAACTCCTCAGAAGCCAACACAGCTGCTCCAGAACCGTCAGATGTGGGACAACACTGTAGCTTGGTCAGCGGCCCCGACACTTTAGGTGAATTCAAAATCTGCTCGATGGTGTATTCATCTTGGAACTGTGAGTATCTGATGAAACATGAATAATATAATACAATCTGACCAATTTTAAGACATTACCACAAAAATATTATAGATAGTACACAGAGCACATGTGGGAGACTACTATAAGTGCGTAACAGAGAAGTGATCGACCGTCCAAATGGCCAACATACCAATCAGTGGTGAAGATAATTTTAAATAAAGTAATGTATGAGTTGTTTATCAAATACTGTATAATAGGACTGGCAAATGAAAATACTGTAATATGTCTCATGGAAGGTCTCAGTGTGCACCTATAAGGGAAAAAATTAAGATGCATTACAATTTACCATAAAGTCACACAACACAAAGATTCTTGGATGTAACAGTGTAGCTTTTATGTACCAGTACGGTATACACTTTTAGATATGAAAGCCTTAATACCAGATTTTAGAAATTTACCCAGAGTTCAAAATTATGCAATATACCTTACCTCTCTTCCCATGTGTTTAGAGAGATAGAACATTGGTCTCTGTTGTTTTTCTATTTTGTAAAACTTAATAGAAATATCAGACTCACTTAGATACAGTAGAAAATCCTTTTACAGTAGTACAGACAAAAATTCAATGACAATGTTCAGTAATGCTATATGAAATATTTTCTGCACATGATGAATGTTTTCCCCAACATGCCTAAACTCAAATGAACGATCCTTTAAACATCCATGCTAACAAAACCATAACAGAATTACAGTACTTTATATTCTTCAGTAACTCTTAAGATTCAATTACGGGTTATTGGTGGAATGTAGATGGTTCTTGTGAGCTATCTTGGCCAGGTGTAACTGTGAAGTGCCATATTTCTTCATGTGCTCAAGGCCAGCATTCCCAAACAGCTGTGCAGACATGGGAGCTGAATCTATTTCGGCCACATTCGCCAGGGCGTATACGTGCTTCTCTATGGGATTTTCCCGATCATGATACTGTGGAAATAGATTAGTTGTTAGTGAGTAATCATTAAGAGTTTCACAATTATAATACTGTACTGGGAAATATATCAGTTCTTGGTGAGTAAACAACAAGAGCTTCACAAATATGTTACTATTCTACACTGTATTAATAAAAACATTTAATACCAACTTTATTTGTGAGAGAACCACGCTCCATTTTCTCAAAGCCAAGAGCCAGCACACACTCAGCCTGTCCTCCCATGATAATATTACGAGCCATGAAGAGTGCCGTTGACCCCGTGGAACAGTTGTTGTTCACGTTGTACACCGGTATACCTGTCATGCCCACTTCATATAAGGCTCGCTGGCCACAGGTGGAATCTCCTAAAATTTCAAAGTATGGTATAGTATGTAACTAATGACAATACTGTACTTCACTCTACTACATCTAACTATACATATTCAAGGGTGACAATATCCTTCTAGTGCATATAATTATACATCTTAACAAATCCAATTATGCTGAGTGCAGGTAAAATACTGTATATGTACGTAGTAACTCTTAGCTACAAGTTGGACAGATGCATTTAACAAAGCTGTGTTGGCTACAATATAATTCATAAACTATAAAAAATTAAAACTTTTAATTCTATGAATAAATTACAGTACAATACTTAAAAAGAGTCGCAGGAGTTATTTTAACATGTTTTAAGGAATTTTGTCCTTAAAAACACATCACAAATTATACGATGAACATCAATGGAAAGACAAGTTTTAAAAAAATAACCTTTTTGAAATTCATGGGAAGTCTGTGTATAAAACTTAATAATGCTGGGCAACTCTATGATAAGCAAGTCCAAAGAACATTTATCTTGTTAAACCAATTATTAAACGAACACTATGTAGTACAGGTATTAGCAATGACTATATACAGTAATAAATAAGAGTCAAAGATCAACACAAGTTAAGAAAAACAACTCTCCCTTAAAGCCTGTCCATAGGGATTAAGCTGTAAGTGTTGACAGTCTGGCAAACAAAATGGAACTGAGAGATGAGTCTTGAAGTGCTGACAGTAGTGCTGACAGTCTGACAAACCTGACTTCTCCGTGGTCTCCGAATTAACAACAGCATTTTTTATATCCAAAGTCAGACTCAGTAGGTGACAAATATTGCATATAATATTAATTACTGCTAAGCAGAGTCTGTATAGTGTACCTAGCTATCAAACACTGGGTACTAGCAAGCTCTACCCAGATGATGCTTGCCAGTAGTCTCTGTCACAGGTGTTCTGGTGTCTCTATAGCTCATAAAATACTAAAGAAATATTCAAAATAACCCAGCGTACCGTAGACATATCCAACACATGCATGTTCTATCTGGTTGTAAGTGACTTTGGCATCTTTGAGGGCCTTCTCAACGGCTTCTTTTGCCATGGCCGGGTAACCAAAGTCTTCTCGTTGACCAGGCTTCTCAAACTGGAAAATAATCATTGGTAAAAAACTTGAAGGTATTTGTCTAGAAGCTGACTCGTGAAATGGATCAACTTTTGGAAAAAATACACTTGTTTCTTCAAGAATATAAAGTATAGGATGGTGGAATCGCAACTTTCCTATGTTTGGTTCTTCCTTGTTTTACCTCAACACAGTTTCTATTATGTGGGGAGCTACAGTATTATTGAAGCTGCCATTACTCATTTCTATGTGCGACAAGAGACAAATGTTTATAGAAATTAATGTTTCCATTAAATAGACAAAACAAAATTGGCAATAGCTTATACATTTATATAATAAATTCATCGATAAAAATAGTAATATGCCAAAAGTAAACAAGAATTACATAAATGTCTGCTTTAATAGTTATGCGATTTTTGTCTCGGTTTCATTCCATACCAAAACAATATAGATTTTTCCTCCGCAGCGATGTAAATGATTTATTGTTGATAAGATAAGCTAACCTGATCTACGTAATATGTCCTACCTAACGTCACCTACCTAACTCAACTTAGATAATTATTGACAACTGCCCACAGCCAATTTTTCAAAGAAAACGATTATAAAAATGCAGCAATGTCACTGTGTTTTATAGTGGTTATTTCTAAATTAAACCTTAATTTTAGTTGACATGAAAAACAAGCAGAAGTGTTGTTAGAAGACCTCATCAGCCGAACCAAACAAACCTACCTAACCTGCCCCCAGACCCCCCGGCATATTAAACAGAAAGAACTTACTATGATATGGTGTAATTTTACTTTTTTAGCGGACGTGAGAGCAGCCGTCCATACCAAACAGTTCTCAAACAGACACCGAGCATTGGCATTGATTAAGCCTGGGCGGAGAAGTGTTTTGAAATACTTCAATACGGTTGGCCGTTTACATCCTGGGATGAGATGTCATCACCGCCTTGCCGCCAAGAAGACAGATAGTGAGAGCCTAGGCGCTTAATTATCTCCCAAACAAAGCATTTGTACAAGAAATGATTATCATATCAGAACTCACTGATGAAAATAAAGAAAGAAAATAAACAGTAAAACAAATAACTCACTGATGGGTCAGTCGTCAATATTAACCCCAACTTACTTAACTTGACTGACCTTTCCCTCACCTATCTTCATGAGGTATGGCACAAGTTATCTTCGAAAAATCTCCCTAAAATGGTTCCTTCTTATAGTGGGTGTTCTAAAGTATTACTCATAGTCATATCTCAGGTTGTTTTATCATTCACCAAGACCTATTCCGGCACTGTACGGTACTTTAATCTCTATTCTAGAAATCTACAATAAAAAAAGCCAACTTCACAATGACAGCTGATATAGTATACAGGTATTCAAAACATAATAACCTCTAGTACACTACAAAATATATACTGTATATAATCAACTATCTCTTAATTATATGTAAATAATTTATGTCACTAACCTTTGTCATGCCAACGCCAACCACAAATACACGTCTTGATGCCATTTTGACTGAGTTTAGAAGGTGGGTCATGGAGACAGACTCAGATGGTTGTAATGCCCAGCAGTGACTGAGGCACCTTCTCCAACCCCTGTACCCGAGGCCCTCCACCGTGTTATTGTTTATCAGCTGTTCAAACTCATGTTGTTAAAAATTTACCACGTATAATTTAAAAAGCTAATTTATTTTTAGAGAATATGGCATATTTAAATCATGTAATTATATTTTGGTCTGCTTTAAATTATTTGGAGTCTAAAATGTAGGTTATGTTCAATATCGTGTTATATTTTAAAGGTATAAAGTATAATGGTTTGGTATTCTGTTCGTGAAAGTTTTATTAACATCAGCGTTATGTACCTTTAATTGCAATCAATATTTAAATGAACCTATCACTTAATTCTACGCAAAACTATTATCTATAATTCTATAGACTATAATATATAAATTATTGTATTAGTTATTCTTATCCGCACATATTAAATATTAAATTAACTAACTGTCACAGGTTCAGGTACATTCAGGAGCCGGTTCATGCCATGTACTTGCCAACAGAGACGTGGCCGATCAGTGGCGAAGAGGATAAAAGTAAAAGAGGTGGAAACAAAAATAACAATCCAATATCTTTTACAGGGATAAATAGTAATGAACACATCCTATTTACAAGGCAAGATTACAAGATAAAAGTACAATATTGATGGATAGTTCTCTGTCAGCCTACTCTTGTGAACTTATAAGGTTATTCTTATCAAACTCAGCCGATAGACACGATTATTATCAAGGTTGTTATTCAATGGTTTCGTGTAAATCTTTTCACATCATCTTAAGAAAAAACTCATATTTGAAAGACAGTTACGTCACGATGCAATGTTATTCATCTCGACCAATTATAAAGAAGTGATCATAACCCTAACACTGTTAAGGACACCGACGATGGGGGCTCGTTCGTTCACTTACAGTAACTATGTGATATTACCGAACAATATGTACTGTAGAGACTAGAGACGTACTCGAGGTGCAAGCCATAAGCCCCTTAACGAACACTACCACGCACTTCAATGATGGCAGCACTACTATATAGATGTCATTAACTCAAGTTACCACCTCAATAAAACTGCCAGACTCTAAGTTAACTTCATTACTTGGGAGCGTCCGTTGAATCTTTGCCTATCATCGTGACAATCACCCCTCCCACTCAAGCTGTTGTTTTGCATACCTGAGCGTGAATGTTATTATTACTCTACCCATCACTGTGGAGCCGGGTACAGAATTGTTCTAGGTCCTGTGTGTGTCTCTGTGGGTGTGTGATCAGCAAAAAGTGTGTGAGTGTATTATCAGGCCTGGCTGCACTGTACTGTACACATTAATATTGAGTTAGCATATACAGCAGACGTCTAATAACTTATGTCAGTATGTGTTTTTGTTCAGCATGTATTCATCAAGCATAATCTCTACTGCTGGGGGTACAACCTGCTGTGTGTATCAGGAGTTCTGAGTCACTGAGTGACTGGGATCTACGAATAAAACGTCGAATCAGGAATCAAGCCTCGAGTTATTCCCCCTCCTCTCTCTCTCTCTTGTACTAACACACACTGCAACATTATGTTTGAAGATGTGAAAAATCCCAACCATACAGGAACAGTGAGATCACTAGTCTAAATGAACAAGTTTGCTGGATGGTTAATACTGGAAAGATTGGGGTAATTCTTACAATGTTTAAAATATTAGCACCAAGGGTATAATATTAACTTTGTGTAAATCTCATAAAAGAATGACAAAGGTAAGGGAAATAAAATACATTATTCTGACCTTTTAATGTAGTACTTATGCCAAAATAATCTGTATTTTTTATTTCGTGACTGAGTAAATACAGTAATACAATTGAAGACTCCGTTTGATACATCGTATTTCCTTAATTTTCACTCTGTAGTCTACGCTAACTTAATAGACTGTTTATATTACTCCTTTCATACGTCTTGTCTTAATCAGTCGCATGGGGTAACTTTGACACATTTTTCTTATTTCCGTCAGGTGATAATCATATTAGTTCAGAGCTCATAGTGTTTGAACGACGAAACTCTCGTGGAAGATTTTGTTTACAAAATTCGAAAATCCCAAGAAAAATACGTGTAGGTAAGTATGAACAATACAGACCTCTTTAAAACACATATATTTAGTAATAAAATTATATATGTTCACTTTACACTCGTGCCCCCTGTGAGGTTTGAACTCACGACCCCTGGTTTACGAGACCAGTGCTCTACCACTGAGCTAAGGAGGCGCATGCATTATTATTTACACACCTCCTTACTAGTTTTGTAAGTGATGTGTAAATAATGCTAATTACTTTTGATTTCCATTTAATTGGGAATTATATACCAGCGCGGTCTATGAACACTACACACGTGCGTTGTCTTTATGCCCACTGAACTGTATAACAGCATCGTCTATATACATGCTGAACCAATTGTAAATTTGTAATGCGATTTTATTGAATACAGTATATGACAATTTATCAAAATATATCTATATTATCACTCTTAACCAGTGTTAGTTACAAAAATAACCTCAAAATACGTATTGGACGATCTCTCTACATACGCATTTCTATAGCGATAAATCAGGAGATGAATAATGAGCCTATATTATATCATCACGTTAATATAAACAGGACCTTCATACAGGAATAATGTGGTCCTCCTGATGTGAGAAAAGTGACTAAACCATTAGGTCATCACCCTCGACTGAGTACAGGGGCTCTTTGCTGAATACAATTGTCTGTTGCAGTGAAGGAGACGTCAATTCTGTATTCATGTTTTGAGGATACATTTATTAATTATGTATGGACTTAAAATTATACACTGAAATTTAATATTTTCATTATAGACGATCGTTAAATAGTATCATACTTTAACAATGAGGCTTTCATCACGATGGCTTAACTCGCTGAGGATAATAGTTTAAACCATCGTCCTTAATCCTTTCACTACCCGCTTCACACTTTATCATTTTATTCTGGCCATCATCAAACGATTTTATTCAGCTTAGGGGAACCTCCTGCAGCCAAAGGTTTATAGAGCTAAAATATTGCTGCTGTGTTCAAGGTTCAGGTATAATATGTGGAGACCAAGAGCTAATAAATGAAAGTTTGGTTCATACAACGTTATTTTTATTGTTTTTCATCTCTTGCATTACATGTCTCTAAACCAACTACCTGGCGGGTTATGATCAGTCGAAGCGTATCACCAGGTGCTACTTTCCCCCTCTCACACAGGTAAGAGACTGAAGTGGAAAGTTACAGTAGTGATGCATCGCTGGTGAACGAGTGATGATGACTCCCGCCTTTAGGTTCCTTCCATCCCGTGTTCACTTCTTCAGCATCTAGTCAAGGACGAGAGAGGGAAGTTTTAATCCGCCTTCCTGACACGACGAAGAACGATGGGTAGCACTGCATACTCGGCCTGATTCCTCAGCTGGTCTTGTGACACCTGGTACTGTGTGTTGGTCAAGGGCGTGACAACGACGCTGCCGGGCTGTAATTGGTTGGCCTGAGTGTTGCTGCTGAAGGAGGTGGTCCCGAGGCGCCCAGTGACCTGCTGCTGTTCCTGTCTCTCCTGTTGTTGCTGGATGCCGTACTGTGCCTGCTGCCTGCGGCTGTATTGTTGTTGCTGTTCCCTGGCTTTGAGTTGCTGCTGTTGCGGGGTGCTGTACTGTGTTTGCTGCTGGCTGCTGACCTGTTGCTGGTTCCCGAAATGGAGCTGCTGGAGTTGTTGGTTAGTCAGCGGTTGTTGCTGCTGCTCATTGTTGTACTGTGTTCGCTGGACGCCGCCGACCTGCTCCTGCTGTTGGGTCGTGTACTGTTGACGTTGTTGCTGTTGGCGGGCGTTGAACAGTTGTGCCCCAGCGTGTTGTTGTTGTTGACTGTTGAACTGTTGATTCTGGGCTACATACCGCCGTTCTTGTTGGTTGTTGTACCGTTGTTGTTGCTCGCTGTTGTATTGTTGTTGACGTTGGCTGTACTGCTGTTGGGACTGCTCGTTAAACTGGGTTCTCTGCTGACCACTGAATCGCTGCTGTTGTTGTTGTCCCAGGCTGCTGAACCTCTGTTGCTGCTGTTGCTGGTCCAGACTGCTGAACCTCTGTTGTTGATTTCCGAACCTCTGCTCTTGCTGTTCCAGGTTGCTGCTAAACCTCTGCTGCTGTTGTCCCTGCTGCTTCAAACTACTGAACCTCTGCTGCTGCTGCTGCTGTTGGGACTGGTCGCCGCTGTACACCTGCACCTGGATGGGTTGCTGGAAGTTGGGTTGTGTTTGGACTGTAGCCTTGAAGCCGTCGTCGGGGTGGGCCATGTAGCTGACGATTCTGAGGGAACCATCGGGCTCGACCACAGAGTACCTGCCTCTCACCACACCGTCCACCTCCCTGTGCTCCACCTGGCTCTTGTGGTCACCTGTCGACGGCGCCCTCACCTCATAGGCCCAGTGGTATGGTGTGTAGGAGTACTGTGTGGAGAGACAAGGTGTGTGTGAGAGATAGGGAGATAACTGTGTGGAGAGACAATGTGTGTGAGAGAGACATAAGTGAGAGAGAATACTGAGGCACAATGGAAGTTATAATTTTTGGAGGAAGTGATGAACGAGGGAATAGGAGGAGGAGGGTTACATAGAGGTGTTTTCGTATATACAATCACAAGTAAGGATAGCGTCTGCGACAGTACTCACCAAGCTGGTCTCCACGCCGGTAGCAGTGTGCGCCTGGCGAGCTTCATCGGCAGCGTTGTCGAAGGCGGCGGTGAGTTGATCATGGGTCTCTAACAACTCCTCCCTGGGTAACGCCCCCTGGAAGGTAGCCACGCCCCCACGAGAGTCCAGATGGAAGCTGATGTCGGCATCGTCGGGGCCAGAAGACAGCTGTCCCTCCGTCACCCGGGATTCTACCTGTCGACTTTCTGCTGGCTTCTGTGTAGCTACCACCACTTGTGACTCCTCCCCGACCAGGTCCTCATCCTCCGAGGCCTGCACCTTTGCCTCCACCTTCGTCTCAGCCTTAGTCTCCGCCTTCGCCTCCACCATCGCCTCCACCGGCTTCTTCTCCTCCAGTTGGGCCGGAGCCACAGCCAGCACCAGGGAGACGCTCAGCAGCACGATCACCACCTGCAACATATACCAGCTGAGCTCCTCCACACACACACACTTCTGATATTTCCCCCAAAACAGAATGTCAGTAAGATAGTATACAGTATATGTAAGATGGCTTATTTTGAGATAGAATTTACTGATAAAGTTATAGAATGCTTCAAGTGTACAAGAGAACACGAGCCTAATACACATTAAATATCTTTAGTTAAACAGTGAAGGAATTACTGGATATGGTAAGACTTTGCACACATACTTCCATATAATACGAACTCAAAATAACTAGAAAAATACTAAAACTCAATATAAATAATATTTAAAATACACTTAATCGTACCTTTAAGGTAGACTCTCGGTTAATCTAATTGCCACTAAATAATATACACAGTAAATCCCCCCAGGATATACTCTAGCCAGGAAATGTGTTGTGTTGGTATATTTCCACAGGGAGGCTGACGTCTGGCAGATTACCGCCACGATTTAAACCCCATTTCATCTCTGACACAGATTCGACGGGAGACAGACAACCATGTAATATTTCCTCTCTAATCCGTAACTAATTCAACGCACACTGTAATCCTTAAACCTTATTTAATATTTTGGTATGACTTAATGTTTTAGTATGATGACATTTGAGTATAATAATATAATGTTTTAGTATAATAAAAGAATCATGGGTGTTGTTGGTCTCACCTTCATGTTGTTGTGTGCCAGGAGTGAGGATGGTTGGCCTTATATAGTAACATAATGACGAGGAGTTGCCAAGCACTGATTATGTAAACATCTGGAGTTACACACTGGATCATCCTGTCGTGAGTGTGTGTGTGGGGGATCTACCTGAGCAACACCTTGATGAAACACGTAACCCTATACCGGGGAAATGGTGCCCTTACCTGTATGGCGCCCTTACCTGTATGGCGCCCTTACCTGTATGGTACCCTCGCCTGGATGGTGTCCTTACCTGTCTGGTGCCCTAACCCGTATGGCATCCTTACCTGTAAAAATACAAATTCAGGTGATGAGATATAAGCCTTGTTTTAACAAGAAGTAAATAAGCTCCACAATCCAGTCACGAGGGATGTAATGGCCCCTGTCTCATCAACAGAAGTATAATATTCAGATTCATTCCCTGTAATTTTCCACTACCTATAAGGAGGACACGTTAACAGTTGTCACATCCTCCTGCTTTCATCTCCACATCCTTCGTCGTCCCTTCGAGCACCCACGCCAGAGCTCTTTAGTACTTACACAATGTTAATATATCCTAAGCTCACCTACGCCTCCCCTGCCTGGTCTTCCTCCTCTAAATACCACCCAGCGAAGACTCCAAGAAAGAATGCAGAAGAGGGAATGCAAGATTATTCTCTCTCCTTCCAACTCCACATACCAAGAAGCGCTCAACACACTGAACCTTTCGGCTCTCTCTGAACATGTACAGTCAGAGGCAGTAATCGCTACACCTCCTTTCCCCCTTAGTATCCGGAGCCATGAAAAATGAAGGCCTGGCGATCGGACAAACCCTTCTAACCCCCCCCCCCCTCCCCTTCTCCCTCCCCCTCTCCCCCCTTCCCCGTCTAAACGTTGCTGGGTAGTTTTGAGTGGCTAGGGATGGTGCATTGTCAATATTAGCCTTCACTATACACAAAAATAAAGGAAAAATTACGCTTAACAAAAATCACTATCACTTAAAATCCCCATAACTAAAAATTACCATCACTTAAAATTACCATCACTTAAAATTACCATAATTTAAAATCACCATTACTTAAAATCACCATCACTTACTATAATAAAATAACAATTAAGGGTAATTCTACCTTTTTTTATTATGGAGGCAAAAAATGCATCCTCCCAGGTTGACATCACAGGGGAGGGAGGAGAGTGTGAAGTGAAGGAGGAGAACGTGAAGTGAGAGAGGAGAGCGTGAAGTGAGGGAGGAGAGTGTGAAGTGAAGGAGGAGAGGTTATGTAAATTAATTGATTTGTTCCCACGAGTCAAGGTCAGACCACGATACTTGATCTAGTGTGTTATAGGGGGGAGAGAGAGAGAGAGAGAGAGAGAGAGGATGGGGGGCGAGAAGCAGAAAGACAGACAGGGAAAAATGAGAAACGGAAAAATGAAAGGAGAGAAAAAAAAAACAGAATAACATTTATCAATAACTAATGGAGACTTGTCAATGTTTAATGTTAAATTGTCTGAATGAATTTTTTTATTTATCCACAAATTTATTGGTTCTGAGCTGTTATATGTTAAATAAACTTAATCTTAATCATTGTTTGTATACCTGCACTGTGTATGTACATTGTTTGTATACCTGCACTGTGTATGTACATTGTTTGTATACCTGCACTGTGTATGTACATTGTTTGTATACCTGCACTGTGTATGTACATTGTTTGTATACCTGCACTGTGTATGTAAGTAAATTGTTTGTATACCTGCACTGTGTATGTACATTGTTTCTATACCTGCACTGTCTATGTACATTGTTTGTATATCTGCACTGTTAATGTACATTGTTTCTATACCTGCACTGTTAATGTACACTGTTTCTATACCTGCACTGTCTACGTACGCAGTTTTACCTTACCTGCCCATCAGTAACTGTGTGCTGGCCGGCAGGTATTCAATAGTAAATCATACTTGCGGTCTCTGTTGTGAACCGCGACACACCTCCGCTATCAGGCACTAAAGGCGGCTCTTGTTATTTAAAGTACTTCAACTACCGTCGTCAATAAGACAAAATATCAATTCTTTATATCCACAACCAAATTTTTTTTTTTTTTAAGATTCACAATAGATATTCGATTTAGCTACAAGAACACCCTCTACCCTCAAGTGACTGAAGCTTGCCACCCATCAGGCCAGAACTCACTTAACACTGAGAAAGATATCTCTTAGTGTAATGTTGTTACGTGTCTCAGAGAACATTGACGTGGTTGTTTATTATCTACAAGAGAAATTATACGAATAGCTACTGAAAGAGTGTCAGGAATAAACACTCACTTTGTTGCCTACCACCACGAGACTCCTACCCTCCCCCCCCCCCCCCGGTCAAGGTTAAAAGGTTACCTGGCAGGTATTCTCCGGGTCAGGTAAAACCAGTTAGGCAGGGTAAGTGAGGAAGACTATGAGGGGGGGGGGGGGGGTGGTGGTGGTGGTTGTTGATATTTTTTTTTATAATTATGTCTTGATACAGTGTGCACCCCATACTGATCCTGTTAGCGGTAGCGCAAAAAGGATTACAGGGTAGAGGTAACAAAGGTTGTGTATAACTAACCCCAGTGGTCAGGATATTATGACATTGAAAGTTATAGTGTGTTTATAATAATTGTTTGTTTAGTTCTGTACATAGAGGGTGACTTTTAACCGCGTGAGTACACAGCAGTGCGAGGCAATATGTCTGGCCGCACACTTTATTATTCACATCCACTCGAGGGCACTCAAGCACATTGTGTGTTTAGTTCTATACATGGGAATTGGCATCTGATAAGTATAAAAAAGTTGATACAATCTTAATATGTCGGCTACCTTGTCATTTGGGATAAGAGTGCTGTACCATTTCACACACAGTCAAGCACGTAGTGTTGTGTGGCCATACGTCTGGCCACACACACCAGTACATTTAGTTTTGTTCACATCTGCCTCAGGGATATATTACCAGAGGTTCTTATACCCGAATCTTAGTCTAGCGGTTACAGCATCATGTCAACTACTGATCTTGTTACTTGCTCTATATTTTACTTGATACATCTCATCATAGTGGTGGTGGTGGTGGTGGTGGTAGTAGTAATGGTGGTGGTGGTGGTGGTAGTAGTAGTAGTAGTAATGGTGGTACTAGTGGAGATGGTAGTAGTAGTGGTGGTAGTAGTAGTGGTGGTAGTAGTAATGGTGGTGGTGGTGGTGGTAGTGGTGGTACTAGTGGCGATGGTAGTAGTAGTGGTGGTAGTAGTAGTAATAATGGTGGTATTAGTAATAGTGGTGGTGGTTGTAGTGGTGGTGGTGGTACTAGTGGCGATGGTAGTAGTAGTAGTGGTGGTAGTAGTAATAATGGTGGTATTAGTAATAGTAGTGGTGGTGGTGGTGGTGGTAGTAGTAGTAGTAGTTAACTACGTTACCGATAAGGGCAAATGGTTTCAGCCTTAACAAACAAGAATTTACAGATGCCATTGCTCTAAGGTACGGTTGGCCAGTAGATGGTTTGCCCTCCCAATGCGTGTGTGGCTCTTCCTATGACGGCGATCACGCCATGGTCTGCAAGAAGGGGGGCTTCATATGCATGAGGCATGACGAGGTAAGGGATCTCACAGCAAATATGTTGAAGGAAATCTGCCGGGACGTCATGGTAGAACCGACCCTCCTTCCACTGGATGGTGAGATCTTCCAACACAGGACTTCAAATACATCTAACGAAGCCCGTGTGGACGTCAGTGCTCGAGGATTCTGGACGCGGGGACAGCGAGCTTTCTTCGACATCAGGATTTTCGATCCCATGGCCACTTGTCACCGTAACCTAGCTCTCGATGCTGCACATAGGAGGAACGAGAACGACAAGAGAAGGGCATATGGGGAGAGAATTCAAAACGTTGATCAAGGCAGCTTCACTCCTCTAGTGTTCACAACCTCTGGTGGGATGGGCCCAAGTGCAAGATGTTTCTACGCCAGACTCGCGGAGGTGATCTCCGAACAGAAGCAGCAGCCCAGAAGTTATGTTACAGCCTGGATGAGATGTCGACTGTCCTTCTCTCTCCTTCGGTCGGCTTTGCTCTGCCTCAGGGGAACGAGAGCTTCTGCCCCTACTTCGACAACTGCTGCAGATATTGACTACGAGGCTACAGTCACTGAATGCCGCATAGATCTGCGGCTCAACTAATTTAACACAGATAGGATAGCTTATTATGTATTAGGATATTTAATATTAAGGTAAATAAATGGTGGCGAAGGTGTGGCTATTGGGGGAGGCTGGAGGCCACGTTGAAAAAAAAAAAAAAAAAAAAAAAAAAAAAAAAAAAAAAATAGTAGTAGTAGTAGTAGTAGTAGTAGTAGTAGTAGTAGTAATGGTGGTATTAGTAATAGTGGTGGTACTAGTGGCGATGGTAGTAGTAGTGGTGGTAGTAGTAATAATGGTGGTATTAGTAATACTGGTGGTACTAGTGGCGATGGTAGTAATGGTGTTATTAGTAATAGTGGTGGCGGTGGTAGTAATAGTGGTGGTGGTGGTGGTGGTGGTGGTAGTAGTAGTAGTAGTAATGGTGGTATTAGTAATGGTGGTGGTATTAGTAATGGTGGTGGTACTAGTGGCGATGGTAGCAGTAGTGGTGGTGGTGGTGGTGGTAATGGTGGTATTGGTAATGGTGGTATTAGTAATAGTGGTGGTAGTAGTGGTGGTGGTGGTGGTGGTAAGGGGGGGGGGGGGTTGCCTGCTCATCCACTTCTACTTTCTGGGTTGGGTTATAGTCTATTGATACAGGTGACTCAGTGACTGCACTGTGTGTGTGTGTGCGAGCTCAAGGAAACTCCAGGAATATATTACAGGGAAACGTGACCGAGACAAGCCAATGATTTAAAACAAATAGATTTCAAGACACGTGCACACAGTCTGGCTGGTCAGGATATGTACACATAGACAATCGTTAGATGACTGGACACATGTTGGGCAAAGTAAATATTTACAACAACAGGGACGAGATTAGCGCCACCCGCCAGCCTGTATTACACAACCTAATAAGTGGATCAAGACCTTTAAGATGAATCATAACACCATCCACTACGATCTAACTCTATAGAAAAAAAAAACACTAATGGAATCCGTCCCTGATCCAGATACTTGTTCCGAGCAGCCACACCAGGTTACTCGAATTACCCTCGTCCTCCAGCACCAACAGGCACCTTAGTCACCCCCCCAGGACCTCAGCAGCCAGAGTTCTCAAGGTTTCGTGGGTGATCCCGTCCAATTGGCGCCATAACTGGGCTGTTTCCGTCAAGATCGAGTTCACCCACCTGTATCCGTCTGTATGTCAGGTCTGGAGCGTGGCTGGGTGCTGTGAGGGTCTGTGTTTGTTGGTGGTGTTGTCTGTGAAAATCTGCGTGGGTTGAAGGTGCTGTCCGTGGATGATGTCAGTATCTTTTTACTTTTATCCTCTTCGCCACTGATCGGCTTGTTAGCCGCTTGGGCGATCGGTCACGTCTCTTTTTCTTTATATTCTTCACCAAAAGGTCGGCTCGCTAGCCGCCCGGGCGATCGGTCACGTCTCTGTCACGCACTGTTGGCAAATATTGGGCATGCACCGGCTCCTGAATGTACCTGAACCCGCTCCAGTGTTGGTCAAGTCTTCTCTTGAAAGAGCTCACACTCGGTGCCGTCACAACACTCTCTGGTAGATTGTTCCAAGAGTTTCTATGTGAAGATTAGTGAATAAAAGTGACGAGTAGAACTTTAACTGTGATAAGTAAGTCAGCTACAACTACTACTACTTCTATTACTATGATTAATGTTACCAATATTTACACGGGTTCTGCTACAGCAACTACAAAATAAAAGTGTCGTAACCACATCTAAATACACCAAATAGCCAACTTGTTTTTGTTATATTTCGATTTTAAAGACAAATACCCGTAAACACCGTCACGGCGCTATATATATAACTAGGTAACAGCTATAAACAGGTGCATGAGAAGCGGTAATGAGAATAAACTCTCCTCCACAGTGAGTGTATGGAACCGTATAAGAAATAGCGTAGGATGTTGCTAAGAATGTGTTTAGTTACCCATCAAGTAGTTAAGTTTTCTGTAGTTCTCTTCTAAAAACCGTTTTCTTATGGGAGAGTGCCTGGTGGTGGTGTGTGTGTGTGAGGGACGGAGGAGTGCCTGGTGGTAGTGTGTGAGGGACGGAGGAGTGCCTGGTGGTGGTGTGTGAGGGACGGAGGGGTGCCTGGTGGTGGTGTGTGAGGGGGACGGAGGGGTGCCTGGTGGTGGTGTGTGAGGGACGGAGGAGTGCCTGGTGGTGGTGTGTGTGTGAGGGACGGAGGAGTGCCTGGTGGTGGTGTGTGAGGGACGGAGGAGTGCCTGGTGGTGGTGTGTGTGTGTGTGAGGGACGGAGGAGTGCCTGGTGGTGGTGTGTGAGGGACGGAGGAGTGCCTGGTGGTGGTGTGTGGGGGACGGAGGAGTGCCTGGTGGTGGTGGTGTGGGGGACGGAGGAGTGCCTGGTGGTGGTGTGTGGGGGACGGAGGAGTGCCTGGTGGTGGTGTGTGAGGGGAACGGAGGGGTGCCTGGTGGTGGTGTGTGAGGGACGGAGGAGTGCCTGGTGGTGGTGTGTGAGGGACGTAGGAGTGCCTGGTGGTGGTGTGTGAGGGGGACGGAGGGGTGCCTGGTGGTGGTGTGTGGGGGACGGAGGAGTGCCTGGTGGTGGTGTGTGGGGGACGGAGGGGTGCCTGGTGGTGGTGTGTGAGGGACGGAGGAGTGCCTGGTGGTGGTGGTGTGTGGGACGGAGGAGTGCCTGGTGGTGGTGGTGTGAGGGACGGAGGAGTGCCTGGTGGTGGTGTGTGTGTGAGGGACGGAGGAGTGCCTGGTGGTGGTGTGTGAGGGGGACGGAGGGGTGCCTGGTGGTGGTGTGTGAGGGACGGAGGAGTGCCTGGTGGTGGTGTGTGTGTGAGGGACGGAGGAGTGCCTGGTGGTGGTGTGTGAGGGACGGAGGAGTGCCTGGTGGTGGTGTGTGAGGGACGGAGGAGTGCCTGGTGGTGGTGTGTGAGGGACGGAGGAGTGCCTGGTGGTGGTGTGTGGGGGACGGAGGAGTGCCTGGTGGTGGTGTGTGGGGGACGGAGGAGTGCCTGGTGGTGGTGGTGTGGGGGACGGAGGGGTGCCTGGTGGTGGTGTGTGGGGGACGGAGGAGTGCCTGGTGGTGGTGTGTGAGGGGGACGGAGGGGTGCCTGGTGGTGGTGTGTGAGGGACGGAGGAGTGCCTGGTGGTGGTGTGTGAGGGACGTAGGAGTGCCTGGTGGTGGTGGTGTGTGAGGGGGACGGAGGGGTGCCTGGTGGTGGTGTGTGGGGGACGGAGGAGTGCATGGTGGTGGTGTGTGGGGGACGGAGGGGTGCCTGGTGGTGGTGTGTGGGGGGACGGAGGAGTGCCTGGTGGTGGTGGTGTGTGGGGGACGGAGGAGTGCCTGGTGGTGGTGTGTGAGGGACGGAGGAGTGCCTGGTGGTGGTGGTGTGTGGGGGACGGAGGAGTGCCTGGTGGTGGTGGTGTGTAGGGGACGGAGGAGTGCCTGGTGGTGGTGGTGTGAGGGACGGAGGGGTGACTGGTGGTGGTGGTGTGAGGGACGGAGGGGTGTCTGGTGGTGGTGGTGTGTGGGGGACGGAGGAGTGCCTGGTGGTGGTGGTGTGAGGGACGGAGGAGTGCCTGGTGGTGGTGGTGTGAGGGACGGAGGGGTGCCTGGTGGTGGTGTGTGAGGGACGGAGGGGTGTCTGGTGGTGGTGGTGTGTGGGGGGGGACGGAGGAGTGCCTGGTGGTGGTGGTGTGAGGGACGGAGGGGTGCCTGGTGGTGGTGTGAGGGACGGAGGGGTGCCTGGTGGTGGTGTGTGGGGGACGGAGGGGTGCCTGGTGGTGGTGTGTGGGGGACGGAGGGGTGCCTGGTGGTGGTGTGTGGGGGACGGAGGGGTGCCTGGTGGTGGTGTGTGGGGGACGGAGGAGTGCCTGGTGCTGGTGGTGTGAGGGACGGAGGGGTGCCTGGTGGTGGTGTGTGAGGGACGGAGGAGTGCCTGGTGGTGGTGTGTAGGGGACGGAGGAGTGCCTGGTGGTGGTGTGTGGGGGACGGAGGGGTGCCTGGTGGTGGTGTGTGAGGGACGGAGGAGTGCCTCGTGGTGGTGTGTGAGGGACGGAGGAGTGCCTGGTGGTGGTGTGTGGGGGACGGAGGAGTGCCTGGTGGTGGTGTGTGGGGGACGGAGGAGTGCCTGGTGGTGGTGTGTGGGGGACGGAGGAGTGCCTGGTGGTGGTGTGTGACGGACGGAGGAGTGCCTGATGGTGGTGTGTGGGGGACGGAGGAGTGCCTGATGGTGGTGTGTGGGGGACGGAGGAGTGCCTGGTGGTGGTGTGTGACGGACGGAGGAGTGCCTGGTGGTGGTGTGTGGGGGACGGAGGAGTGCCTGGTGGTGGTGTGTGGGGGACGGAGGAGTGCCTGGTGGTGGTGTGTGGGGGACGGAGGAGTGCCTGGTGGTGGTGTGTGGGGGACGGAGGAGTGCCTGGTGGTGGTGTGTGGGGGACGGAGGAGTGCCTGGTGGTGGTGTGTGGGGGACGGAGGAGTGCCTGGTGTTGGTGTGTGGGGGACGGAGGAGTGCCTGGTGGTGGTGTGTGGGGGACGGAGGGGTGCCTGGTGGTGGTGTGTGGGGGACGGAGGGGTGCCTGGTGGTGGTATGTGGGGGACGGAGGGGTGCCTGGTGGTGGTGTGTGGGGGACGGAGGGGTGCCTGGTGGTGGTGTGTGGGGGACGGAGGGGTGCCTGGTGGTGGTGTGTGAGGGGGACGGAGGAGTGCCTGGTGGTGGTGTGTGAGGGGGACGGAGGAGTGCCTGGTGGTGGTGTGTGAGGCGGACGGAGGAGTGCCTGGTGGTGGTGTGTGAGGGGGACGGAGGAGTGCCTGGTGGTGGTGTGTGAGGGGGACGGAGGAGTGCCTGGTGGTGGTGTGTGAGGGGGACGGAGGAGTGCCTGGTGGTGGTGTGTGAGGGGGACGGAGGAGTGCCTGGTGGTGGTGTGTGAGGGGGACGGAGGAGTGCCTGGTGGTGGTGTGTGAGGGGGACGGAGGAGTGCCTGGTGGTGGTGTGTGAGGGGGACGGAGGAGTGCCTGGTGGTGGTGTGGCGGACGGAGGGGTGCCTGGTGGTGGTGTGGGGGACGGAGGAGTGCCTGGTGGTGGTGTGTGAGGGACGGAGGAGTGCCTGGTGGTGGTGTGTGAGGGACGGAGGAGTGCCTGGTGGTGGTGTGTGAGGGACGGAGGAGTGCCTGGTGGTGGTGTGTGGGGGACGGAGGAGTGCCTGGTGGTATTGTGTGGGGGGGACGGAGGAGTGCCTGGTGGTATTGTGTGGGGGGGACGGAGGAGTGCCTGGTGGTGGTGTGGCGGACGGAGGGGTGCCTGGTGGTGGTGTGGGGGACGGAGGAGTGCCTGGTGGTGGTGTGTGAGGGACGGAGGAGTGCCTGGTGGTGGTGTGTGAGGGACGGAGGAGTGCCTGGTGGTGGTGTGTGAGGGACGGAGGAGTGCCTGGTGGTGGTGTGTGGGGGACGGAGGAGTGCCTGGTGGTATTGTGTGGGGGACGGAGGAGTGCCTGGTGGTGGTGTGTGACGGACGGAGGAGTGCCTGGTGGTGGTGTGTGGGGGACGGAGGAGTGCCTGGTGGTGGTGTGGGGGACGGAGGGGTGCCTGGTGGTGGTGTGTGGGGGACGGAGGAGTGCCTGGTGGTGGTGTGTGGGGGACGGAGGAGTGCCTGGTGGTGGTGTGTGGGGGACGGAGGAGTGCCTGGTGGTGGTGTGTGGGGGACGGAGGAGTGCCTGGTGGTGGTGTGTGGGGGACGGAGGGGTGCCTGGTGGTGGTGTGTGGGGGACGGAGGAGTGCCTGGTGGTGGTGTGTGGGGGACGGAGGAGTGCCTGGTGGTGGTGTGTGGGGGACGGAGGAGTGCCTGGTGGTGTTGTGAGGGGGACGGAGGAGTGCCTGGTGGTGGTGTGTGAGGGACGGAGGGGTGCCTGGTGGTGGTGTGTGAGGGACGGAGGGGTGCCTGGTGGTGGTGTGGCGGACGGAGGGGTGCCTGGTGGTGGTGTGGGGGACGGAGGAGTGCCTGGTGGTGGTGTGTGAGGGACGGAGGGGTGCCTGGTGGTGGTGTGTGGGGGACGGAGGAGTGCCTGGTGGTGGTGTGGGGGGGACGGAGGAGTGCCTGGTGGTGGTGTGTAGGGGACGGAGGAGTGCCTGGTGGTGGTGTGTAGGGGGGACGGAGGAGTGCCTGGTGGTGGTGTGGGGGGGACGGAGGAGTGCCTGGTGGTGGTGTGGGGGGGACGGAGGAGTGCCTGTTGGTGGTGTGTGGGGGACGGATGAGTGCCTGGTGGTGGTGTGGGGGACGGAGGGGTGCCTGGTGGTGGTGTGGGGGACGGAGGGGTGCCTGGTGGTGGTGTGTGGGGGACGGAGGAGTGCCTGGTGGTGGTGTGGGGGGGACGGAGGAGTGCCTGGTGGTGGTGTGGGGGGGACGGAGGAGTGCCTGGTGGTGGTGTGGGGGGGACGGAGGAGTGCCTGGTGGTGGTGTGGGGGGGACGGAGGGGTGCCTGGTGGTGGTGTGTGGGGGACAGAGGAGTGACTGGTGGTGTGTGGGGGACGGAGGAGTGCCTGGTGGTGGTGTGGGGGACGGAGGAGTGACTGGTGGTAGTGTGTGGGGGACGGAGGAGTGCCTGGTGGTAGTGTGTGGGGGACGGAGGAGTGCCTGGTGGTGGTGTGGGGGACGGAGGAGTGCCTGGTGGTGGTGTGGGGGGGACGGAGGAGTGCCTGGTGGTGGTGTGGGGGGGACGGAGGAGTGCCTGGTGGTGGTGTGGGGGGGACGGAGGAGTGCCTCGTGGTGGTGGTGTGGGGGACGGAGGAGTGCCTGGTGGTGGTGGTGTGGGGGGGGGACGGAGGAGTGCCTGGTGGTGGTGGTGTGGGGGGGGACGGAGGAGTGCCTGGTGGTGTGGGGGGGACGGAGGAGTGCCTGGTGGTGGTGGTGTGGGGGGGACGGAGGAGTGCCTGGTGGTGGTGTGGGGGACGGAGGAGTGCCTGGTGGTGGTGTGGGGGACGGAGGAGTGCCTGGTGGTGGTGTGGGGGACGGAGGAGTGCCTGGTGGTGGTGTGGGGGACGGAGGAGTGCCTGGTGGTGGTGTGGGGGGGACGGAGGAGTGCCTGGTGGTGGTGTGGGGGGGACGGAGGAGTGCCTGGTGGTGGTGTGGGGGGGACGGAGGAGTGCCTGGTGGTGGTGTGGGGGGGACGGAGGAGTGCCTGGTGGTGGTGGTGTGGGGGGGGGACGGAGGAGTGCCTGGTGGTGGTGGTGTGGGGGGGGGGGACGGAGGAGTGCCTGGTGGTGGTGGTGTGGGGGGGGACGGAGGAGTGCCTGGTGGTGGTGGTGTGGGGGGACGGAGGAGTGCCTGGTGGTGGTGCGTGGGAGACGGAGGAGTGCACATTGGTGGTATGAAGGGGGGGGGGGTGTGGGAGGAGTGCGCCTTGCTGTGAGGGGAGGAATGCGCCTTGGTGGTGGTGGGGTGTGTGTGTGGAGGAGTGCTTTGTGGTGATCAAATATTACTCCATAGGTCTGGTAACCTACATATTATGGGTTATCATGTGGTTCTATAGTTGCATGATCCTGGAGGCTGAATATACAATAATTCAGTACAGGAGACAGAGGGGTTCTGATATCCCAACTTAAAGTTACCAAAAGAATAACTAGAATTTGATGTTTGATTGGAGGTAACTGTGTGAAATTTGAGTGTGGAAGTGTCGACTAAAAACACATTGAGATGTTGATTTTTAGAAGCAAAAGCTGAAGTGCCACGGAGAGGTGCGCTGGGAACAGGTGAAAGGAGTAATGTCCTGAGTGTCTGAAGGGAAAGAGTAAGTAGTGACATGTTGGAGTAATAACTGGCGTTGTGTGATAGAATAAAGAACAGTGACAAATTATGTAATATACCAAAAATAGTGATGGAGTATTTGTGTGTGAGCATCAGGGAATGAGGTGGTGTGGGAAAGTGGTGGTGGAAAGACACGGGGGGAAACCTGAACAACAATCTTGGAAGCTCCAGTGTGACATTGATGGATTTGCATGTAATAGTGGTTGGAACCAAGAGATATGTATGGAGTGTCAGGAATGATTAGATTAGTAGAAAACTGATAGACGTGCTGTGAAGTTAGTGGAAGATAAGGTGTGAATGAGTGGCTAGCATATCGGGTAAACCAGACCGATATTTGAGGTCTTATTGTTGGAGGAATTATTAAGGCAGAACACATTTTAATCCAACGGTGTGAATATTGAATGACTGGGAATGTGTGATATTTAACTCGTGTCAATTTGCACAATACACGAGAAAAAGTTTATTATTTTGGCTGATATATTCGTAACAGGTAGAAACAGAAATATTGTGTCCAGGGAGGGGAAGACCCACAGGTGTCCAGATGACGAAGATAGAAGCACAACACGTGTCCAGATGAAGCACCATCAGGAGCGACAAGACACAATGAAGAACACTGAAGAAGATTGGATCTGCCTGGCATAAGGATATGTATTGTGTGTAACTGATAGATACGTTCACATAGATACGTCCACATTTATGAAAGAGTATTAGTTTATTGAAGGTTTATCTACTCATCGCTGTAAGGATAGAGTAGGAGTGAGGGAAGGACTTGGTGTGAGGAGCCAGGGACTTGTGGTGTAGGAGCGAGGAGCCAGGGACTTGTGGTGTAGGAGCGAGGCGCCAAGGACTTGTGGTGTAGGAGCGAGGCGCCAAGGACTTGTGGTGTAGGAGCGAGGCGCCAAGGACTTGTGGTGTAGGAGCGAGGCGCCAAGGACTTGTGGTGTAGGAGCGAGGCGCCAAGGACTTGTGGTGTAGGAGCGAGGCGCCAAGGACTTGTGGTGTAGGAGCGAGGCGCCAAGGACTTGTGGTGTAGGAGCGAGGCGCCAAGGACTTGTGGTGTAGGAGCGAGGCGCCAAGGACTTGTGGTGTAGGAGCGAGGCGCCAAGGACTTGTGGTGTAGGAGCGAGGCGCCAAGGACTTGTGGTGTAGGAGCGAGGCGCCAAGGACTTGTGGTGTAGGAGCGAGGAGCCAAGGACTTGTGGTGTAGGAGCGAGGAGCCAAGGACTTGTGGTGTAGGAGCGAGGAGCCAGGGACTTGTGGTGTAGGAGCGAGGAGCCAGGGACTTGTGGTGTAGGAGCGAGGAGCCAGGGACTTGTGGTGTAGGAGCGAGGAGCCAAGGACTTGTGGTGTAGGAGCGAGGAGCCAAGGACTTGTGGTGTAGGAGCGAGGAGCCAAGGACTTGTGGTGTAGGAGCGAGGAGCCAAGGACTTGTGGTGTAGGAGCGAGGAGCCAAGGACTTGTGGTGTAGGAGCGAGGAGCCAAGGACTTGTGGTGTAGGAGCGAGGAGCCAAGGACTTGTGGTGTAGGAGCGAGGAGCCAAGGACTTGTGGTGTAGGAGTGAGGAGCCAAGGACTTGTGGTGTAGGAGTGAGGAGCCAAGGACTTGTGGTGTAGGAGTGAGGAGCCAAGGACTTGTGGTGTAGGAGTGAGGCGCCAAGGACTTGTGGTGCACGAGTGAAAATTTAGAGGTCATGGGTCACTAACGTTAAGCCTTTGATATGCTCTCATAATCAGAAGTATGTGGCCGATATCACTAGGCTGTGAAAGTGTTTTTATCCTCAATTCATTCAGTCCTATTTATTGTATTTCATTTTTGTTGAACCATTTGGAGAGAGAAGCACTCCAGTCCCACCAATGGGGTAGACTGGTGACACCACAGCCGTTTTTCCACCAATGGAATGCCTCGGTTGACTTTATCTCACTTTTAAGACTAAGTATTCAGAATGTAACATTTGTTAGTTGTATCGATGTTTAATGTAAATTCCTTAAAATTGCAATACATTCTGAACTAGCATTTCGTATTTCCATGCTAAGGAGTAAAAAAAAAAAAAAAAAGTCAGTTATACAAACGAAGATGAAAGTAATCTAGTGTTACTTTCTTCATCACAATATTTTTCAGTTCATCTTCACTGGTTTGATGTTGCCAGAAAAACATCAAACAAATGTATTAAAACATTACACAATTTATCATTATTAGTCCTAGTTCAGTATTATGTAGATTACTATCATCTTTTGTACACCTTAAGTTATATTTTTTACTCCACCTTGGCATGGAAATAAGAAACGCGAGTCAAGAATTTATTGCAATTTTACGGACTTAAGTTATACATTTATGTATCTTTGTATTTAACAAATTGTGTACAGTATGTTGTACTAATGATTTTTTTTTTAGTAAAAATAAATTTTTCTTTGATATGTAAAGTCTTTCACAAAGATTTTAGGAAAAATCTTCGACGTGTAAACTGTTCACTTTAAACAAGGCAATCGAGATAGGCTAAACACGAGCAAAAAAAATATGGCCTTTTTTCCTAAAAATTAGAAAAGTTCCCCAAAATTCTTTATTTATGTTTGTTTATTATATAAAGCTAATTTTTATTTTTAAGTTACAATTTTTCCATTTTTTATATACAAGTAAGATTTATTTTAAGTTCAAATGTTTTTTTTATTTTATATATAGCGATTTTCGATATTCAGTAAAAATAGCTTTTCATGCGGAGACCAAGTCGATTGTGTTAAACAAACCAGTTGTTCCGTGACTATCAGAAGACCAAGAGTCAACAAGTGGTCGTGTTAAGACAGATGTATGAAAACAGGAGGACTTGTTAAAGTATTATTTCCTTATAGATTATAATACTGTACACTAAACACATTAGGTTGTGTTGACTGTTGCTTAGAGTCGTATCAGTGGCGTGGGCCACTTGTTTGAAGGCCTCGATTTCCAGGTCACTGCTGCTGGCAAAGGTCCGGTTGGCAGGTAAAGTCTTAGGCCCCCGTGCTAGGTCACTCGCCTTCATTTACCTGTGGGAGAGTAAAGATAAAATGTTAACCATTAAATACAAGTCTAGTTAGAAATATTTCAGGCTTTAAATTACTACTATAAAAAGTTCATTGATTACAAAAAACTAACGCACAAAATCTAACAACTAGATTAATATTAAATCAACCTCACGAAACAGTCTTATTGAGGGCAACTAAGAATTAACTTAAAAATTGAAAGCACTAAAATTAGAACCACAAGGCCCTGCAGCCAAAAATTTACCTTGGAACATTTAACTTAAGATGTGTAAAATAAAGCCAATAGGTTAAATATAAACGCAGAGTAACTTATTTTAATCTTAAGGTATTTTTAATATTTGAGTGTAGAAAGACGAAGGAATTTAATATTTAAAAGTTAAACCACCAAGAAAATAAACTTGGGATAAAACTTAAAATACTTAACTCAAGAATGCTGTTGGACCCCATCAAAGAGCTGTCATCATCCTCCACTGTCTTGCTCCTCTTCACATCTCAGTCACTCCTGCAAGAAGACGTCTACAAATCATGCGAGTCACAGCTCAAGTCATACAGTCAAGACAAATTCAATATATTTATGTATACAATTTAATAATGGAATCCACCTCGAAAAATGTTTACAAATTGCTTGTTTGTGTAGTTATACCTGTATACAAACTTTCTCGGGGAGGGGAACACCGACCGGGGAGGGGAACTAGGCAAGTTTACAAGGCAATCCGGGATGTTTAAGGATATTCAGACTTAAAGGGAAAATTTTTGGCAAGACAAATATTAAAAATTACCCGAATAAAAATATTTTGAGTGTTAGTGTCCTGGATAATTTACCCGTGTTAAGTCTTCCCTGCTATTACCGACAGAACATTTAAGTGCCGACCTAACTCGATACCCGATATGCATTATATGAATTAAGAAATGTGGGTAAAAGATCAGTTTGCCTCCTTGTCTTAAAACTATCTCGCTATATACATTGTCATCAAAAGCTTCAGTTAAGGGCTAGACAATTATCGCCAACTGACTGAACATAATTTATCTATTGTATCTTAAGCAAAATTTGGCCATGGTCTGTCACCACCTATCTTAATGAACTTGTGGGGTTCAGGTGGTTTGGATCACACTCAGGATGGGATGGAGAAAGGAAACTCACAATGTGCTCTCTATATACATGTTGTATTGGATGTACAATGCAGCTTGGTGCTGGGAAGGCAGCATGGTTACAAGCGTGATGTAGAGAGAGCTGGTTGGTGAGGACGCTCAGAGAAGGACAGCTTGTGGGTCGCCATACTCGCCAGCGGGGGAGAGGACCGCCAGGCAGGCGGAGGAGCGAGGCCCGCCGGGCAGCGGCGGAGGAGGAGGTGTTGCTGGCTGTGGCTGTAGGTAGAAAGAGAGATCACCACGAGGTCAGGTCTTAAATAGCGGGGGTAGGCGTGGCTTAGCAGTTGACCCCCGCTCCGTGGTGTATGGCGGCGCTGGTTGACCTAGACCACGAGGCATACACTGGGGAATTGGTGGGGTCGGCTAGGCAGCGACAAACAGCATTTGTAGGGGAGAATTCCACTACAAACTACTAAATACGTCATTAAACGAGCTATTTAGGCAGCTGCAGTACTTGGTATAGAGAACTAAGTATTTCTTAATTTTTTTCCTTGTCATAACATTAACCAACTAATTCATTCAAAGAGTCACGTTAAATTTGAGATGGATTGACATTTCAACATTTTTCCCATGAATATATTAAATTAGAATGGCGACTCATTAAACTTTACTATAGCATTATGTTAACCCTCGGGTAACAGTGAATCAAATAAGCATTTTTATGTACTAGTGGCGAGCCTTCACTACATTACTCTTGACTGTTCTGATTAATTCGGCTTAAAATAGAATTAATCACTAAATCCAGCAGACAAGCTAGCTTGCCTCATTTCTGTCCTGGGTTCGATCCCCTTCCAGAGAATGTGAGACGGGTGTTCTCTAGCGTGGCCTACCAAACATTATCACCGGGTTTCTCATTGTGCCAACACTGACCAATAAAGGCAATAAAGCAACAGACGGACTGCCCAACACCTAGTAATTTAAGTGGTGTAAATAAATAAATACCAAGTTGAACCTCCTCAATTTAAACATGCCTGTACAGTACACACATGGTGGAACAGGGATAAGAGTGAACGTCACTTAAACAACAGCAACTCTGCCAAATTTAGCCTCAACTATTATCTTACTATATCAAGCTTGATAGTTTTACTGTGGGTCAGCCGCTGTACACAACATTAAGTATGTTACACACTAAGCAACTGCTCAAAATAAAGGGCAACGTCACTGGTCTGGACTACACCGGGCCTAGTATAGATGGGCGTCTGGCAGCTACCCCCAGTCTGCAGTCCACAATACGGTCCCACAAACTGCTAAATAAAACCACGTGAGTGTTAAGGGAAGAAAACTTTTTGTAATAACCTAAATCCAAACAATGAACGCGATGAATGCATTTTGGAGGGTGTGTCGTGGAGCAGGACCCCGGGGATTGGCCATATTAATGCCACCAAGGGTAGTGGGGATGACGTGGTTATGGGGATGTCGGGGAGTTTCGTCCTACAGATTGGTAACATTATTAATAATGAAAGTGGTCCCATAGGCACGACTGTACGTTATGGATAGTGAGGATACAGCACACTGTATACGGAGCCTCCGGTACACAAGGAGACAACATGGCCGGTACTCTACAGAATTCACTTTAACTTGGGGGACCAATTTACAGCTGGCTGAACTGGGACCACCCGTGAATCTAACCAACCCATGGAACAGGAGGCGAGCACTGTAGTCACTTATTGCTATTGTTTAGCTCAATGCATCTGGCATCCTAGCAGTAAGATATGTGATGCAGTATTCACTTAAAAGTAATCCACGCAGCAGCTAAACTCGAGTCATCGGAACCGACGTGAACCAACTGACCTAACCCAAATTATCACATTTAAAACCATCAGCCAACACGAACACCTGTCACCATTAACGTGTAGGTTCGTAATCCTCCACACAAGCCAAGAGCACTGTCCGGGGAGCTAAAATACTCCTTAAGCAGTGGTCGGAAATCGCTAATTTATGGTCAAAAGTCTGTATGCCAAGGTGGAGAAGAGCTGCGTGCCTTAACTACAAACTGGAGTATAGTTCACCATAAACAGCTTTCTTACCCAATGAAAAACGAAAAAGCTACCAACCAGCAACCGTCAGGGCTTGGCGTTAGGATAGCTCACTGGTTAAATCGTCAACAATGTAACTAAGATGGCGGGTGACTGGCGAATTACCTCTTCAAAATAGTATATAAACACAAGATTCGGAAAGACAATTCCTCCAAACTTTTATCGATATTCGTGAAGTAAAAGGTTTTATCAGTAGATTTTCTCCCTAAAATGACTCCTAAATACACGCTGTAGTGAAGTATTTAAACTTTAACCTAACTTCGTGGTGACAATGAGAAGGTAAACTAACGTAAGTTATGTACACTAATAAAATATGGGAAAACCTGCACACTAGCTAGTTTTGGGTGCAACTTTACCTCTACCTGTCAGCAGGGAGTGACCAGTACCATCAGTAGCCGTCAGCCAACATTATCCAGAAGCGTCAGCAGCCGTCAGCTAGCAAATTCCAGAAACGTCAGCAGCCGTATCCACTACCATGAACATCAGTCGGCCAGTAGTACCCAGGAGAATTCGCAGCCGTCAGCCAGCAGCGTCAGCAATATAACATCAGTAATACCCAGTAACGTCAGCAGCACACACGATCAGTAGTCACCTGTGGGCGTCAGTTGTAGTCAGGAGCAGCAGTACACAAGACAGTGAGGCGGGGCGATCTGGCGAGACAGCTCCAACGTCGCCTTTCAATAAGTTCACAGAGACTGAGGCCTCGAGTCATCCATCTTGAACCATCAACCATCCGAATACCTGTTTACTAATAAATACAAAACACTATTAATGAACCACCATCAAGAAAATAACCGTAAAAATAATAATAATATACCACATAACTTAATGGAGCTAAATTATCTACATCTTTATTAAAAAATCATTGAGGGAATTGGTTCAATGTTCGAGGCTTGGTTCATGATGTGTTTCGAGTCGCTGGTGCTTTGTGGGCCAGATAATGACGTCATCACTGGGCGGAGTTTACAGACGAGGTGTTTGGACTATCAATTGGTCGTTTAGTTCGTAATAATAGTTGTTATTTATATCCCAAAGAGACAAAATTATTATGCAAATACAATATACTTATGACCTAATTCTTGTAAAATATAAAGTCGTTGACAGAGTTTATTTAGTAATGTAATATTGTTTACTAAATCTCTGAAGTTAGTCTTCACATAAAACAAGCGAGAGAAGTGTTGCCAAAATACGCACAGTCTTAACTTGAGTCTTTTATTAAACTCCGGGGGAAAATCTCTTACATAACAGACGCTCGCCATGTTTACGTAAAAGAGGCTCTGGTATAAGACTCTTTCATAAACTCCCTGAATAAAGACTCTCATATAATACTCGTAAGACTTGGCATGAAGCTAGTGGGTAAGCGGGTAAAGGTTGGGAGGCAAGGTCCTCTGCAGAGCCAAACTGACCCACTTTCTAAAGATTTCTTATAAGTAGTCGACAGTTTTACTCTCAGTTGTGTATATATACCAGAGGAGTCTTATAGCCTCTACTAGTCAAGATTTCGGTTTAAACACTGAAATTATTGCATTGTATCGTGGCAAAACCTTCCATCCACACAGACACAGACACACACGAGGTGGCCACAGCAGAAAGCGGGAAAAATAACGCGATAGCTTTTGTCTGTGATCTCTTTACCCATAATTGGATATTACAACTGAATTTTAATGAAACTTCGGGGTTTTGTTTGGTAATTTGGGGTATAATTTACATAAACTAGTTAGATAGTTTCTGATATATCCAGAAAACGGGAAATATACACATACGAGGGTTATATAATACGAGTCCTGGCCGAGGTAAATAAGGGCAACATTACGTCCCCAACGTCACGGTGTGGTGCCTCACGCCTCCCTACCACTGAATGTTGACATCCAGACCACGTACACACTGTTACCACCGCCTGGAGACCGACATAACCCACCCACCGTGTAATTAAATACGCTTTTAACAGCAGATAACGCACGTAATCTGCCTCTTATGGTTATAGCTGGTGAGACAGTTTCTCCCATCTGTCGCTAGAGGTCTCACTCACCTCCAGATTCTCAAAGATTTCTACCTTAAATTCTCTCCTAAATGGTAATCTGATAACGTAGGTCTACATAAAATCTGATCCACTTTTTAAACATTGGGAGAGATATTATATATTTAATTAGTTAAATTCTGTAATCAATTTGGGGAAAGAGAACTAATGTAGGAAACAATGAGAGATAAAAGTTGATATTAATTCTATCGTTTTATTTTGTGTTGTAGGGAATGTAAGTCTGGTCTCTATACACACACAGTTGGAGAGAGAGAGAGAGAGAGAGAGAGAGAGAGAGAGAGAGAGAGAGAGAGATAATGTAAGTCAGTTTTGTCGATTTATTTGGACTGTGTAATCCTGCGGAGCTGCTGTGATGATATTTCTATGAATATATGAATACCAATGTTTCGGTCATTCACTTAGTGTGTGTGTGTGTGTGTGTGTGTCAGTAATATACAAACACCAATACCTAGACCTTGTGGACAGATATTCAAAGGTTCCTACTTCCATAAACAGTCACGGTCGAGTCTTGGTACAATATCATCGCCATATTGATCACCTTCTATTGGATAAAGTCTCAATGTAAATATGACGCCATTTTTGGACAATATATACTCACACATTTTCAGCTACGGGAGTCTTCTGAGCCTCTGGTAGTCAGGATCCCGGAGCCTCTGTGACTGCTGACGGTGTTGGGTACGATCTGACAGTAAAGTTTCTGCCTCAGGAGAGTTTGACTTCCTTTCTGGCGGCGAAGAAAACAGTATGGATGACCTTTTTCCTGCTGGTTCACTAGACGTTTACTATGGGTTAACTAGACAACGTTTACTGTGGGTTAACTAGACAACGTTTACTGTGGGTTAACTAAAAAACGTTTAGTGTGGGTTAACTAGACAACGTTTAGTGTGGGTTAACTAGATAACGTTTAGTGTGGGTGAACTAGACAACGTTTACTGTGGGTTAACTAGACAACGTTTACTGTGGGTTAACTAGACAACGTGTACTGTGGGTTAACTAGACAACGTTCAGTGTGGGTTTACTAGACAACGTTTAGTGTGGGTTAAGTGGACAACGTTTACTGTGGGTTAACTAGACAACGTTTACTGTGGGTTAACTAGACAACGTTTACTATGGGTAACTTGACAACGTTCACCCCCTACTGCTGGTTAATTTGACAACATTCACCTCATCTTACTGGTTAACTAGACAACATTTACCTCATCTTACTGGTTAACTAGACAACATTCACCTCATCTTACTGGTTAACTAGACAACATTCACCTCATCTTACTGGTTAACTAGACAACATTTACCTCATCTTACTGGTTAACTAGACAACATTCACCTCATCTTACTGGTTAACTAGACAACATTTACCTCATCTTACTGGTTAACTAGACAACATTCACCTCATCTTACTGGTTAACTAGACAACATTCACCTCACCTCACTGGTTAACTCTCACAACATTCATCATTATTTCGCCAGATTATTCGGTGATGGACGATGCTGTTGTGCTTTAATGAAACAACTTACGAACAGCCAAGGATTTTCCGTACCTCTTCCCTGGTCTCTCTCAGGAGGTAATATATCTCTCAGGAGCGTGTGAGTCTTTCTCCAGTCACGGTGATGTAGGTTTCCAGGTGATGGTGAGCGGGCTTCCGGGTCTAATGCAGAGGCTTTTATATCCTCGTGTATGTGGGGGGGGGGGGGGGGGAGGATTCTGAGACTGAGATGGAGGTTCTAAACGGGATTCTGGGTTGGGTAGATCTAACCTGCTTTACACCAACCTAACACACACACAAATCCAGGAAGCTTGAATCACAAACCAGTGTTAACCTAAACCAACGTAACTTAACCTAACCCACACAAGCTTAACCCCAACATTTTATAATAATTAAAGACCTCCTCACCAGTCTTGTGTTGACGGTGATCTAGCTGCCTCAGGTCTCAGCTACTGAGAATTACAGTATGTTCTCAGAAGTGAATTTCTCGCTGGAGCAGTTTCATGGTAACACCTAGACTGAAAGCCTTTGTAGATTCCTGCTGTTAATATCACGGACACTGCCAATAACTCGAGAATTTCATCAATGTGGAGCATGAGATATGAACCCGGGTAGCTGGATGTCAATAAAACGCCCTCAGGAATGTCCAGAAAGTCGTGTTTTGGTATGTGTACAATAACCTGATTTTATAAATCCTCTAACGCCTGACGGAGGGACGCCAGTGTGATCTACTTGTGTTGTCTGTGCACACTCATCACTACCGCCCTACCCCCCCACTCCTGTAGCCAGTCTTATTGGATTTCTACCAGTAATAATATGTTTTATAGTTGCACTTTTGTGTGTGAGAACAATGATTCTCACGTTTGAATGAATTCTTGCTATTTATCTTCCTCTCTGGTGGACGAAGGAGGAGGATGAGGAGGAAGAGGAGGAGGAGGAGGAGGAGGAGGAGGACCCGTGAGAGTTAATATAGAAGTTGATAGTTCAGTCGAGAAACTCAATTTAAAAAAACCTCTCGGAAAATCTTTACTTCAGCTCAGCTCTTAACAAATACCTTAATTCAGCCATGAAAAATCTAATCAAAATCTTTACCTCACCATTATCCTTTCTACCTGTGACCCCTGAGCCGAGAGAGAGAGAGAGAGAGAGAGAGAGATACACCCTGTAAACAAACACACAATTACCTACATCATCATCGCCCTCACCTGTGAAAATGACCTTAGCCTCACAGTTACCCATTTAATTAGCTCTTTTAATTATTCTCACCAGGTAAATAACTTTTGGCAATTAATTCTCACACAAAGTACAAAAAAACACTAATTACTCGAAGGTATTTACACCTGTTTGTCAATGAAGGTGTTGATAAGCTGTTTATTATGTTGGGTTGTTGAATTAACTACCTTTCTCTACTATTTACTGTTTATCATCTCGCACTCCTTGTCTCATTCGCGCGTCAGGTCAGGTCAGGTCAACATGGCTGGCCAGACATATTCTCGGATCTAAAGTGTTATTGGTGGGGACATACTCCCTGCGTGGGAGCGGGAATTTGACAATGTGTCCGTGAATATCGGATGTCGCCTTAAGCATTGCCATCCAAGGTTTCTGCTCATCCCCGACGGCATAAATTGTAAATATTCCGTGTGTTCACCGGCGTTCTCCAAGTGAGTGGTAGGATAATGAGGAGGCTCGGTAGGCCTGCTTTGACAGGGGTGGTCCCGAGACTATCGCCCCTATGGGGCCGAGAGTGCTGCCCATGCGGTCGCCCCCACCCCCACCTCCACCATAGTAACGGACACTTGATGTAGGGTCTCGACGAACCAAGTGAGGATTTTCTGAGGTGTTGTGCCGTCAGAAAAACAGTTACTATTAAGAACAAGTGAAGTGTAATAAAAGTGCTTATAAACTGAGAATGCACCTGTTACCTTACACCACACCTTACACCTGAACTAACGTGTCGTGGGTTGAGTACTGGGGAGTGGGTCTGCCAGGCAGTAGTTCTATTGAAACTAAAATTGACTTTTATACTGTATCTAACCAGAAAAACAGAGATACTATTAAGAACAAGTGAAGTGTAATAAAAGTGCTTATAAACTGAGAATACGCCTGTTACCTTAGTCCCCCCCCCCCCCCCCCGACACCACACTCCCTCCGCTCCCAGGAGGCCTCAAGGACATCGCTGGCCTACATGTCGCCTCTGTGCCCCAGTGTATATGGCCTAGATTCCATCTAAAATCTAACCATGGCAGGAGTCATCGCTGGGCGGCGCTCTGCCTATGTCCTTGATGAAGAAAATGAAGAGGACAGTCATAGCGACACTGAAGCTGGCATTCAGAAGTTTCAGACACGGCAGCAGAAACGCAAGATGAGGACCAAGGGAAGGAAGCAGAGGAGAGCCAATAGGGGCATCCCCCCCCCCCTCCCATTGCTCCCCGGGCTAAGTACATGCGCCTTGCCTTCCCCGTGAACGCAACCAATTTGATGAAGATTAATTGGTTGACTGCCCTGAATAAGGATTATGGCATGGCTAAGCTGAATGTTGTCGTGCCAGGTAACACCCCTCGTTTTGTCTATGTAGGCCGAGAGGAGACAGAAGCTATCCAACGCTTCATTGATGGTAGGGTCGGTTCAATACACCTTATTAAGCGAGATGAACCTGTTCGACCCCAAAAAATGAGGGAATACCTTGTCACCCAATTCCCCAAGGGTATTCCCCCCAAGAGAGCTCTGTCACTCCAGGGCGTCCACAGTGCAAGGAGACTTTATAAGGATGGTGCACAACTTAGTAGGATCATCATTGTCTGGAAAAGGAAGGAACCACCTCCTGAGAAGTACAGCTTCTTTGGCAGCACGTACGGCACCCCTAGTAACATCAGTCGGTGGATTCCTCCCCCTGTGGTGTGCTACAACTGCTTTGGGGTCAATCATGTGGCGAAATACTGTCACAAGCCAGCCACCTGCGGCTACTGCGCAGGAATGCATAGCACAAGCAGCTGCCCCATCAAGGAAGGTGCCTCTCAGGACGGAAGAGAGCAGGACTCCCCATCTGAGTGGCAGTGCGCCAGATGCAGGAAGAAGGGTGTGACGGCCTGGCATCCAGGTTGCCTTGGGAGCCCGCCTCCACCCACAATAGCGGTCACACTCAGTGACGCCAACGCTACAGGGTCGCCGCCAAAGCCTGAAATCAACAGCTACACCTCCCCACCTAGGAGGCAGTGTTACAGGTGCAGGGAGGAGGGTGTGACGGCCTGGCATCCAGGTTGCCCTGGAAGCCCGCCTCCACCAACAAAAGCGGTCCCACTCAGTGATGCCAACAGCAACACTGCGGGGTCGCCTCCAGCACCTGAAATCAACAGGGACACCTCCCCACCCAGGGGGCAGTGTCCCAGGTCCAGGGAGGAGGGTGTGACGGCCTTGCACCCCAGTTGTCCTGGGAGGTCGCCTCCATCCACAATAGCAGTCCCACTCAATGATGCCAATGCGGCCGGATCGCCTCCACCACCTGAAGTCAACAGGCAGAGTGACTCTCCTTCGTTAGCCAATGCAGGTCAGGTTAAAGCCTGCCAAGTAAGTGTACCAGTGAACAATGACAGTGATAGTGTTAGTGGAGCTTCTGAAGGAGCTAGTGCCTCCTCTCATAATGATGCCAACTTGAGGGTGAGCAGCCAGAGCGAGACCGATAGTGATGGAAGCATGAATGGGGAGAATGAGCCCCAGACTGCCAGCGTGGTCTCTACAATAGTCCCAGGTCTGCAGACTGTTCATGACCCTGTAAGTTTTCCATTGTTTAATGAGGAGGAACTCGCGGGACTGATGAAGCAACCCGCGTATAAAAATCCTACTGGAATAAGGGCTGTGAAGAACATTATCAGGAAATCCAGAGGTGCAGAAATTGGAAGGGTCAGCTTATTGGTCAGGCTGATCTATGAAGCCAGCGTGCGACTCTCTACGTTAAACACAAGCTGGGAAAAGTAACACGAACGCTTAGGTTCATTTCATGGAACATCCGGAGTGTTAATCGCAGAATTAATGATCTACAATGGTTTGTTAAAGTTTTTGACATTGATGTAATTGGCTTACAAGAACCTTACACGTCCAGCACCCAGAGGAAAGTTGCACCCAGGATAGCTGGGTTTACAGCATATAATAGTGGAGCAGGAAGTGGCCTGCTCACATATGTAAAGAATGGTCTGGTCTGTAAATGGATTAAAACTCACAATGATGAAAGTATTCACTATCAACAATTTACAGTAAAGACAGCAAACAGTCAATTTTCGCTGTATAACATCTATGTTCGGTGTAATGAACTGCGAGCGGACGTGTTACCAAAGCCATCAGGTAACAATGCTATGCTGTGTATGGGTGACTTTAACTCTCGTCACACTGTCCTCGGTGATGTCCAGTGTAACTCTAATGGGAGGGTGTTCGTGAATTACATCAATAATCATAATATCACTGTATACGACACAGACAAAGTGACACATCTGATGGGGGGCAGACTTGATTATGTGATTGGGTATAACCTAGTAGACAGTAATGTCAAGGCTAAGGTCATCTCAGACTACCTTGTCAGTGATCATTATGCAATACTTACTGAATACACTGTTGCTGATGTCAAGTGTGAACCCCATCCTAAGCTCAGAATTAACATCCCAGATAATCTTAAACTGCACTTCAAGGCCTACATCCACAGATGGTATGCTGGATATACACCTGGGTCAGTGGATGAATTTTGCTGTGATCTTGTAAATGTCATTACCACATATTATACCACCTGGGTTAAGTCAAGGAGGAAGGGGGGCAGCACTAAACCACCTCTGTGGACACATGACCCCATCCTCACCAAAGAAGGAGAGAATGTAAAACAGCTTGCCAACACTTATAAGCAAAATAAAACTAGTGATAACCTTTTGGCATTCCTCAAAGCTAACAGAGAATTTCGTGAACTCAAAGGTCAGGTGAGAAACACCTATTGGGAACAATTCTTACAGGGGATTAATAGAACAACCACTCTAGCAGAAATGTGGAAGAAAATTAGAGCCATTACCAAGTCACCCACCCCAGTCCAGCTTCATCACAGCCCTGCAGAATATGCTGACATGCTATTAGACCAATGGTCTAGTGTGTCACGAATCACTTCCCTGCCTCCTGACATACAACAATATCTTAACACCTCACACATTAATAGGGGTTTCAATATTGAAATAGCCTGTTCCTCACCAGACCTTACCGACCAGTTTCCTATAACGCACCACGAACTAACAACAGCACTAATGAAAGGTGAGTCATCCTCCCCTGGTGAGGATGGCATAACCTATAACACCCTGAGATTGTTGAATGAGATCCCTAACCATCCACTGCTTGACCTGTATCAAATGAGCCTCACACAGGGTATTCTGCCTAAGACATGGACTCATGGAAACATAGTTCCAATCCCTAAAGCTAATTCTCCAAACTTCAGGCCAATTTCACTTACATCCTGTATGTGTAAAGTCCTTGAAAGAGTTGTTCTAAACCGTCTTATGTTTCAAGTCAAAGACAAACTCGCCCCTAATCTGTACGGGTTCATGCCCGGGCGTAGCACACAGACATGCTTTGCAGAATATCTTGTTCACTCAAAAGATAAGACACAAACAGCCTTCATAGACCTTAAATCAGCCTTTGATGTAGCTAATAGAGACATTATACTTGAGCAACTAGCTAATTTTGGCATACAAGGTAACCTCCTGACATGGATAAAGGGTTATCTGTCCAACAGGTATGCCAGTGTTCTGTTTAGGGGAGTTAAAAGTACCAGAATGAGATCATTTGAGCTGGGCACGCCTCAGGGAGGAGTGTTAAGTCCTATGCTCTTTAATATACTGATGCACAAGCTTATTGCTGACATTCCAGTTCAACCAAACGAAGCCGTAATATGCTATGCTGATGATATCTGCATTATGACACAAACCAAACTCAGGCTCCAAGCCTTGCTGGATGTATTTGCTCGGAGAACTGTTGAATGCGGTCTCATAATATCTGTTGACAAGACGAGGGTCCTCAATCCTCGTCCTGCTCACCCTCTGCCTCTTGACTATAACATTAACAGCATGCCCTTGGAACTATGTAGCTCCTATAAATATCTTGGAATTTGTGTGAATGATGCAAACTTTGTCAGCAACCTTCGTGACAAACTAATGCAGCGCATTAAACCCCTCAGAACCCTTGTTGGCAAGGGCTATGGAATTAACATCACCTATGCTCGTACTTTTTATCTTCACTTCATTCGTTCTGTAGTTGACTATCATGCTCTCCATCTTGTGACTATTCCGCCTAAACAACTCAACAGCCTTGAGGTAGTGCAAAATGAAGCCATGCGCATCATCCTAGGTTGCCCAAAATCAACCAGAATTGTAAATATGAGGAAAGAGCTCGGACTGCCCTCCCTATCTGAGAGGATAGCCCTACTTAATACCATGTTTTGTGTCAAAGTTTTGAAGAACAATAGTTCTCAAACTACAACTCAAACTGAGTTGATGTTCTATCTAAGTAATCCCGACCATCTCGCCAACCTTTCAAAAAAGACTCTCTTTGGGGCGTGGCTTCATAAAAGTGTTGCAGATCTCCTGAAACTGAATGTCCCAATCACCCCAGACGAACCTATTAATGCCATTCCTCCTTGGCTGGACATATCAGTTCCTATTAATTACACTCCTGTTGGTAGTAAGCAAATGTTAAACACCGATGTGGTGAGATGTGTCACACTAGAAACTATTAACAGACACATAGAGAGTATTAAATCAAGTGAATGTTATGCTTTTACTGATGGTTCTGTGCAGACAAACACAGGTAGAACAGGCTGTGCAATTGTAATATATAAAGAAAAAGAGATGATAGTGTCAAACAAGCAAAGGCTAAACAACTGGGCCAGCACAACACAAACTGAACTAACTGGAATCTACTTAGCCACAGACTACCTCAAAGAAAATGGAGGTGGGGTGATATTCTGTGACTCTCAAAGTGCTTTGAAATCAATGAACAGCCCGTCAGGTTCTATGTCTAAAGTTGCATGTGATATTAAAAGGAATGTGATAACTGCCAATGAGAACAACTTTCGTATCGAATTTGTGTGGATTCCGTCCCATGTTGGAATCAGGTATCATGACCGTGCTGATAGACTGGCCAATGAGGCGTGTAAGAAAGAAAATGTTGACCGTGACCTTGGTCTGTCCAATGCCGTAATTAAAAACATTCAAGTCAGAATCATGAACTCTGATCTAGAAGAAGTGAGAAATGCAGAGAGACCTGACAGTTGTAGCATTAGTAAATATGACAAATTTTGTAACAAGAGGTACCGGTATGGCCAGCATAAGGACAGAACCAGACAATGTGATGTAGTCGTGGCCAGAATTAGGCTAGGATACAGACACATCTGGCAAGTTAGTAACGCTGTACCCATACCGGAACACTCAGCATGTAAACTTTGTGATAAACCTTTAAAGCATACACTTGAACACTATATTATTGAATGTGACACTGTCAAAGACTTCAGGCCACCTGACTTACTGTATCTTGAACTATGTAATTACTTCATTGAATCAGGTGTGCTTGAGGACATTCTTGCTGTTTATCCCAAATTTGCTAGCCCACACTGATTAGTCTTCAACTAGAATATGACTCCAATGTATGTGATCCACTGACCCATGTATGCTGCTGGTGAATGTGATGTATTTCCTTCTTTGTGTACGAACCTCTGTCCTGCGTGGCAGTGAACAGTGGCATTACCCACATGAATCTGACCTATATATAGTGTCAATGAATATGATGCATTCTTTGTGTACGAACCTCTGTCCTGTATGGCAGTGAAAAGTGACATTACCCACATGAATCTGACCGACGTATATGTATGTATGTGTGCGTGTGTGCATGTATATGTACGTGTACATGTATATGTGTATGTATATACGCATATGTATGTATATGTGTGTGTGTGTGTGTTTACATATATGTATATGTACTGTCAATGAATATGATGCAAATCTTTGTGTACGAACCTCTGTCCTGCATGGCAGTGAACAGTGACAGTATCCATATGAATCTGACCTCTATACATTTATAGTTGTTAATGAATATGATGTATTTCTTTGTGTATGAACCTCTGTCCTGCGTGACAGTGAGAAGTGATACCACCCTCAGTGTCAAGACCTGACTGAATTACTCAGAATAGGCAAACTGTACTACAAGCTCTGCCAATAAATTTGTTAAACTAAAAAACTCCTTGTCTCTTTTATCTCTTTCTCTTTCTCTATATATATTTTGTCTCTTAACAGGTACTAAGTGAACGTATCTCGTTAAGGTAGAGACTCAGTGATAATTTGTCCCCTAACTAATGCTAAGTAAACGTTTCTAGTTAAGGTAGAGTCCCTGTAATTTTGTCACCAGTTAAAAGTCTCAATTGTAATTTTGAAAAATAATTTTAATGTATTATTTGTGTTTTAACTTATCTCTAACAGTTAGGTACATTTTTACATCCTTAGCTTAGGGGAAAATTCATCATGCAAATTTTTGTGAATCTTGGCGTTGCTGTAACATATTCCTCTCATAATTCTGTATACGACTTTTCTCCCTCTTAGTGACGGGGAGAATACTCTTTTTTTTTTACGATATATTCATTGATTTTCACAGGTCATGGATGGTGGTGGTGGGTATTGGTTGTAATAGTGGTAGTAGCGGTAATGGTGGTAGTAGTTGTGGGTAGTGATGGTCGTGGTGGTCATAGGGATAGTGATGTAGTCTTCGCCTTCTACCCCCCCCCCCCCCCCCCCACACAACACAACTTCCTCTGAGCACAACAATAATCATCTAACCAGTTATTACTTCTTGGTCTTAATTTTTTTGACTGAGGACAAAATTCATTTCTGTTGTGATATTTTTAATGTGATGTCTCGCCTAGCATAAACATATCCAG
Organism: Homarus gammarus; assembly: GCA_958450375.1. Taxonomy (NCBI): domain Eukaryota; kingdom Metazoa; phylum Arthropoda; class Malacostraca; order Decapoda; family Nephropidae; genus Homarus; species Homarus gammarus. The sequence goes on along the minus strand of CAUDMG010004128.1, from coordinate 669,356 downwards.
CTCTTATAGTCCTTTGATGATGTTCCTCCCTCCGACCATTCGACTCCTTCCTACGACCCGTTCCTACGACCCCCTCGACTTCATTCCACGACTTCTTTACTACCTTATGACCTCCCCGATCCCTTCCTACGACCACTTTGACCTCCCTTTCACGACCTCTCGACCCCTCCCACAACCTCTCGACCCTATCTACGATTCCCACGAGCCTACCCGACACACTTTCACGGCCTCCGCGACTCTACCTAACATACTCCAACGTGCTCCAACTCTTCCTGCAGGATGGTTCAGTACCCTCACAGCCTGGACCAACTCTCTCCCCTCATGGTAACTTGGTCCTGTCTGTCATTGATCGACAGGTTGGGGAGGTCAGCCTGACTCAACACATACCGGCTCAAAGGGAAGCCATGCATTAAGTCGACGAGAAACAACTGGGATACTTTACTCCCGAACCTCGTAGGACACACTTGCTCTGACAGGATCAACGTCCTCTGCTCCCTGACGCTCGAGCAGGTTAGGTGACATGTGCAGTCTGAGGTTTTCCCGCGCCTCTGAGGAGAAGATAACAACCTTCTCAATGAGGCACCAAAGACGCCGGCCAGTAACTTTGGCATCACTGCAGTTCATTAACAGGTGTGTCATGGCCACCTGATGCTTCACGTCACACACAGCGCCAGGAACCTAACCATGGCTTTTGCAGATGAACCGTGCTCATGACCCATGCACATGACTCGTGCTCATGACCTATACACATGGCTCGTTCTCATGACCCATGCACATGACTCGTGCTCATGACCAATGCACATGACTCATGCACATGATTCATGCTCAAGACTCGTGCACGACTCGTGCACATGACTCGTGCTCATGACCAATGCACATGACTCGTGCACATGACTCGTGCTCAAGATGCGTGTACATGGTGAAAGATCACAGGATCTTGCTTTAGGTTATCAAGATATTTAATACTTTAATGTTTATTAACTCAACCTAAGCATATTTGACGTTAAACCGCCTGTGTCAGCGACCACACCTACAGTACAGTACAGTGCAATACAGTGCAATACAGTACAGTACAGTACAGTACAGTACAGTACAGTAAGTATATTTCCCTCGTCAGTGACTATGGAATATTTCCATATATATTAACCTGAAAGTTAAAAAATCAACCGTATAGAAATATTTGTTGATTATTGCCATTTAGCTGTGATTGTAGTCCTTGTTGCAAGGGTGAATGGTGGTTGCTAGGGTGAATGGTGGTTGCTAGGGTGAATGGTGGTTGCTAAGCGGACACAGTTTACACATAAATAATAAAAATATCAGTGGACTCAGGGATAACAATAGATAGATATAACGGTGCATCACGGCATTCACTTTGCGGTGATAATTGTCCAGGAAGGAGGAGGAGGAAAGAGGGGAGAGGAATGGGGAGGGGGTTGGTTGGCAATAACAAACATATTTATGATATGAAAAAACAACAAGTCAATAAACACAAGCAGAAGCATTAGTGGAGCTGAGTCCTGATCAATGTTGGCAAAGTCCTGCATTACTGATCAACTTCCCTTCACCATAAGCCAACAGGATTTAGAATTCTAGTTTTTAAGCCCCATAAGTTCCTGGAGTTCCCCTTGAGTCAGTACTTCCTTGGAGACATGTAGAGGAGGAGATCCAAGATGCCAGGCCCCCAGTAGGAGATAGGTTCTCGTGCCAGTATTAAGATAACACACCCACGGTGGCTGCCTCCCTGGTGACGCTCTTATCACGCTGCTCTCCTGCCAGCTGCGGCCAAACATCATCTGATAACTGGCAGCTCTCCCACTACCCGAGGCAGAGCAGTGAAGTATAGAAGAGTTACTGAGTTCTTCTACTTTTGTGTGGCTGATAAGAGGTCAAGTCTTCCTGCTGCCTCGAGAACGCTGAAGGGATGGTGTTGTTGGGGGGAAGTCTGGAGAACATACAGACACAGGTGTTCATTAGTCTGTTAAAGAGACATATTGACATACTGTTTTCCATAGGGAGAATAATGAATTTACCTGTAACTGATATAAAACATGAAACTGATTAAAATGAGGAAAAAAATAACACCAAAAATGTAGGTTTAAATTTATTGAAAGATTAGCATTCTCACTCACACTAAGCCACACTGAGTTTTGATATTTTAGTTTTGTCCGCTTCTTGAGGTTGTGTGTCGTCCATTTTTTTTCCGTTCACTTGGAGGAGGTGACTCGAGTCTTCTTACAACGCTTCATTACCTTGTGCGTGGGAGAGGCGCCGTTGCTCCAGGTGTGTTCATCTTTTACGACCAAACTTTTGTCTTTTGTAAACATTACTTCACTTTTGCTGAACTTGTGTGATTCTGTGAAGACATGAGAGTCACATTTTCGTTTTTGGCCAATTTTTACCGTTGGCCGCCAAACCCGTTCATCTTTTACTTTCCGATCCGCATGCCTACAAATATCTTTAACTTTCTGAAGGGGAAGTCGGTCTTCAGGCCGGGATTTCATGGCCGACAGTGCCCAGTTGTACAGACGTTGATTGAATGTACCAACATACTCGAGTATTCTATTTATGACTCTCCCGAGTTGGTATATTTGCGTTAATTCACTCACGGGCATATGATCATATAGTTCCCGCGCATACTAACGTTTATATTAGGTGCCTTCCAAATTGAAAAATATGCCAAATTTTGTGGTTAATGCAAAATCAATTAGTGTAACTTTTGGCCCATTGGGAGTGCGTTGTATGACGATATTATTGCATTTCAAATCGTTGTGAGCGATACGTTTTTCAGAAAGTTTCTGAACAATTTCTATAAGCTGCTTAATTATGTCCAACCCGTCCAGCTCAGATATCTTCCCATTCTCCAACAGTTTACTGAGAGGCTCGCCGGAGTAGACCTGAACCAATGTTGGTTGGGGGAAAAAACACACGCCTACTAATTTTGATAACCCGTCGATTTCGAACTTATTTACTCCTATTAAACTTTTGGCTTCAGACATCATGAATAACCACAGTTTTTTCCAGGAATAATTCCTTTTTTTAAGTAACTTAACACACAGTAGTTCACCGGTGGGTCCTTTAATCAGGTAACACTCCCCAAAGGATCCCTGTCCCACGAACTCTCCATGGGCGCGGGCCTCTATCACGTACTCTGCACTCAGCTCCTTGATACCATGTTCAGCCAATTCGCCACGAAGTTTGTGGTAAGTAACTTCTAATTCGGAGTTCATGTTTGCGATTTGAGTCATAATTCTTTAATGATAAAAAGTACATTATTGGGCAAATGGAGGTATTCTTTCAAAAAGGAGATAAATATTTGTAGTAAGAGGCGCCGAGGTATGGTATAGTGTAGGGTAGTGGAGGGTAGTGTAGGGTAGTGTAGGGTAGTGTAGGATAGTGTAGTTAGAGTAGGGTAGTGTAGGGTAGTGTAGGGTAGTGTAGTTAGTGTAGGGTAGTGGAGGGTAGTGTAGGGTAGTGTAGGGTAGTGAAGTTAGTGTAGGGTAGTGTAGGGTAGTGTAGGATAATGAAGTTAGTGGAGGATAGTGGAGGGTAGTGTAGGGTAGTGTAGGGTAGTGTAGGATAGTGAAGTTAGTGGAGGATAGTGGAGGGTAGTGTAGGGTAGTGTAGGGTAGTGTAGTTAGTGTAGGGTAGTGGAGGGTAGTGTAGGGTAGTGTAGGGTAGTGTAGGATAGTGAAGTTAGTGTAGGGTAGTGTAGGGTAGTGTAGGATAGTGAAGTTAGTGGAGGATAGTGGAGGGTAGTGTAGGGTAGTGTAGGATAGTGTAGTTAGTGTAGGGTAGTGGAGGGTAGTGTAGGGTAGTGTAGGATAGTGAAGTTAGTGTAGGGTAGTGTAGGGTAGTGAAGTTAGTGTAGGGTAGTGTAGGGTAGTGTAGGGTAGTGTAGGATAGTGAAGTTAGTGTAGGGTAGTGTAGGGTAGTGTAGGATAGTGAAGTTAGTGGAGGATAGTGGAGGGTAGTGTAGGGTAGTGTAGGATAGTGCAGGATAGTGAAGTTAGTGTAGGGTAGTGTAGGGTAGTGAAGGGTAGTGTAGGATAGTGAAGTTAGTGTAGGATAGTGGAGGGTAGTGTAGGGTAGTGTAGGATAGTGTAGGATAGTGTAGGGTAGTGTAGGATAGTGTAGGATAGTGAAGTTAGTGTAGGGTAGTGGAGGGTAGTGTAGGGTAGTGAAGGGTAGTGTAGGATAGTGAAGTTAGTGGAGGATAGTGTCGGGTAGTTAAGGGTAGTGAGGATAGTGAAGTTAGTGGAGGATAGTTGAGGGTTGCGGATAATAGCGAGGATAGTGACGAGAGTGTAGAGTAGTGAGGATACTGGGGATAGTAAAAAGGATAGTGAAGATAGTGGAGGGTAGTGGACGATAGCGAGGGCAGTGAATAGTGTAGGATAGTGAAGGAGAGTGGAGGATAGTAAAGTTGTGTAGGGTAGTGGAAGGTAGTGAAGGATCGTGAAGATAGTGAGGATAGTGTGGGGTTATGAGGAGAGTGAGGATAGTGAGGATAGCGTAGGGTAGTGGATGATAGTGAGGATAATGTAGGGTAATGAGGAGAGTGAGGATAGTGAGGGTAGCTTAGGGTAGTGGATGATAGTGAGGATAGTGAGGATAGCGTAGGGTAGTGGATGATAGTGAGGATAGCGGAGTTTGATGGATGGTAGTGAGGATAGTGACGAGAGTGCAGGTATTGGAGGATCGTGGAGATAGTGAGGATAGTGTAGGGTAATGAGGAGAGTGAGGATAGTGAGGGTAGCGTAGGGTAGTGGATGATAGTGAGGATAGTGGAGTTCGATGGATGGAAGTGAGGATAGTGACGAGGGTGCAGGTATTGGAGAATCGTGGAGATAGTGATGATTCTGTAGGGTAGTGGAGGATAGTGAGGATAGAAACGAAAGTGTAGGTATTGGAGGATCGTAGAGATAGTGATGATAGTGTAGGGTAGTGTAGCATAGTGAGGATACTGTAGAGTAGTGAGGATAGTGATAATAGTGTAGGGTAGTGAGGATAGTGTATAGTAGTGATAAAAGTGAGGATAGTATAGGGTGGTGAAGATAGTGAGGATAGTGGAATTTGATGCATGGTAGTGAGGATATTGTAGTGTATTTTGCTTATTTGTCTTTCAGTGATTTATACCTATGTTGTTGTTGTTGTTGTTGTTGTAGTTGGTGGTGGTGTTGTTTAACCTTTCACTTAGTGTGTATGTGTGTGTGTGTGTGTTTAAAAATGTGTATGTATGTATGTATGTATGTGTGTATGTATGTATGTATGTATGTATGTGTGTTTTACACTCAGAGTAATGTGATGCGTCTCGTGTAGTAGCACTAAGATAGTGTTGAGGTGCACGGCTCTGCTTGTTGTCTCTAGCTTTCAGCTATTGCCGCTGGCGAGTCCTTGTGGTGAACGGGAAAGCAGCTCCGCGCCAGTCTTTCCCTGCAAGCACACAGCCTCTCCATTGCCAAGACTCCTACTGAGCCTCCTTGTGGCAGCACACGGTAACTGGGTGTCGCTAGACACCGGCGTGTTGACATGTGCTGGCACCCACCAACCCTTGTCGCACTGTCTTCTGGGTTAACTGGTAAGGTGCAAGACTACGGGAGTCAACTCCTAAAGAAAAACCTGTGTTTGGAGTCACGCAATAGGCGAAGCACAATAAACTGCGTTCTCGGCAGACTCCTGCGACCATGCTCAGCAGTCTGTCGTCATGGGTCTCTTATGTCACCGACAGTTGCTGGGGGAGGCCAAGGTAGTGGGAGTGGTGTTTGCGGTCCCCCCACTCAAAATCCACTCATTGCGCGGGCCCTTTGCTCCAATCATCCTCATTATCTCATCATCATCTCGAAAAGACCTACGGCGATGGGAACGAGTTGGGGGCGCTGGTCAAGGATGTGACTGGAAGTGTTTAGCTCCGACCTGCACGTAGGCGGTGGTGGAGTGATGGTCGCTGAGACATGGGACAGGGCAGTGTGTCTCTTCGGCAGCTTCCTTTGATATGAAAAACAGCGGTAGTACTTTCCAAAGATTAGTTAATCAAGTATTGTATGATGTTAAAGGTTGTTCTGTGTACAGTATATAGATAATATTATACTGTATTAATAAACTTGGGAAGAACATTTGTATTTAATCAGAGAAGTACTTAGCAAATTGAATCAAGTAAACTTGACTGTAAACCTTGTGAAGAGTAAATTTGGTGAAGCAACTGTCGAATATCTAGGTTATGTTGTTGGTCAGGAAGTGTCAGACCAATTAATGCTAAGGTGTAAAGTATTGTGAAATTTCTTGCACCTGTAGATAGAAGAAAATTATTAAGATTTCTGGGTGTGAGTGGATATTATCGTAGGTTTTGTAAGAACTTTTTAACCATTCCTTTACCATTAATCAATCTGTTGTCAAAGAAAGTCAAATTTGTGTGGAGTGTTCTTTGTGATGAAGCTCTTAAAAAAATTGAAACAGATACTTACAGTATAAGTGCACCCATACTTTCTACTCCAAATTATGATAAACCATTTAAATTGTAAGTACAGTAGATGCTAGTGACACACAAACAGACAGACAGACTTCTTTGTTTCATATAGATATATTATCTGGGCAATCAAGGATAATTATGGTGTTAACTAAAGTGTAATATGTTCATTATAGTCTAAAGAATATTGCAGTAATGAGAGAGCATTGTATTTGGTGGAGATAACATTATACTGAGTGAATTCATTTGTGGCCTCGTGTATACACAAGGACGGAGAGCACATATCTATGTATCTATCTATATATATATATATATATATATATATATATATATATATATAATATATATATATATATATATATATATATATATAAAACAAGGAAGTAGGGCTGTCTGTTTGTTTGTTTATTTGTGTGTGTGTGTCCGCACGAGAATCTCGGAAACTACTTTCCCGATCTGTAGTGATGATGGATGGTGTTATATGTAGTGATGATCGATGGTGTTATGTGTATTGATGATGGATGGTGTTATATGTAGTGATGATGGATGATGTTATATGTAGTGATGATGGATGGTGTTATATGTATTGATGATGGATGTTGTTATATGTAGTGATGATGGGTGGTGATATATGTAGTGATGATGGATAGTGTTATATGTAGTGATGATGGATGTTGTTATATGTAGTTATGATGGGTTGGTAAATGTAGTGATGATGGGTGGTGTTATATGTAATGATGATGGATGGTGTTATATGTAGTGATGATGGATGGTGTTATATGTAGTGATGATGGGTGGTGAAATGTGTAGTGATGGGTTGTGTTATATGTAGTGATGATTAGACAATAAAATAATAACAGTTTAATGCTAAAAAAAATATACTTTGCTGTACCGTTGTAGTGAAAAACATGGTGGAACTTACATACACCGTTAATGAACTATTGATGGAAGAAGAAGTTTTGGGGACTGAACAGTGAGACAATGTGGAGCCTCCCGGAGGGTAGCGTCCTACCGTGGCCAAGCGGATAAGCCGCCCGGAGGGAGGCGATTCTGCTAGTATATTATATTTTGTTGTAATTTTAAAGCTGTTGAGTTTTGATTAAACCAGTTTTAATGGGACCAGTGGTATTGAAATAAACACCTGTCAGCTGTCAGGAGGTTGTTAACCATAAATAGGGTAAGGGTCTGTATTGAACATTTAATCTCTCTGTTAACAGAAGCTGTTATTTCTGAGTCTCCTCTGATATAATGGGCCTCTGGGCTGACTATACATCCTCTAGTGAGTCGAAGAAGAGGGTGTGAAGGTTGTAACAGGCTGATAAGAGATCAAGTCTTCCTGCTGCCTCGAGAACGCTGAAGGGATGGTGTTATTGGCGGGAAGTCTGGAGAACATACAGACACAGGTGTTCATTAGTCTGTTAAAGAGACATATTGACATACTGTTTTCCATAGGGAGAATAATGAATATACCTGTAACTGATATAAAACATGAAACTGATTAAAATGAGGAAAAAAATAACACCAAAAATGTAGGTTTAAATTTATTGAAAGATTAGCATTCTCACTCACACTAAGCCACACTGAGTTTTGGTATTTTAGTTTTGTCCGCTTCTTGAGGTTGTGTGTCGTCCATTTTTTTTCCGTTCACTTGGAGGAGGTGACTCGTGTCTTCTTACAACGCTTCATTACCTTGTGCGTGGGAGAGGCGCCGTTGCTCCAGGTGTGTTCATCTTTTACGACCAAACTTTTGTCTTTTGTAAACATTACTTCACTTTTGCTGAACTTGTGTGATTCTGTGAAGACATGAGAGTCACATTTTCGTTTTTGGCCAATTTTTACCGTTGGCCGCCAAACCCGTTCATCTTTTACTTTCCGATCCGCATGCCTACAAATATCTTTAACTTTCTGAAGGGGAAGTCGGTCTTCAGGCCGGGATTTCATGGCCGACAGTGCCCAGTTGTACAGACGTTGATTGAATGTACCAACATACTCGAGTATTCTATTTATGACTCTCCCGAGTTGGTATATTTGCGTTAATTCACTCACGGGCATATGATCATATAGTTCCCGCGCATACTAACGTTTATATTAGGTGCCTTCCAAATTGAAAAATATGCCAAATTTTGTGGTTAATGCAAAATCAATTAGTGTAACTTTTGGCCCATTGGGAGTGCGTTGTATGACGATATTATTGCATTTCAAATCGTTGTGAGCGATACGTTTTTCAGAAAGTTTCTGAACAATTTCTATAAGCTGCTTAATTATGTCCAACCCGTCCAGCTCAGATATCTTCCCATTCTCCAACAGTTTACTGAGAGGCTCGCCGGAGTAGACCTGAACCAATGTTGGTTGGGGGAAAAAACACACGCCTACTAATTTTGATAACCCGTCGATTTCGAACTTATTTACTCCTATTAAACTTTTGGCTTCAGACATCATGAATAACCACAGTTTTTTCCAGGAATAATTCCTTTTTTTAAGTAACTTAACACACAGTAGTTCACCGGTGGGTCCTTTAATCAGGTAACACTCCCCAAAGGATCCCTGTCCCACGAACTCTCCATGGGCGCGGGCCTCTATCACGTACTCTGCACTCAGCTCCTTGATACCATGTTCAGCCAATTCGCCACGAAGTTTGTGGTAAGTAACTTCTAATTCGGAGTTCATGTTTGCGATTTGAGTCATAATTCTTTAATGATAAAAAGTACATTATTGGGCAAATGGAGGTATTCTTTCAAAAAGGAGATAAATATTTGTAGTAAGAGGCGCCGAGGTATGGTATAGTGTAGGGTAGTGGAGGGTAGTGTAGGGTAGTGTAGGATAGTGTAGTTAGTGTAGGGTAGTGTAGGGTAGTGTAGGTTAGTGTAGTTAGTGTAGGGTAGTGGAGGGTAGTGTAGGGTAGTGTAGGGTAGTGAAGTTAGTGTAGGGTAGTGTAGGGTAGTGTAGGATAGTGAAGTTAGTGGAGGATAGTGGAGGGTAGTGTAGGGTAGTGTAGGGTAGTGTAGGGTAGTGTAGTTAGTGTAGAGTAGTGGAGGGTAGTGTAGGGTAGTGTAGGATAGTGAAGTTAGTGTAGGGTAGTGTAGGGTAATGTAGGATAGTGAAGTTAGTGGAGGATAGTGGAGGGTAGTGTAGGGTAGTGTAGGATAGTGTAGTTAGTGTAGGGTAGTGGAGGGTAGTGTAGGGTAGTGTAGGGTAGTGTAGGAAAGTGTAGGATAGTGAAGTTAGTGTAGGGTAGTGTAGGGTAGTGAAGTTAGTGTAGGGTAGTGTAGGGTAGTGTAGGGTAGTGTAGGATAGTGAAGTTAGTGTAGGGTAGTGTAGGGTAGTGTAGGATAGTGAAGTTAGTGGAGGATAGTGGAGGGTAGTGTTGGGTAGTGTAGGATAGTGCAGGATAGTGAAGTTAGTGTAGGGTAGTGTAGGGTAGTGAAGGGTAGTGTAGGATAGTGAAGTTAGTGTAGGATAGTGGAGGGTAGTGTAGGGTAGTGTAGGATAGTGTAGGATAGTGTAGGGTAGTGTAGGATAGTGTAGGATAGTGAAGTTAGTGTAGGGTAGTGGAGGGTAGTGTAGGGTAGTGAAGGGTAGTGTAGGATAGTGAAGTTAGTGGAGGATAGTGTCGGGTAGTTAAGGGTAGTGAGGATAGTGAAGTTAGTGGAGGATAGTTGAGGGTTGCGGATAATAGCGAGGATAGTGACGAGAGTGTAGAGTAGTGAGGATACTGGGGATAGTAAAAAGGATAGTGAAGATAGTGGAGGGTAGTGGATGATAGCGAGGGCAGCGAATAGTGTAGGATAGTGAAGGAGAGTGGAGGATAGTAAAGTTGTGGAGGGTAGTGGAAGGTAGTGAAGGATCGTGAAGATAGTGAGGATAGTGTGGGGTTATGAGGAGAGTGAGGATAGTGAGGATAGCGTAGGGTAGTGGATGATAGTGAGGATAATGTAGGGTAATGAGGAGAGTGAGGATAGTGAGGGTAGCGTAGGGTAGTGGATGATAGTGAGGATAGTGAGGATAGCGTAGGGTAGTGGATGATAGTGAGGATAGCGGAGTTTGATGGATGGTAGTGAGGATAGTGACGAGAGTGCAGGTATTGGAGGATCGTGGAGATAGTGAGGATAGTGTAGGGTAATGAGGAGAGTGAGGATAGTGAGGGTAGCGTAGGGTAGTGGATGATAGTGAGGATAGTGGAGTTCGATGGATGGAAGTGAGGATAGTGACGAGGGTGCAGGTATTGGAGAATCGTGGAGATAGTGATGATTCTGTAGGGTAGTGGAGGATAGTGAGGATAGAAACGAAAGTGTAGGTATTGGAGGATCGTAGAGATAGTGATGATAGTGTAGGGTAGTGTAGCATAGTGAGGATACTGTAGAGTAGTGAGGATAGTGATAATAGTGTAGGGTAGTGAGGATAGTGTATAGTAGTGATAAAAGTGAGGATAGTATAGGGTGGTGAAGATAGTGAGGATAGTGGAATTTGATGCATGGTAGTGAGGATATTGTAGTGTATTTTGCTTATTTGTCTTTCAGTGATTTATACCTATGTTGTTGTTGTTGTTGTTGTTGAGTTGGTGGTGGTGTTGTTTAACCTTTCACTTAGTGTGTATGTGTGTGTGTGTGTTTAAAAATGTGTATGTATGTATGTATGTATGTGTGTATGTATGTATGTATGTATGCATGTGTGTTTTACACTCAGAGTAATGTGATGCGTCTCGTGTAATAGCACTAAGATAGTGTTGAGGTGCACGGCTCTGCTTGTTGTCTCTCGCTTTCAGCTATTGCCGCTGGCGAGTCCTTGTGGTGAACGGGAAAGCAGCTCCGCGCCAGTCTTTCCCTGCAAGCACACAGCCTCTCCATTGCCAAGACTCCTACTGAGCCTCCTTGTGGCAGCACACGGTAACTGGGTGTCGCTAGACACCGGCGTGTTGACATGTGCTGGCACCCACCAACCCTTGTCGCACTGTCTTCTGGGTTAACTGGTAAGGTGCAAGACTACGGGAGTCAACCCCTAAAGAAAAACCTGTGTTTGGAGTCACGCAATAGGCGAAGCACAATAAACTGCGTTCTCGGCAGACTCCTGCGACCATGTTCAGCAGTCTGTCGTCATGGGTCTCTTATGTCACCGACAGTTGCTGGGGGAGGCCAAGGTAGTGGGAGTGGTGTTTGCGGTCCATCATCCCCACTCAAAATCCACTCATTGCGCGGGCCCTTTGCTCCAATCACCCTCATTATCTCATCATCATCTCGAAAAGACCTACGGCGATGGGAACGAGTTGGGGACGCAGGTCAAGGATGTGACTGGAAGTGTTTAGCTCCGACCTGCACGTAGGCGGTGGTGGAGTGATGGTCGCTGAGACATGGGACAGGGCAGTGTGTCTCTTCGGCAGCTTCCTTTGATATGAAAAACAGCGGTAGTACTTTCCAAAGATTAGTTAATCAAGTATTGTATGATGTTAAAGGTTGTTCTGTGTACAGTATATAGATAATATTATACTGTATTAATAAACTTGGGAAGAACATTTGTATTTAATCAGAGAAGTACTTAGCAAATTGAATCAAGTAAACTTGACTGTAAACCTTGTGAAGAGTAAATTTGGTGAAGCAACTGTCGAATATCTAGGTTATGTTGTTGGTCAGGAAGTGTCAGACCAATTAATGCTAAGGTGTAAAGTATTGTGAAATTTCTTGCACCTGTAGATAGAAGAAAATTATTAAGATTTCTGGGTGTGAGTGGATATTATCGTAGGTTTTGTAAGAACTTTTTAACCATTCCTTTACCATTAATCAATCTGTTGTCAAAGAAAGTCAAATTTGTGTGGAGTGTTCTTTGTGATGAAGCTCTTAAAAAAATTGAAACAGATACTTACAGTATAAGTGCACCCATACTTTCTACTCCAAATTATGATAAACCATTTAAATTGTAAGTACAGTAGATGCTAGTGACACACAAACAGACAGACAGACTTCTTTGTTTCATATAGATATATTTTCTGGGCAATCAAGGATAATTATGGTGTTAACTAAAGTGTAATATGTTCATTATAGTCTAAAGAATATTGTAGTAATGAGAGAGCATTGTATTTGGTGGAGATAACATTATACTGAGTGAATTCATTTGTGGCCTCGTGTATACACAAGGACGGAGAGCACATATCTATGTATCTATATAGGTTATATATATAAAACAAAGAAGTAGGGCTGTCTGTTTGTTTGTTTATTTGTGTGTGTGTGTCCGCACGAGAATCTCGGAAACTACTTTACCGATCTGTAGTGATGATGGATGGTGTTATATGTAGTGATGATCGATGGTGTTATGTGTATTGATGATGGATGGTGTTATATGTAGTGATGATGGATGATGTTATATGTAGTGATGATGGATGGTGTTATATGTATTGATGATGGATGTTGTTATATGTAGTGATGATGGGTGGTGTTATATGTAGTGAAGATGGATAGTGTTATATGTAGTGATGATGGATGTTGTTATTTGTAGTTATGATGGGTTGGTATATGCAGTGATGATGGGTGGTGTTATATGTAATGATGATGGATGGTGTTATATGTAGTGATGATGGATGGTGTTATATGTAGTGATGATGGGTGGTGAAATGTGTAGTGATGGGTTGTGTTATATGTAGTGATGATTAGACAATAAAATAATAACAGTTTAATGCTAAAAAAAATATACTTTGCTGTACCGTTGTAGTGAAAAACATGGTGGAACTTACATACACCGTTAATGAACTATTGATGGAAGAAGAAGTTTTGGGGACTGAACAGTGAGACAATGTGGAGCCTCCCGGAGGGTAGCGTCCTACCGTGGCCAAGCGGATAAGCCGCCCGGAGGGAGGCGATTCTGCTAGTATATTATATTTTGTTGTAATTTTAAAGCTGTTGAGTTTTGATTAAACCAGTTTTAATGGGACCAGTGGTATTGAAATAAACACCTGTCAGCTGTCAGGAGGTTGTTAACCATAAATAGGGTAAGGGTCTGTATTGAACATTTAATCTCTCTGTTAACAGAAGCTGTTATTTCTGAGTCTCCTCTGATATAATGGGCCTCTGGGCTGACTATACATCCTCTAGTGAGTCGAAGAAGAGGGTGTGAAGGTTGTAACAGGCTGATAAGAGATCAAGTCTTCCTGCTGCCTCGAGAACGCTGAAGGGATGGTGTTATTGGCGGGAAGTCTGGAGAACATACAGACACAGGTGTTCATTAGTCTGTTAAAGAGACATATTGACATACTGTTTTCCATAGGGAGAATAATGAATATACCTGTAACTGATATAAAACATGAAACTTATTATAATGAGGAAAAAAATAACACCAAAAATGTAGGTTTAAATTTATTGAAAGATTAGCATTCTCACTCACACTAAGCCACACTGAGTTTTGGTATTTTAGTTTTGTCCGCTTCTTGAGGTTGTGTGTCGTCCATTTTTTTTCCGTTCACTTGGAGGAGGTGACTCGTGTCTTCTTACAACGCTTCATTACCTTGTGCGTGGGAGAGGCGCCGTTGCTCCAGGTGTGTTCATCTTTTACGACCAAACTTCTGTCTTTTGTAAACATTACTTCACTTTTGCTGAACTTGTGTGATTCTGTGAAGACATGAGAGTCACATTTGCGTTTTTGGCCAATTTTTACCGTTGGCCGCCAAACCCGTTCATCTTTTACTTTCCGATCCGCATGCCTACAAATATCTTTAACTTTCTGAAGGGGAAGTCGGTCTTCAGGCCGGGATTTCGTAGCGGACAGTGCCCAGGTGTACAGACGTTGATTGAATGTACCAACATACTCGAGTATTCTTTTTATGACTCTCCCGAGTTGGTATATTTGCGTTAATTCACCCACGGGCTGATCATCATATAGTTCCCGTGCATACAAACGTTTATATTTGTTGCCATGCCAACGGAAAACTTTGCCAAATTTTGAGGTTAAGGCAAAATCAATTAGTGTAACTTTTGGCCCATTGGGAGTGCGTTGTATGACGATATTATTGCATTTCAAATCGTTGTGAGCGATACGTTTTTTAGAAAGTTTCTGAACAATTTTTATAAGCTGCTTAATTATGGCCAACCCGTCCAGCTCAGATAACTTCCCATTCTCCAACAGTTTACTGAGAGGCTCGCCGGAGTAGACCTGAACCAATGTTGGTTGGGGGAAAAAACACACGCCTACTAATTTTGCTAACCCGTCGATTTCGAACTCATTTATTGCTATTAAATTTTTGGCTTCAACCATCATACATGACCACAGTTTTTCCCAGGAATAATTATTTTTTTTAAGTAACTTAACACACAGTAGTTCACCGGTGGGTCCTTTAATCAGGTAACACTCCCCGAAGGTTCCCTGTCCCACGAACTCTCCATGGGCGCGGGCCTCTATCACGTATTCTGCACTCAGCTCCTTGATACCATATTCAGCCAATTCGCCACGAAGTTTGTGGTAAGTAACTTCTAATTCGGAGTTCATGTTTGCGATTTGAGTCATAATTCTTTAATGATAAAAAGTACATTATTGGGCAAATGGAGGTATTCTTTCAAAAAGGAGATAAATATTTGTAGTAAGAGGCGCCGAGGTATGGTATAGTGTAGGGTAGTGGAGGGTAGTGTAGGGTAGTGTAGGATAGTGAAGGATAGTGAAGTTAGTGTAGGGTAGTGTAGGGTAGTGTAGGGTAGTGTAGGATAGTGAAGTTAGTGGAGGGTAGTGGAGAGTAGTGTAGGGTAGTGTAGGATAGTGTAGGATAGTGAAGTTAGTGTAGGGTAGTGGAGGGTAGTGTAGGGTAGTGTAGAATAGTGTAGGGTAGTGAAGGGTGGTGTAGGATAGTGAAGTTAGTGTAGGGTAGTGGAGGGTAGTGTAGGGTAGTGTAGGATAGTGTAGAATAGTGAAGTTAATGTAGGGTAGTGTAGGATAGTGTAGAATAGTGAAGTTAGTGTAGGGTAGTGGAGGGTAGTGTAGGGTAGTGTAGGGTAGTGTAGAATAGTGAAGTTAATGTAGGGTAGTGTAGGATAGTGAAGTTAGTGTAGGGTAGTGGAGGGTAGTGTAGGGTAGTGTAGGATAGTGTAGAATAGTGAAGTTAATGTAGGGTAGTGTAGGATAGTGAAGTTAGTGGAGGATAGTGGAGGGTAGTGTAGGGTAGTGTAGGATAGTGTAGGGTAGTGAAGGGTGGTGTAGGATAGTGAAGTTAGTGTAGGGTAGTGTAGGATAGTGAAGTTAGTGGAGGATAGTGTAGGGTAGTGAAGGGTGGTTTAGGATAGTGTAGGGTAGTGAATGGTAGTGTAGGATAGTGAAGTTAGTGGAGGATAGTGGAGGGTAGTGTAAGGTAGTGTAGGATAGTGAAGTTAGTGGAGGGTTGCGGATAATTGCGAGGATAGTGACGAGAGTGTAGGGTAGTGAGGATACTGGGGATAGTAAAAAGGATAGTGAAGATAGTGGAGGGTAGTGGATGATAGCGAGGGCAGTGAATAGTGTAGGATAGTGAAGGAGAGTGGAGGATAGTAAAGTTGTGTAGGGTAATAGAGGGTAGTGAAGGATCGTGAAAATAGTGAGGATAGTGTAGGGTAATGAGGAGAGTGAGGATAGTGATGATAGCGTACGGTAGTGGATGATTGTGAGGATAGCGGAGTTTGATGGATGGTAGTGAGGATAGTGACGAGAGTGCAGGTATTGGAGGATCGTGGAGATAGTGAGGATAGTGTAGGGTAGTGGAGGGTAGTGAAGGATCGTGAAGATAGTGAAGGTAGTGTAGGGTAATGAGGAGAGTGAGGATAGTGAGGATAACGTAGGGTAGTGGATGATAGTGAGGATAGTGAAGAGAGTGTTGAGTAGTGGAGGTATCGTGGAGATAGTGAGAATAGTGTAGGATAGTGAGCATAGTGAGGATAGTGTAAGGTAGTGAGGATAGTAAGGATAGTGTAAGGTAGTGAGGATAGTGAGGATACTGTAGAGTTGTGAGGATAGTGATGATAGTGCAGGGTAGTGAGGATAGTGTACAGTAGTGATAAAAGTGAGGATAGTATAGGGTTGTGAAGATAGTGAGGATAGTGGAATTTGATGCATGGTAGTGAGGATATTGTAGTGTATTTTGCTTATTTGTCTTTCATTTATTTATATCTATGTTGTTGTTGTTGTTGTTGTTGTTGTTGGTGGTGGTGGTGGTGGTGTTGTTTAACCTTTCACTTAGTGTGTGTGTGTGTGTGTGTGTGTGTGTGTGTGTCTGTATGTATGTATGTATGTATGTATGTATGTATGTATGTAATAAAAATAATAATAATAACAAACGGTTTATTAATAGAGTTGCAGCCGGTGGCTGAAAATATACAAACTTACATTTGATTTAGTCATAATGATATGCCTGCAATACATTTACAGGGCTGTACAGTACATAAATTAGGAGTTGTTTATTATTTTAACAATAGATGGGATGGTGCTATTCTTATATCTATCGGTGCGGGCTCTTATGGGCTGAATTTTGTTGTAGTGGCAGACTGCGCGAGGTGGGTGGGGGGCTGCAGGTGGCAGGAGGTGGCGATTACGAGGGTGGTGCAATAGTTGGCTGTCAAACCTTTCCAGTGCTTGGTGGTGGAGGTCACTGAGGGATGGCATTTCCAGGGTGGAGAGAGCGTTGGTGTAGCCGGAGAAGTCAGGGCTGTGTATGATTCTGCAGGCCCTTTTCTGTACCTTCTCTAGCTGACGTTGTTGGGTGGAGTTGAGTGAAGACGACCAGGCTGGTGACGCATACGTATGTATGTATCTTGATAAAATCACACGGGAAAAGGGAAACAACGGAGCACCAGTGTATGTGTGTTTTACACACAGCGTAATGTGATACATCTAGTGTAGTAGCACGAAGATAGTGTTGAGGTGCACTGCTCTGCTTGTTGTCTCTAGCTTTCAGCTATTGCCGCTGGCGAGTCCTTGTGGTGAACGGGAAAGCAGCTTCGCGCCAGTCTTTCCCTGCAAGTACACAGCCTCTCTATGTCCAAGACTCCTACTGAGCCTTCTCGTGGCAGCACAGGGTAACTGGGTGTTTAGCGACCCCAGGCTAATACAGTAGGGGATCTCGGAGCAGCAGGGAGCCCCAGAGGTGCAGGCCCACCGGCGTGTTGACATGTGCTGGCACCCACCAACCCTTGTTCCACTGTCTTCTGGGTTAACTGGTAAGGTGCAAGACTACGGGAGTCAACCCCTAATTAAAAACATGTGTTTGGAGTCACGCAATAGGCGACGCATAATTACCCGCGTTCTCGGCAGACTCCTGCGACCATGCTCAGCAGTCTGTCGTTATGGGTCTCTTATGCCACCGACAGTTGCTGGGGCAGGCCAAAGTAGTGGGAGTGGTGTTTGCGGTCCATCATCC
The DNA here is from genome assembly GCA_958450375.1 of Homarus gammarus. NCBI lineage: Eukaryota > Metazoa > Arthropoda > Malacostraca > Decapoda > Nephropidae > Homarus > Homarus gammarus. The sequence goes on along the minus strand of CAUDMG010004128.1, from coordinate 651,543 downwards.
CCACTCAAAATCCACTCATTGCGCGGGCCCTTTGCTCCAATCACCCTCATTATCTCATCATCATCTCGAAAAGACCTACGGCGATGGAAACGAGTTGGGGGCACAGGTCAAGGATGTGACTGGAAGTGCTTAGCTCCGACCTGCACGTAGGCGGTGGTGGAGTGATGGTCGCTGAGACATGGGACAGGGCAGTGTGTCTCTTCGGCAGCTTCCATCAGGACAAGCAGATCCCAACTGCTTCCTAACGGAGGGACCTAGAAAAGGTGGTCCTAAACAAATGCTGTCTGACTCTTGCTCGGGCGGCCCGCTGCAGCCGTCGAGTCATGCCATAATGCAGTCGAAACCCATCAAAATAATCAGATTAAGAAAGAACTTAATATTGCTACCTGGAATGTCAGAACCTTATTGGACAGACGGGAGATAGAAAGACCAAGGAGAAGAACTGCCCTGGTCGGTAATGAACTCAAGAGATATAACACAGATATTGCTGCTCATAGTGAAAACTGACTGAGTGGGGAGGACTCGCTGACGGAAGTGGGGTAGGGCTACACCTTTTTATAGAGGGGACTCCCAGAAGACACGCGCCGTGACTATGGGGTGGGTTTCTATGTCAAAAACATCACTCCTTCGCAACATCCCTGAGACGCCTGCTGGAATAAATAAAAGGCTCATGACATGGCGCATCCCTCTGGTCAAAGGTCGCTATGTTACCATCTTCAGCGCTTATGCACCCACCCTTGATATTAATGAAGAAACAAAAGACCGTTAATATAGTATATTGGAAACTGCTCTTGTGGATGTACCACTAACTGACAAAATTCTTCTTTTCGGGGATTTCAACGCTAGAGTTGGCTCAAACTATGAAACATAGGACAAAGTTCTGGGCAAGGTGGAGTAGGGAAGATTAACAACAACGGACCCCGACTCCTTACACTGTGCTCAGAATACAATCTTACGATCACTATCACCTGGTTCCAGATGAAAACCAAATACAAGACCTCATGGAAACATCCTCGATCAAACCACTGGCACCTCCTTGACTATTTTATTAGTCGCCAAGATGACCTAAAGGAGGTGCAAATCACAAAATCCATGAGGGGTGCAGACTGTGGCACGGACCATAGGCTAATAAGATCCAGGATTCGCATGTTATTTCGACCCCAACACCTGAGGCAAGCCCCCAGTCGTAAAACTTAACATCAAAACCCTCAGTAATCCTGAAACCTCTAACTCATTAAAAAACAAGATCACCGATAATCTCCCAGCCCATAAAATTATTGAACCTGGCACTGTGGAAGATGGCTGGAAAGAGTTGAAGACGGCAATGAGTGAAGCTGCAATGGAATTACTTGGCTTTTCAAAAAAGCGACATCAGGACTGGTTTGATGAGAACTCGCCTACCGTCCATGATCTTCTCAAAACCAAAAAATTAGTCCACGATGTAGTGCTATCAAATCCTCAATCACAAACACTGAGGGACCGGTTAACGAACATCAACATTAGGTCTATCCAGCGTGTCATTAAAATACAAAGGGAAGGTTTCCAAATGCCTGCATTCAATTTATGCTGCCCGAGCATAGGCATGTGGATAAGAATAGCATTGTGAGTGAGAGTTGACTCCAACAGAGGGTAATAATATTCTACCTCATGATCTGGGAAAATTGGAGTTAAATGATAAGTCAATTTGGCTCTTTGTAATGCTTCAAGAAGCGTCTTCACAGGCACAAGTTTTGCATCCACTCGTCCTAACCCTGCATCCATGATGCTTGCGATTAGTTATTTTTTATTAGTAATTATATCTTGAACAGAACTTTCCGCAACATGCAAATACTCAGAAAAATAAAGGAGCCATTCCAACGTAGGGACTGAATTCGTTGACTTATAAACAACCCGAAATAAATGGTAAGACTCAGGAATAATCGCATCATTCCAAGGCACTAATGGCATGAAAGGGTTGAGTTATAACACGATTTTGTGCATTAGGCTTTCAAGTTTTAAACTTGGTGTCCGCTTCTTTGGCGATAATGCGGAATGGATCAGAAAATTTGGCTGAAAGCTTAGAGTTCCTTTCAGGTTCTCTCACCATAACAGCATTGCCTATTTCTAACATGACATGCTTAGCTTGTTTATGTTGCTTAAAAATCATTTCAGCGCGTGACGCTGCTAAATGTTTCCGTACTTGGCCATGAATATCTGTTAAAACGCTGATATGTTTTGTTGCGAAATCTTCCATATTATAGACAGGGCATGGCTTGTCCGTACGTACGCTAAAAGGCAGACGTATGTCTATGCCATAATGTAAGGGCGGAAACGATCTCCATGCTCATTACCGCTGCTAACTCTCTCGTTTGCTGGTGCGACCAACACTTAGGGGGATTGGACAGAGGTGAGAACGGCAGCGGCTACCTGCGTCACCGGGAGATTCACCCCAGCCGCCATACAGTCACTATCTAGCTACCCAGCTGTTCGTCAAATTCTGGCTGTGATCTCATCATAGGTCCTGGATTCGAGGGCTGTTTTCCCAGACCTTCACCTATCGACTGTCAATCTCTGGACCCCATACCACTACCACCCCATACCACTACCGTAGCTGCTACGACCGTCAGTTCATCTCCTCCGTCTGTGCCCCGGTGTGTCTCTATAGCAAGACATCGGCCGCTGCCGCTTGAGTGAGGAAGCCTGTCTGGACCATCCCCAGGGCCACTGTCGTAGGAAATATCTGTTCATTGTTTGATTCTATTGTTTGATTCCCTTAATTGCTGACTCCCTTTTATTGTTTGATTCTATCATTTGTTGACTCCCATTAATTGTTTGATTCCATTAATTGTGTGATTCTATTAATTGTTGACTCCCATTAATTGTTTGCTTCCTTTAATTGTTTGCTTCCCTTAATTGTTTGACTCCATTAACTGTTTACTGCATTAATTGTTTGACTCCCGTAATTGTTACTTGATGTTTGTTGAGTGATGTCAGAGTTTTGTGTTATATTTTTTTATAGTAAAGAGATGTCCATCTCAAACGGTTGTTTGTTATTCCTCAGAAAACCATGGTCCTTGACTTTCCTTTATTAAGACTGATTGGTCTGGTAAGGGATTTCTATCCCTAAGTCCCAGGCCCTTACACATAAACAATATTGTCGGGTTATTTGCCGGTAGAGCTATTAATTGACCCATTAATAGAAGACCTCACACTATTGTAAGAAATTTTCTTGATAAATTTTCGGAGCTTGTCACTATCATAAGTTCAGAGAGGAAACTTTGCTACATTACAGGAGATTTCAACCTTAATCTACTCAAATCAGAAACCGACACCTCAGTATTAGACATTCGTGCTGCCTGTCATTCTAAGCTCTTCTTCAACACTATAACCAAACCCACCAGAGTAACTGCCACTTCTGCCACGGTGATAGATCATATGTGGACTAGCAACACTCCCAACAATCTTGCAAGTGGACTTATTTAAACAATATCTCCGATCACTTCCCAGTTTTTGCCATGTATAAAACAGCCACAAGACCTGAAAGGTCTAGTAGAGTCTCAATGCAATACAGAGACTACTGCACCGACAACATGCTCCTTTTTTTAAACAACCTCATGAATGCTAAGTGGGATCTTGTCTATGCCTCCGACAACCCTAACGTGAACAGCTGCAACTTCTCTTGCATCTTCAATGCTTGCTTTGATAAATACTTCCCGCACAAGACTACGTCAGTGAAAACCGTATCCATTTCCAAACCCTATATCACAAGCGAAATTAAGATAATGATAAAAGAAAAACACAAACTCCAAAGGAAATTTGCAAAAAGACCCATAACTTTCGGTGATGCTTCCCGAAGTATCAGAAATAGAGTAACTCAAGCAGTTAGAAATGCCAGACGTAGCTATTATACAAATAAGCTCCAGTCAGCATCAGGAGACAGTAAGAAAACGTGGAATGTCATAAATTCTATTCAGAACAGGAACATTAGCCTTCGGCTCCCCACTCAGCATTTATGACAAATGATTCAGTTGTAACGGAACCCTCCCTCATTGCCAACCACTTCAATTAAAATTTTATTAATGTGGGCAAAAATCTTGCAGAGAGCATCCCTGATCACCATGAGGAATTTAGAGCCTACCTGCAAAACAGACAGCAAAATGAGCTGTTCTTATCCCCTGTCACAGCAGATGAATTACTGGCTATCATAAAAATATCCAAAGATGCAGCAGCAGGCGAAGACAATATACCAATGAGCATCATTAAGAAAGTAGCCCACTTATTACTACCTGTTCTCCTACACATTTGTAACTCCTCCTTCACTAGTGGTGTCTTTCCGGACAAACTGAAAATTGCTAAAGTTCACCCAGCATATAAAAAATCTGGGGACAAAGGTCTCTTCAAGAATTACCGCCCCATATCAGTCCTCCCAGCCTTGAGTAAGATACTGGCGAAGCTAGCATGTAGTAGACTATATTCCTTCTGCAATGCCAATAACATCTTCACAGAATCCCAGTTTGGATTTAGAGCTAGAAGGTCGACTGAGAATGCTCTGCTAGCCTTTACTAATTACATCTTAAATTCCTTTATAACAGTCAGTTCACAGTCAGTATATTCTTGGACCTCCCTAAAGCTTTCGATACTGTCGACCATACCATCCTCCTTTCAAAGCTTGAACATTACGGCGTTAGGGGCCTGTCCCACAATTGGTTGACATCATATCTGTCCAACAGGATGCAGTATGTTTGCTATAATAATCACCAATCTGACTCCTCGCCAATCTTGTATGGCGTCCCCCAAGGTTTCATTCTCGGTCCAGTACTGTTTTTGTTGTACATAAACGACATAGTCCACGCCAGCACACTCATAAAATACAACTTATTTGCAGACGATAGTAATCTCTATGCCAGCAACTCAGACCTCCATTCCTTGATGAGAACTATGAACACTGAATTGACTAAAATCAGGACCTGGGTAATACGTAATAAACTGACCTTAAACCTTGAGAAAACCCACTACACGATCTTTCACAGAAGGAAAAACTTACCCCCAGACTTGGACCCCCTGTACCTTGGTAATACAATCCTCAAACGCGAACAAAATACTAAATTCCTCGGAGTTATTGTTGATGAGAAACTTAACTGGAGAAACCACATACAAGTCATTCACAGTAAAGTCAATAAACAGTGCAGTATCATGTATCACACTCGACAATCACTCGCTCTCACAGCAATGAAAGAAATCTATCATGATCTTGTTTACCAACACGTGATACACTGTCACACAATATGGGGGGGGGGGCCTCTGGCTCTTCAAAAACACAATCCCTGGTTACTGCACAAAAGAGAGTTGTATGGACAATGACCTATTTGAAAAAAAAAATCACACAAACGAAAAATTTGCTAAATTGAAAATGTTAAAATTCGAAGATATTAACACCTACTGCTGTGCCCTCTTTGTTTACAAATCATTCAATCACTTGCTTGACAATAATTATTTCCAGTTCCGGAATAATCAGAGATACAACTTAAGGCACCCAGAGCTACTAAGACCACCCCCCCCCCCAAGCGCTCCTCTCAGTCCCGACCTCCATAAAATTTGACTGTGTGAAGGTGTGGAACAACTTACCCCCACCCATCCGAGCAAAGATTACGCTCCCTTTCTTTAAATCATCTCTTAAAAAATATCTATTGTCTAAGTATTAATATTTCCTGTAACACCTATATTTACAGTACTTGCTTTTAATGTACCATCAAACCGTTTTATCGGAAATTATCATGTAAATGATAAGAAATTACCTTGCAATAAATATAATTGCCAACTCGACATAATCCTGACAGCTCTGTCCTCTTGTTCAACCTTAATACTGTACACCCCATGTTGTACTGCTCCCCCATTATACTTATGTTTTTTAATTCCTCTGTAATTTATGTATATACTTACAATATAAATAAAAAATCAATAAAATAAAAAATCAATAAAATAAATAAATATTGAAGTGATAACCGTGGTAACATTATGAGATGTTCTTTTTACCACCATGCTATTGTAATGTACTATTCCAGATGTTACTAAATGTTACATAATACTTCCTTGAGATAAATGTATAGTATATATCAGGTGCCTCAAAGAAAGCTCAGGTTCTCAACTGGCTCAGCCATGTTAATATCGTTATTATTATTAACTCTGTATCTGTGTTTTTCTGGCTAAATAAACTGTTTGAATTCAATTCAATCCTCCCATGCGTGTTGCATGCCACACACAATTGGGCGAAGTATCTCTAGGATCTTAACATACATAAGAACATAAGAAAGTGGGATACTGCAGGAGGCCGACTGGCCCATACAGGGCAGATCCCTTTCACACCCATCCCAGCACTTCCATGTGCCTATCCAACTTCGTCTTGAAGCTCCCCAGCGTCCCCGATCCTACTATAGCACTCGGTAGCCTATTCCACATATCCACAACTCTATTACCAAACCAGTGCTTGCCTATATCCTTTCTGAATCGGAATTTATCTAATTTAAAGCCATTTGTTCTAGTTATTTCGTTATTACTGAGCTTCAGAACATCTTCCATTCTACCCTTGTTAATCCCACTCACCCACTTGAACACCTCTATCATATCTCCCCTAACTCTACGCCTCTCTAATGAATGTAAGCCTAAGCTTTTCAGTCTTTCTTCATATGGAAGGTTTCTAATATTATGGATCATTTTTGTCATTCTTCTTTGTACTCTCTCCAAAGAATCTATGTCCATTCTATAATAAGGACACCAGAACTGAACCGCATAATCCATGTGTGGCCTCACTAATGCTAGGTAAAGTTTCAAGATAACGTCAGCAGTTCTGTTACTCACAGACCTAGATATGAACTCAAGAATCCTGTTTGCCTTGTTGCGAACGCTAATACATTGTTTTCTAGGTTTCAAGTCGTTGCTAACAAATACACCTAGATCTTTTTCACAAACTGAGTTTTCTATTTCCGTGCTACCTAGTTTATACTTAACGTTTGTATTCGTCTTCCCTATCTGTAGTACCTTGCATTTATCAGTATTAAAATTCATTTGCCAGTCTACTGACCACTCATGTAAGGTATCTAGATCTCTTTGAAGGTGTTCAAAGTCACTGTCTGAATTTATCACTCTCCCCATTTTGGTATCATCTGCAAATTTACTAATCCTACTAGTTATGCCTAAATCAAGATCATTAATGAATATAACAAACAGCAGAGGGCCTAATACAGATCCCTGGGGAACTCCGCTTTTGACCGCACCCCAGTCTGACTTTAATCCATTTATGCTGACTCTTTGTTTCCTACCAGTTAACCATGACCTAATCCATTTTAATAATGATCCACCTATTCCATGTGCTTCTACCTTCCTTATCAATCTCTCATGAGGGACTCTATCGAATGCTTTACTGAAATCTAAATAAATTATATCATATGACTTATCATTATCTACTGCTTCATATACTTCTGAGAAAAAGCTAAGCAAATTTGTGAGACAAGAACGTCCCTGGGTGAACCCGTGCTGAGAAGAATGAATTAAGTTGAATGTTTCAAGGTGGCTTCTGATTTTTGTAGCAATAATTGACTCTAGCAACTTGCCTATGATTGACATGAGACTAATGGGACGGTAATTTGATGCAATTGATTTATCACCCTTTTTGAAAATCGGAACTACATTTGCAAGTTTCCAAGCTTCTGGCACTAGGCCCGATTCTAATGACTTATTAAATAAAACTGCTAATGGATTACTCAACTCATCTCTACATTCTTTTAATATTCTAGCATATACCTCGTCTGGACCAGGCGATTTATGAGGCTTCAGTTTGTTAATTACTTTAAGCACATCGTTACGAGTAATATTGATATTCATCAACATATTTTCTATACTGTCGTTATATACCTTATGAACTTCTGGAAACTGTGCTAGGTTTTCATTTGTGAATACGGAGCGAAAATGACTATTTAACGTACTACACATTTCTAACTCATCATCAGTCATTTCTCCTGTCGTAGCTTTAAGGGGACCTATTGTATCTCTAACCTTTGATTTATACAGTTGATAAAAAGCTTTGGGGTTATTTTTCGATTCGTTTGCTACCTTGATTTCATAATTTCTCTTTGCTTTCCTAATTTCTGATTTTACCTGTCTTGTTAGGTTCCGATAGTAACCAAGTAAGTGATTTTCGCCTTTCTTAACTTTTCTATATACTCCTTTCTTTTTCCCTAGAAGATCTAAGAGTCTATTATTCATCCATTTTGGTTGGTTCCGTATCGATCTGAATTTTCTTTTAGGGATGTGTTTATTTTGAGCATTATTGATTGTCGCAATAAATTGTTCATAAGTAGCTGCTAAATTAAATTCGGGGTTATCCCGTCCTAAGTTGACAGTTTCCGGAGGTGTGGGGGGGATTAATCTTTTGACCATAGGGTCATCCCTTAGGTCTCTCCTTAAGCTACCGTAATTAGCCTTCCTAAATTCCGGGATCAAGGCCGAATTTTCCTTCTTCCTGCCATCCCATATTATGTTAAAATATATGGCTTTATGATCACTGTTTCCTAGTTCGTCTCCAATCCCAACATCTTCTACTAGATTTTCATTATTACTGAGAACTAAATCGAGGATATTATTTCCTCTAGTGGGCGAGTTTATGAATTGATATAAAAAACTATCTTGTACTACTTCTAGAAAATCTTCAGATTCATTATCGCTAAGTTGATTTTTCCAATCTATGCCTGAAAAGTTGAAATCGCCTAGAATACATACATTGTTTCTATCAGATGCCTTCTTTATTTCCTCCCATAGCAATTTACCATCGTTCCTACTCAAATTAGGTGGTCTATATATAACACCAATGACTACGGATTCACTGCCCTCACCAATCTCTACCCAAATACTTTCATTGTCGCTATTTGTTTTAATGTTTAATTTATTGCAGCTTTTTAATGACACTCTGATATACACTGCTACACCGCCACCTCTCCTTCCTACTCTGTCAAATTTAAATAGGTTATATCCTGGAATATGAAATTCTGCTAAAAAATGTTTGCTGTTTGAATTTATCCATGTTTCCGTTATTGCAATTATATCTATGTTCTCTTTACTAACTATGGCCCTGAGCTGGTCCATTTTGTTACACAGGCTTCTACTATTAGTATAATAAACACTCAATATATTTCTTCCGTTTCTATCTGTTTTACATTTATTACTTTGATGTTTGTTATTATGACTAACTATATTTTCAGCATTATCTACTTCTGTTTCACTACTTCCCAGGACCTGCATGTTTTTTGACTCCCATTTTCCCCGACCCCTCTCTACTGGCGAAACCCCCCCTTCGGAGTGACAATTTCACGCTCCAGGGATGCAGACAACGTCTTTACCCCTTCACGAGACAAGTGTACTCCGTCGCGACAGTACAGGTAGTCGTTGCCATAAAATCGTTGCCAGTCATCAATGAATGCCCAACCATTGTTTGCACAATGTTTTTCCAGTCGGCAATTAATAGCAATTGCCCTGGACAGCCATCCACGACCAACCCCTCTTCTAGGCAAGACACCACATACTATCGGGATCCCTCCCCTATCTCTAATCATCCCCAGCGCCTCCCTATACCTCTTGAAAAGTTCCTCACTCCTAACCTTACCTATGTCGTTTCCTCCCACACTAAGACACACTACTGGATTGGTACCCTCCCCTAACAAAACTCTGTCTAACCTCTCGGCTACATGCCCTATCCCAGCCCCAGGAAAACATACCCTAGTCCTACGTTTCCTATCTCTCGCACAAAAAGCCCTATCCATAAACCTCACCTGGCTGTCACCAACTACCACGACCTTACCTGTGGGCAGGGTTTGTACAACTGCCCTTTCCTCTCCTTGATCCATACCGTCCTGCCTCTTCTCTTCCTCTCCAGCTTCCTGCAGCACCTGGTAAGGGTTACTGCACTCCACACCCTGGTCAGCTTTCCTAAGCCTGACCCTAGTCCCCTTGGAGACAACCACTCTCCACGCCTGCTCCTCCTTCGCAGGTGTCCTGCTAGGCAGGACACCTACCTGAAGGAGTTCCGTCCTGAGGGCTTCATTTTCCCCCTTTAGAGTGTCAACCTCACTCCTCAACTGCCCCAGCTGCCTTAACAGCGTGGCAAGGAGGTCATCCTTCCCCACACTCCCCTCCTCTTCCCCCACGGCACAACGATCCAAAGCGGCCATTTTCCTTGGTCTCTAGCGGGAGCACGATCGGCACGACCTTCTCCAAGCTGGGGGGAATACCCTTGGGGAAGTGGGTGACAAGGTATTCCTTCATTTTTTGGTGTCAGACAGGTTTATCTCGCTTAATGAGATGTAGTGAGCCGACCTTTCCATCAATGAAGCGTTGGATAGCATCCGTTTCCTCTCGGCCTACACAGACGAAATGAGGGGCGCTACCTGGCACGACAACATTCAGCATAGTCGTGCAATATTCCTCATTCAGGGCAGTCAACCACTTAATCTTCATCAAATTGGTTGTGTTCTGGGGGAAGGCAAGGCGCATGTAGTAAGCCCGGGGAGCAATGGAAGGGATGCACCTATTGGGTGTACTCGGCTTCCCTCCCTGGGTCCTCATTTCGCGTTTCTGCTGACGAGTCTTAAACTTCTGAAAGCCAGCTTCAGTGTCGCCATGACTGTCCTCCTCATCTCCTTCGCTTTCTTAGTCAGGAACATCAGCAGAGCGTCAGTCGGCGTCGACTCCTGCCATGGTTAGATTTAAATAGAATCTAGGTCTTATACACTGGGGAAGAGAGGTGATATGTTCCCACCAGCCCAGTATGACCACCGTAGTCACGTGAGACACCACATGAAATCATTAACACGTGTGATAAGCGCCAACCATCAGCGGAGCGAGGGGAGGGAGGGTGAGGCTGGGAGCCACATGGCCGGGCCCGGGAGTAGGCTTCGCGGGCACCAGGGCACTCTGGATGCCAGAAGATGTCACTACACCCACAAATACCAATTTACACATGGTCATAGCTCACTGACACTGATGTAAAGTCACTAAGTATAACACCCTGTTTCACAATGTACGAAATACTGTATAAGTTAGTTTGGTTATCCTTAGTGTGTGGCACACAGGTCGTGAACGGTGGCTGGGAGGCGCAACCGTATTATGATGCGAGGTAAGTTGACCTCTATAGTCCCATACGTAAGAGGGAGGTAGGTAGACAGGCGGCAGGCAGGCGGCAGCTTGCAGAACGCTGGCCTGGTACCTCAGTGTCTGACCTCTGACCTCAACCTTAATGGAGGGGACTGGGTGCCACCTTCACTATCACGTCACACTGTATTTTCCTCTATACAGTTTGGTTATGGTACATAATTATACAGCCCACGTTTATAGGGTCGAGGTACCGATATAACTAAGGCACACAAGGTAACTTCTCACACCTGTACCAAACTTCACACAGCGCTGAAGCCCAGTCAAGTCAGAGGACGACGAGCTGATGTGACCTCCCCCTAAGGTGCCCACAGATGAACTGGCTGTGGGGTGGATGAAGTTTTTGAACTAACATGCTGGACTTTTGAAGAACTGAGCTTTCTTCGCTATCAAAGTGCCCCTTGCAAGTGTTTGTCCTTTGTCGTGTCATCAGTGAAGGTAAGTAAATAATTGAGGGGCTCAGAACCAGAGGGGGCCTTGTTATCTACTTCACTCATCGCTTCCGTTTTTAGATGGATTGTCTAATGCAAAAGTCAATATCACAGCTACACAAGCTTTATGAGCAGATATTTTCGTCAGCAGTCCTTCTAGGCCTCCTTGGTACAGGTCTGTGTTGCCCTGGTGATGCCTAGGTTTGTTCACCAAGGGCAAGGGGAAGAGAAAGGGAAGTGGTGAGGGGCGAGGGAAGGTGAGGGTAAAGGTGTTCAGGGTAAGGGGAAGGATAAGGAGAGAAAGAAACAAGGGAAGGAACGGTGAGGTGAGAGGTGAGGGGGAGAGGGGAAAGGGGAGGAAAAAAGAGTGAAGAGAGGGGAGAATGTGAGGGGAGGAAGTGATCAAGGGCTGTTTAATGTGAGGGGTGAGATGAGAGGAGGAGGAGGAGGAGTGAGGGGGAGATATGAGGTGTGTGTGATGAAGGGAGAGATAGGATGAGAGATAAAGGAAAGGGGTAAGGACTAGGGGAGAGAGAGAGAGAGAGAGAGAGAGAGAGAGAGAGAGAGAGAGAGAGAGAGAGAGAGAGAGAGAGAGAGAAGAATGCTATATCAGCCCACTATATCACTTAAGTAATGTGTTATGGAACAAGGACCCCTTATTCATATGGCTTATTAAACCTGCTCGTCCAGGGGTGATATAAGGGGGTAAGGGGAGATGTAAGGGGAATAAGGGATGATATAAGGAGACTAAGGGTTGATATAAGGGGGCTAAGGGGTGATATAAGGGGGACTAAGGGGGTGATATAAGGGGGACTAAGGGGTGATATAAGGGGGCTAAGGGGTGATATAAGGGGGACTAAGAGGTGATATAAGGGGACTAAGATGTGATATAAGGGGAGCTAAGGGGTGATATAAGAGGGGACTAAGGGGTAATATAAGGGGGACTAAGGGGTGATATTGGAGAAGCTTAAAGGGTCATGGCGTCACTTTACCTGGACGTAGGTTTGTCTGTTTGTCTGTTTGTCTCAACCGACCTGACCTCCCTCCCTCCCTCTCCCTCTCATTCCCTCCCTCTTTCACTTCCCCTCACTCCCTCCCTCACACTCCCTTTCTCTCTCCCTCACATTCCCACTTTTACTTTCCTTCCTTCCTCTCACCAGTGTACGCATTTATCGTGTATTTCTTAATATATTTTTCTCATGTCTCCCCGTCTTCCTTTCTCTCCTTGTCTCCCTATGCCTCCTATTCTCCTCTACTTTATCATACTCTCATTCCTTCCTCTCTCTCTCTTTTCCTTTCCCTTCAACTCTTCTATTTCTTCCCTATCCACCCTTCTTTCCTTCATTATTTCCTCTCCTCCTCTTCCCTTCCTTTTCTCAGATTGATAATGCCCTCACTCCTTCCTAGGTCCCTGTGTGTGTGTATTAGAAGTGTTGATTAGACTCGCAATTAGTCATTCAGTCAAACAGGGGGAAGGGGGAAGGGGGAAGGGGGGCCCCATTTGTTGCTCCAGTGTTGCCCCCTAGTGAGCATGTAAATATAACGCCTCCATAATAAAAAAATATTAGTAACTGGTAATTCCCTTTAACTAAATTGGGGTGATTAAAGAGCTCATTTATAAGGTGATTATTAGGAAGGTAATTAATATGATTAAGTTAATTTAGTGTGTGTGGGGGAGAGGAGAGGAGAGAGTTGGAGATGGGGGAGAGAGTTGGAGATGGGGGGAGAGAGTTGGAGATGGGGGGAGAGAGTTGGAGATGGGGGAGAGAGTTGGAGATGGGGGAGAGAGTTGGAGATGGGGGAGAGAGTTGGAGATGGGGGAGAGAATTGGAGATGGGGGGAGAGAGTTGGAGATGGGGAGAGAGAGTTGGAGATGGGGGGAGAGAGTTGGAGATGGGGGGAGAGAATTGGAGATGGGGGGAGAGAGTTGGAGATGGGGGAGAGAGTTGGAGATGGGGGAGAGAATTGGAGATGGGGAGAGAGAGTTGGAGATGGGGGGAGAGAGTTGGAGATGGGGGGGAGAGAGTTGGAGATGGCGGGAGAGAGTTGAAGTGAGAGAGTGAAGGGTAAGGAGAGATAGGAGAGGAGAGAACAAAAGGAGAAATATGAAAGGAGAGGAGGAAACGAGAGAAAAAGAAAGTGAACTAAAACTGATAAAAAGAAACACAATAACAAACAAAGAATGGGAGATAATATAGAGAAAAAATGGAGACAAAATAAAAAGCAAAACAAGTTAAGTTACTTTCATTTCGTCAATATTAACAATTTGTGAAAAAACACGAGGAAAAAATCGTAAAATGAAAAACAAACATTTTTTTACAGAACATTGGTGAAGTTTGTTACGTTCGTCTAAATGTTCTCTCATATTTTGCATACAACTTTGAACAATAAAAGTTGGGTAAACTGCCTTTGTAAACTGTGCAAAAAATTATAAATATTTACGAAGCAAAAGGCGATTTAAACCTTGAAATGAGAGAAGTGTGTGTGTGTGTGTGTGTGTGTGTGTGTGTGTGTGTGTGTAAAAAATAATAATATTAATAATAATTAACGGTTTATTGAAAAAGTTCTGCAACCCGAAGGCTGAAAATATACATTGGACATAAATGACCTATTACATACATTGGTGGTTTAACAAAAGCCTTCATTAGAGAAAGGTAAAGGAACATACAGTGAACATACAGATTAATGTAGGTGTTGAACAGCAAACACGTAGTGTAGTAACTCCCTCCCAGATGGTGTTAGGAGGGACCTCACGTGGTGTAGTAGTTCCCTCACAGATGGTGTTATAAGGGGCCTCACGTGGTGTAGTAACTCCCTCACAGATGGTGTTATGAGGGGCATCACGTGATGTACGAATTCCCTCACAGATGGTGTTGTGAGGGGGCCTGACGTGGTGTAGTAATTCCCTCACAGATGGTGTCATGAGGGACCTCACGTGGTGTAGTAATTCCCTCACAGATGGTGTCATGAGGGACCTCACGTGGTGTAGTAATTCCCTCACAGATGATGTTATATGAGTGAGGTGTGGTCCCAGACCTTCCTATCGTAGACGGATTAACACATCTCTGGTTGTTGTTGGGTCTCATGGGCCGTTATCACTGGGTACCTGGGACCTCACTGTGTGAAGGTTAACTTGGGCACTACTCGGCTGTTACTGTTGAGTTGTTCTCACTGGCTTAAGCACAGTTCACCACTGTTCACCCCTGTTCAACACAGGTTCCATTCCTTTCCTAAATGAAATTGTAACTTCTGGCGAGAACTTGCTGATATTCCGGTGGGGAGGAAGGTTCAGGGGAGGGAGTTGGTATGGTCCAATTTAACAGTTGACCTGGCTGCTCCCAGAGGAGCGCCAGGTACGTCTTCACCCTTCGGTGGTCAAGGATGCAGTGTGTGTGTGTGTGTGTGTGTGTGTGTGTGTGAAGTTAGTGTAGGAATTGTGTTTGTTGAATGACCTTTCACTTCCACACCAATACATGACCACACCAACCACACTCCCGCCACATGACCACACCATCCCTAGTACCACACTACCACATTACTGCAACATGACCACACCATCCCACACGACCATACTACTGCCACATGACCACCATGATCACCATGACCACACCACCCACATTTCCATACTACTACCACACGATCACATCACCCACACGGCCATACTACTGCCATATGACCACACCATCTACACGACCACACTACTGAGACATAATCACACCACCCACACGACCACACTACTGAGACATAACCACACCACCCACACGATCACACTACTGCCACACGACCACATCACCCACACGGCCATACTACTGCCATATGACCACACCATCTACATGACCACACCCACCCACACTACCATGCCATACTGCCATACCACCAAACTACCACACCACCACACTACCACACCACCACACTACCATACCCCCACACCACCACACTACCACACTACCATACCACCACACCACCACACCACCACACTACCATACCCCCACACCACCACACTACCATACTACCATGCCATCACACCACCGCACTACACCACCACACTACCACAACACCACACCACACTACCACACTACCCCACCACACTACCACACCACCACACTACCATACCACTACACCACCACACTGAACTACCACACTACCCCACCACACCACCACACTACCATACCACTACACCACCACACTGAACTACCACACTACAACCACACTACCACACAGCCTGGTAACCCCCCCCCCTTACATATATCCTTCAGCAAAAAAAATAAACACAAGTTATAGAACAGTTGCAAAGTTTATTCTCGAGGTTTTGTGTTTATAACCAAAATGTTCCGAGAAATGTTTTTTTTTGGGGGGGAGGGGGGGGGGGGGGGGGAGGGGGGCAACACATACTGTATATGTAGTCTGTGGTGGTGTGTGGTAACAGTAACAATACACCAGGAACACAGTAACAGAGTAACATACCAATAACACAGTAACACACCAACACACCAGTATCACAATAGTATCACACCAGTAATACAGCAGTAACACACCAACAACATAAGAGTAACATAGTAGTAACACACCGGCAACACATCAGTAATATACCAGTAACACACCAGTAATACAGCAGTAACACACCAGTAACAGCAATAAAACTCCAAAAACACACCGGCAACACGGTAGTATCACACCAGCAAAAGTAGTAACACTCCAGCAACATACCAGCAAAACAGCAGTAACACATCAGCAACATAGCAGTAACAAAGCAGTAACACAGCAGTAACACATCAGCAACATAGCAGTAACACACCAGTAACATACTAGCAACACAGCACTAACACACCAATAACACAGTTCCACGCCAGTAACACACCAGCAATACACCAGGAACACACCGGCAACACAGCAATAACACACCAGCAACACACCTACAACACACCGGTAACAAAAACACTCCAACAGTTTAAGACAAACAACTCTGCACAAACTTGTATGGTTGAGACTTGGTTCCTCAGCTTCCCAGAGACTCAGCCGTGGTAATACTC
This sequence comes from Homarus gammarus, assembly GCA_958450375.1. Classification (NCBI taxonomy): domain Eukaryota; kingdom Metazoa; phylum Arthropoda; class Malacostraca; order Decapoda; family Nephropidae; genus Homarus; species Homarus gammarus. Next base: position 634,907 of record CAUDMG010004128.1, on the reverse strand, counting down.
CCGTGTTGATGGTGTTTACATTATTTATGAGCCTCGTAACTATAGCTTCTGTACAACACTTTTATTTGTTGCAAAATGTGGACAGTGATCATAGCAACAACTGGACGGCTAAATTATATACTATGTTCTCCTAAACCCTTGTCTGTTATTTACCACACACAAATATCCGCCAGTTCGTGTAGTCTAACCTTCCTTCACCCCGATATACCAGACATTTTCTCAGGTATTTTGGAACATTTGTTGCTGCACAAACCTAAGACCGGCTGAGCATTTACCTCCGGGTGCCCGCGGACCGCCAGACACTAACGGCACTAGTGTTGGCGAAGACTACCACGGAGGCCTATTGTGCTGTACACTGTGTGAAGCTGTGTTGTACTGTGTGAAGCTGTGTTGTACACTGTGTGAAGCTGTGTTGTACTGTGTGGTGCTGTGTTGTAGACTGTGTGGTGCTGTGTTGTACACTGTGTGATGCTGTGTTGTACTGTGTGGTGCTGTGTTGTACTGTGTGATGCTGTGTTGTACACTGTGTGATGCTGTGTTGTACACTGTGTGGTGCTGTGTTGTACACTGTGTGAAGCTGTGTTGTACTGTGTGGTGCTGTGTTGTACTGTGTGGTGCTGTGTTGTACTGTGTGGTGCTGTGTTGTACTGTGTGATGCTGTGTTGTACACTGTGTGGTGCTGTGTTGTACACTGTGTGGTGCTGTGTTGTACACTGTGTGAAGCTGTGTTGTACACTGTGTGAAGCTGTGTTGTACACTGTGTGAAGCTGTGTTGTACTGTGTGATGCTGTGTTGTACTGTGTGGTGCTGTGTTGTACACTGTGTGAAGCTGTGTTGTACACTGTGTGAAGCTGTGTTGTACACTGTGTGAAGCTGTGTTGTACACTGTGTGATGCTGTGTTGTACACTGTGTGGTGCTGTGTTGTACACTGTGTGGTGCTGTGTTGTACACTGTGTGAAGCTGTGTTGTACACTGTGTGAAGCTGTGTTGTACTGTGTGATGCTGTGTTGTACTGTGTGGTGCTGTGTTGTACTGTGTGGTGCTGTGTTGTACACTGTGTGAAGCTGTGTTGTACACTGTGTGAAGCTGTGTTGTACACTGTGTGAAGCTGTGTTGTACTGTGTGATGCTGTGTTGTACTGTGTGGTGCTGTGTTGTACTGTGTGATGCTGTGTTGTACACTGTGTGGTGCTGTGTTGTACACTGTATGAAGCTGTGTTGTACTGTGTGGTGCTGTGTTGTACACTGTGTGGTGCTGTGTTGTACTGTGTGATGCTGTGTTTTACACTGTGTGATGCTGTGTTGTACACTGTGTGAAGCTGTGTTGTACACTGTGTGGTGCTGTGTTGTACACTGTGTGAAGCTGTGTTGTACACTGTGTGAAGCTGTGTTGTACTGTGTGGTGCTGTGTTGTACACTGTGTGAAGCTGTGTTGTACACTGTGTGAAGCTGTGTTGTACTGTGTGATGCTGTGTTGTACTGTGTGGTGCTGTGTTGTACTGTGTGATGCTGTGTTGTACTGTGTGGTGCTGTGTTGTACTGTGTGGTGCTGTGTTGTACACTGTGTGAAGCTGTGTTGTACTGTGTGAAGCTGTGTTGTACTGTGTGATGCTGTGTTGTACACTGTGTGGTGCTGTGTTGTACTGTGTGATGCTGTGTTGTACTGTGTGGTGCTGTGTTGTACTGTGTGATGCTGTGTTGTACACTGTGTGATGCTGTGTTGTACTGTGTGGTGCTGTGTTGTACTGTGTGGTGCTGTGTTGTACTGTGTGATGCTGTGTTGTACTGTGTGGTGCTGTGTTGTACTGTGTGATGCTGTGTTGTACTGTGTGGTGCTGTGTTGTACTGTGTGGTGCTGTGTTGTACTGTGTGATGCTGTGTTGTACACTGTGTGGTGCTGTGTTGTACTGTGTGGTGCTGTGTTGTACTGTGTGGTGCTGTGTTGTACTGTGTGATGCTGTGTTGTACTGTGTGGTGCTGTGTTGTACACTGTGTGGTGCTGTGTTGTACACTGTGTGGTGCTGTGTTGTACACTGTGTGGTGTTCACTGAGGACCTAGTGTAGTTTGGTCACCGTCCTATACACTACATTACGTTCATGAAAAACGTATATGAACTAAATAAACTAAACAAAGTAGAGAGGATATTGGGACCAAAATACATTATTGTGATGTGAATGTTTGTTATAAATAAGGAAGATAAGGTTATAATGTGAGACCCAAGAGGATGATGGTTAGCGCCTCCCTTCATGGTTCTTATTGACATCATTTACTGGAATTTATAGTTTCATCTCACAGCCTTAATCAGCGACTCTAAAAGTAACGATAATGAAATGTTGAACTTTTTTTTTTCAGAAGAAAACCAAACTATTTTCTTGTTTGTTTTGTACTGAATATATTTTTTCTCTTAATATTTTGAATTATATTTCACAACAACTGTAAACATTAACAGTAATCAACCGACAAGTTACGAAACAGTGGATAATGTTACAGACACACACACACACACAGTAGATTGTCAGTACTGAGAGCCAGCAAAATAAATTAATAATTCGAGGCAGTGAGAAAAAGTCTATAGTCTTTACACGCTGACATACACTGCCTCACCCCGAGCAGCTGAATTGAATTAAATTGAATTGAAACAGTTTATTTAGCCAGAAAAAAAACAGATACAGAGTGGATAATAATAACAATATTAACATGGCTGAGTCAGTTGAGAACCTGAGCTCTCTTGTAGGCACCTGATATATACTGTACATTTATCTCAAGGAAGTATTATGTAACATTTAGTATCATCTGGAATAGTACAATAGCTTGGTGGTAATAAGAACATCTCTTAATGTTACCACGGTTATCACTTCAATATTTATTTATTTATTTATTTATTATTATTTTTTTTTAAAGTATATACATAAATTACAGAGGAATTGAAAAACATAAGTATAATGGGGGAGCAGTACAACCTGGGTTGTACAGTAATAAGGTTGAACAAGAGGACAGAGCTGTCAGGATTATGTCTGGTTGGCAATTATGTTTATTGCAATGGTAATTTCTTATCTATTTACATGATAATTTCCGATAAAACGGTTTGATGGTACATTAAAAGCAAGTACTGTAAATATAGGTGTTACAGGAAATATTGATACTTAGACAATAGATATTTTTTAAGAGATGATTTAAAGAAAGGGAGCGTAGTCTTTTCTCGGATGGGTGGGGGTAAGTTGTTCCACACCTTCACACAGTGAAATTTTATGGAGGTCTATGGCCGAGTCCTCTCTCTCTCTCTCTCTCTCTCTCTCTCTCTACCTCCCTGCACCCCCTCCCCTATCTCTCTTTCTCTCCTTCCTGTCCTCCACTCTCTTCTCTCTCCCCTACTTGTGTTTTATATAATGTAATGACGCTTCACAATTTGGTTACAACTGAACTCGTCGCTACACAATGGGACACAAACCCTCCACTAATGTATGTTGTTATGGTCACAGTAGTGTATATATGAAGGAATTTAGACAGACATCCACAAACCTCCTGACTACCACTAAGGACGACACAAATCACATAACAGTACACTTCCAAATCCAGGAATTCAGATGTGGGATTCCTATGTGTATGGAAATTCCCGGGAATATGGAATTGTCTGATGGAAGCAAATTCCTGTTAAGCACCAAAACTAGGAATACCCTTCTCATAGTTGACAAATCTCACCGAACTTGGATTACAAACTTGATTTTTACATTTCTCCGTAAAATTCGGTTCTGTGATATTACATAAAGACGAATTTCCTTAATCATACCAATTTGAAAGATAAATGTTCGATTTTTATCTTTCATCGGAGGAGGAGGAGGAGGAGGAGGAGGAGCGGTAGAGAGAAAGTAATACTGAGAGAAAAATAGATAGAAACAGAGAGAGAGAGAGAGAGAGAGAGAGAGAGAGAGAGAGAGAGAGAGAGAGAGAATAACGTAGCAGATACTTAAGAACAAGAGCTGCCATAATTAAGTCAAATAATAGATTTCTCAGCGGCTGTGGGAAGTGTTTTTGTAGTCTTGTGTTGTTGTCCTGTTATTCTACCATCCTCTCTCATTTCCCTACCTTCCCTTCCCTCCCAACCACCATCCTTCTCTCCGTCCCTCCCTCCCTCCCTCCTTCCCTCCCAACCACCATCCTCCTCCTCTCCCTCCTCTCCCTCCGTTTCCTCACACCTCTCTTTCCCTCCCTCTCTCCAACCACATCCACCTCCTTTCCTCACCTATTCACCCCCCATCCCTCCCTCCTCACGTCTCTTCATCCCTCCCTCCTCACGTCTCTTCATCCCTCCCTCCTCACGTCTCTTCATCCCTCCCTCCTCACGTCTCTTCATCCCTCACTCTCCCTCACCATCTCAGTATCACCCTCACCTTTAATCATCACCTCTCACATCCTCACTTCAGATAAGAGCTTAGCAATATTTAATATGACACTAAGACGAAGTGAAGTGAAGTGAGAGAGAGAGAGAGAGAGAGAGAGAGAGAGAGAGAGAGAGAGAGAGAGAGAGAGAGAGAGAGAGAGAGAGAGAGAGGCTATTAAGTGTCACCGCCGCACCTCACTGATCTGTCATCCCCTTTAACTTGGCTTCTGTGGCGTCGTGTTGATTGGCTGACAGCTATGACGTCGTGTAGGTTAGGTTAGGTTAGAGTCCTGCTGTATCCTATCCCGGTTCTACACTTCTCCTACAGCATCCCCAGCCATACCTACAGGACGGCCACACACACACACACACACACACACACACACATCGCTATATAAAGTAATTTACTCTCCATTGTCTTGTCTACAGTCGTTACGCAGAATCCTCAACCTTCATTTGCATATACAGTCATGACACACACTAGAACAACCAGTATCATGTTGGTATGGTGGGCTTGTGGTGGTGGTGGTGGTGGTGTGATGATGTTGATGGTTCTCACCCCTGATAATGTCCCCACCCACCGAGAACTACCCTCCAGCAACTACCCAACCCCAACAACTACCCCCCCACTCCAACAACTACCCCCCCAACAACTACACCCCCAACAACTATCCCCCAACAACTACCCCCACCCCAACAACTACCCCCACCCCAACAACTACCCCCACCCCAACAACTATCCCCACCCCAACAACTACCCCCACCCCAACAACTACCCCCACCACCCCAACAACTACCCCCCACCCCAACACCTACCCCCACCCCAACAACTACCCCCACCCCAACAACTATCCCCACCCCAACAACTACCCCCACCACCCCAACAACTACCCCCACCCCAACAACTACCCCCACCACCCCAACAACTACCCCCACCCCAACAACTACCCCCACCCCAACAACTACCTCCACCCCAACAACTACCCCCACCCCAGCAACTACCCCCACCACCCCAACAACTACCCCCACCCCAACAACTACCTAACCCCAACAACTACCCCCCACTCCAACAACTACCCCCCCCCCAACAACTACACCCTGACAACTACACCCCCAACAACTACCCCCACCCCAACAACTACCACCCAACAACTACCCCCCACCCCAACAACTACCCCCACCCCAACAACTACCCCCACCCCAACAACTACCCCCCAACAACTACACCCTGACAACTACACCCCCAACAACTATCCCCCAACAACTACCCCCACCCCAACAACTACCTCCCCAATAACTACCCCCACCCCAACAACTACACCCAGACAACTACACCCCCAACAACTATCCCCAACCCCAACAACTACACCCCCAACAACTATCCCCCAACAACTACCCCCACCCCAACAACTACCCCCACCCCAACAACTACCCCCACCCCAACAACTATCCCCACCCCAACAACTACCCCCACCCCAACAACTACCCCACCACCCCAACAACTACCCCCCACCCCAACACCTACCCCCACCCCAACAACTACCCCCACCCCAACAACTATCCCCACCCCAACAACTACCCCCACCACCCCAACAACTACCCCCACCCCAACAACTACCCCACCACCCCAACAACTACCCCCACCCCAACAACTACCCCCACCCCAACAACTATCCCCACCCCAACAACTACCCCCACCCCAGCAACTACCCCCACCACCCCAACAACTACCCCCACCCCAACAACTACCTAACCCCAACAACTACCCCCCACTCCAACAACTACCCCCCCCAACAACTACACCCTGACAACTACACCCCCAACAACTACCCCCACCCCAACAACTACCCCCCAACAACTACCCCCCACCCCAACAACTACCCCCCCCCCAACAACTACCCCCACCCCAACAACTACCCCCCAACAACTACACCCTGACAACTACACCCCCAACAACTATCCCCCAACAACTACCCCCACCCCAACAACTACCTCCCCAACAACTACCCCCACCCCAACAACTACACCCTGACAACTACACCCCCAACAACTATCCCCCAACCCCAACAACAACCCCCCACCCCCCAAAAAAAATATATATTCGTTGTTTTTCATTTTTGTTTTAGTGTCAATATTTGATCTGACGCAGCGGGTCACGTCCAAGGAAAACTAAATCATAAGGGAAGAAAGGAATTTACTTTATGAGGGAAATATTGTACAGGGAAAAAACTATAACCCAGAGAATAAAACCCACAGCTGACGGGGTTGTGTACGGCTTTTGTTCTTGAATTTGGTGTTTTTGTTGTGAGTTGTGGGATGAGTTGTGTGGTGTGAGGTGAGATGTGAGGTGAGGAATGAAGTGAGGTGAGTAGTTATGGCTGATGGGGGAACTGTGTCGAATAAATCAGTGATGCCTCTGTCTGTCTGTCTGTCTGTCTGTCTGTCTGTCGTTGTCTCTATGCTTCACTATATAATGTATTGGTTCGAAAAATATGTCAATTAATATTTCAAAAGTTGATAACAGGGAGGCCACACACACACACACACACACACACACACACACACACACACACACACACACTACCACTAAGATTTAGGATCCAACAAATCACCAAGCTCGACTGTATAAAAACTCACCAAAAATACCATAACCTACAACACTATCTTTCCCACCTGATATATACAACATCAAAACAAAAACAAAAACAAAAACAAAAAGAGTTTGATAGGACATAACAAACACACGGTCGGAAAAATATTGTTTGAAAAAGATTTGAACGAGTGAACAATACGGTGAGGTTAGTTTAGCTTGAAAGAGAAATAAAAATAGACCCGAATAAAAATGACGTAACAGGGCCAGAATAACAAGTGGTGTTGGCAATACTGCATTGAGCCTCGGTGTTAGGTGTTAAGTGTTAGCTATGGTGTTAAGTGCTAGGTGTGGTGTTAAGTGTTGAGTGTTAGCTGTGGTGTTAAGTGTTAGGTGTGGTGTTAAGTGTTGAGTGTTAGCTGTGGTGTTAAGTGTTAGATGTGGTGTTAAGTGTTAGATGTGGTGTTAAGTGTTAGGTGTGGTGTTAAGTGTTGAGTGTTAGCTGTGGTGTTAAGTGTTAGATGTGGTGTTAAGTGTTAGATGTGGTGTTAAGTGTTAGGTGTGGTGTTAAGTGTTGAGTGTTAGCTGTGGTGTTAAGTGTTAGATGTGGTGTTAAGTGTTAGATGTGGTGTTAAGTGTTAGGTGTGGTGTTAAGTGTTGAGTGTTAGCTGTGGTGTTAAGTGTTAAATGTGGTGTTAAGTGTTAGGTGTGGTGTTAAGTGTCAGGTGTGGTGTTAAGTGGTCAGTAAGTGAAGAAGCTGACGCCTCTCTCCCTCAGTGTACAGGATATCACACACACACACACACACACACACACACACACACACACACATGTTAAGACAATAATAATGAAAAACTGAAAATGTTGAGTACGAAGGAGGGAGGAAGAATAGTGGGAGAAGAAACAAGATAAGTAGATATGAAGAGATAAGAGACATAGGAAGACGTGTCCTCACTCAAAGTCTCTCAGTCTCTTTCATAAAAAGAAGTGAAGTGAGAGAGGAGGTAAGGAGAGGAGGAGAGGATTGAGAGGCGGGGAAGAGAGGAGTGGGAGGCGGTGGGGAAAGGGGGAGGAGAGGAATGAGAGGCGGTGGGGAGAGGGGGAGGAGAGGATTGAGAGGAGGTAAGGAGAGGGGGAGGAGAGGATTAAGAAGGGGTGGGGAGAAGGGGAGGAAAGGAGTGAGAGGCAGTGAGGAGAGGGGAGGAGGTAGGAGAGGACATGTTGAGAAAGAGAGAATTAAGAAAAATTATATTATCAGATTATAACAACAATGGAGAAGCGATGAAATGAGATAACGTGGAGGGAGAGAGAGCGAGAGAGAGAGAGAGAGAGAGAGAGAGAGAGAGAGAGAGAGAGAGAGAGAGAGAGAGAGAGAGAGAGAGAGAGAGAGAGAGAGTCACTAAACCTTATTACTTAAATTGACATGACACCAGCTACTACTACTACTACTAATAATAATAATAGTAGTAGTACTGTTGCTGCAAGTACCAGAGAATTTGAAAAAAAATAGCTAAAGCGTAGGAGGTGGGCGCCTCGAACTGGTAGCATACGTTACCGATAAGGGCAAATGGTTTCAGTCTCAATAAACAAGAATTTACAGATGCCAATACTCTACGGTACGGTAGGCCAGTAGAAGGGTTGCCCTCCCAATGCGTGTGTGGCTCTTCCTATGACGTCGATCACGCCATGGTGTGCAAGAAAGGGGTAGAACCGACCCTCCTTCCATTGGACGGTGAGATTTTCCAACATAGAACTTCAAACACATCCAACGAAGCCCGTGTTGACGTCAGTGCTCGAGGATTCTGGACGCGGGGACAGCGAGCCTTCTTCGGCATCAGGATTTTTTATCCCATGGCCGCATGTCACCGTAACTTAGCTCTCGATGCTGCACACAGAAGGAACGAGAACGACTGGGAAGGGTGTGGAATCCCCCCCCCCCCCCCTCCCCATCAACCACATCCGAAAGAAGAAAGAAGAAGAAAGAAGAAGAAAGAAGAAGAAAGAATCAATACCCATCCTGGGAGGTGGAGAATGGTACCATCTGTCAGGTGCCAACGGAAGGTATCAGGACCCACTGACTGGGAAGGGTGTGGAATCCCCCCCCCCCCCCACCCCCAACCATATCCGAAAGAAGAAAGAAGAAGAAAGAAGAATCAACACCCATCCTGTGTGGTGGAGAATGGTACCATCTGTCAGGCGCCAACGGAAGGTATCAGGACCCACTGACTGGGAAGGGTGTGGAATCCCCCCCCCCCCCAACCATATCCGTAATAAGAAAGAAGAATAAAGAAGAAGAAAGAAAAAAGAAAGAAAAAAGAAAGAAGAAAAAAGAAGAAAAAAGAAGAAAGAAGAAGAAAGAAGAAAGATGAAGAAAGAAGAAAGAAGAATCAACACCCATCCTGTGTGGTGGAGAATGGCACCATCTGTCAGGCGCCAACGGAAGGTATCAGGACCCACTGACTGGGAAGGGTGTGGAATCCCCCCCCCCCCCCCCAACCACATCCGAAAGAAGAAAGAAGAAGAAAGAAGAAAGAAGAAAGAAGAAAGAAAGAAGAAGAAAGAAAGAAGAAGAAAGAAGAAAGAAGAAGAAAGAAGAAAGAAGAGTCAACACCCATCTTGGGAGGTGGAGAATGGTACCATCTGTCAGGTGCCAACGGAAGGTATCAGGACCCACTGACAGGGAAGGGTGTGGAATTCCCCCCCCCCCCCCCCCCAACCACATCCGTAAGAAGAAAGAAGAAGAAAGAAGAAAGAAGAAAGAAGAATTCACACCCATCCTGGGAGGTGGAGAATGGTACCATCCGTCAGGCGCCAACGGAAGATATCAGAACCCACTCCTCTGGTGATCACAACCTCTGGTGGGATGGGACCAAGTGCAACAGTCACTGAATGCCGCATAGATCTGCGGCTCAACTTATGTATTAGTAGTAGCAAAACACAGTTCAACTAGCACCTTCCCTCGACTCCATTAGTATCGCCGAGGACGATGATGATGAGGACGAGAACAAGTACGAGGACGAGAACAAGTACAAGGATAAGGAGGAGAACAAGTACGAGGACGAGGACGACAACAAGTACGAGGACGACAATAAGTACGAGGATCACTACCACCACTACCACCACCACCATCACCAATTAGACCCATTTCGTTAAGAAGCCCAATTAAAAGTTTCCGCATAAATTATGTTCATTAGGTTTTGTGTGTGTGTGGGGGGGGAGGGAGGGGAGGGCTGAGGCGGGGGATAAATGACCCGGTCCTTGTTTGATAAACTCTTCCTTCCTCTGTTTCTGATTCTGATTTATTACGTTTCTGTTCTTTAATTAGTATTTTCTCAATCTTCATTATCTTAAGGAGAGAGAGAGAGAGAGAGAGAGAGAGAGAGAGAGAGAGAGAGAGAGAGGAGGAGGAGGAGGACTGAATAGGGACTGTACTTAGAACGTTTCTCTCCCTCGCTTGCTTCCTCTTTCTTTCTTTCTTTCTTTCTTTCCGACTCACTTTCTCTTTGTATCGTCCTCTCTCTATGACTCCTTTTCTCCTTCATTTCTGTCTGTATCTCCCTCTCCCCTCTCTCTTTCTCTGTCTCCCATGTATATCTCCCTGTATCTCTCCCTCTCTCTATTTCTCATGTCTCTCTCTCTCTCTCTCTCTCTCTCCGGACCTCCCCTTCATCACAATTATAACTTTCACTCTGTTATGGGGGAAAAAGTATTATTGCAAACTTTCTCTGTTTTATGACTACCGGGTTCTCCAAAGTTTAATTGGTAATATTTAAATTATCCCATTAAAAGTAACGCCGTGTGACTGAAAGAAAGTTTAAAGTCTTGATAAGGTTTAAAAAAAATAAAAATCACAATTTAGACATTAAGTATAAAAACAAAATCCCACAACAGAAAATCATTGACGTCGAAAAACATAACAATAATAAATTAATATATATATCAGATTATCTATGAAAGTATGTCAAAAAATACACAAATTTCTTAGTAACTTTTGAAAATTTAAATCAGGTTATCTAGGAATGTATATATATACCCTGATGTCTGCCAGATACTGTGTGTGTGTGTGTGTATGGGCTAGATACTTAACGAGATCTGTGAAGAGTAGAGCGAGAGAGAGAGAGAGAGAGAGAGAGAGAGAGAGAGAGAGAGAGAGAGCAATAACACACCACAAAGCGTAATAACTGTCTCCATCAACATTACTCCTACTACATCAAGGTGTGGGGGGGGGGGGCCTTGTGGCTCTGAGACTCACTCACTATTTGTCTTGGGGGAGAGAGTGTGTGTGTGTGTGTGTGTGTGTGTGTGTGTGTGTGTCCAGCAGTCAGTGTGTCCCCCCGAGGTCATAAACTGTGGCCAAGAACCTAAATAGCCTCAGTGTGGCCATCTTTACGTGGGTCCATCCTTCCTTCCTTCCGTCCGTCCACACACACACACACACAAAACCAGTCTCTCTCTCTCTCTCTCTCTCTCTCTCTCTCTCTCTCTCTCTCTCTCTCTCTCTCTCTCACTTTTAAACACATTACATATTCAACTCTTCCACACTACGTCCATAAGCCCTCATCCATTATACACCCTCCCCCCCCCCCCCGGAAAACCCTTTGAAAATATTACTGAAAAATTGGTATAATTAGTCTTGGGAATTATAGAGAGGTAAAGGAGATATTATAGGTAGTAAATAATGATGATTGGTGAGGTGGTATTAATTTTAGGGGAGCGAAGTCGATTTTGTGTGTGTGTGTGTGTGTGTGTGTGTGTGTGTGTGTGTGTGTGTGTGTGTGATGAGGGGTGGGATTAGGGTTTGTGGTGACGAAAATGAGTGATAAGGATTATTGAACCATCACCACACATGTCCCACTCGCCACCACACACCTTACCCACCACCAGACACCACCACCACCACCACCACACACCTCACCCACCACCAGACACCACCACCACCACCACCACCACACACCTTACCCACCACTAGACACCACCACCACACACCTTACCCACCACCAGACACCACCACCACTATCATTACCACCACCACCCTCCTTCACACACCTAACCCACCACAATTACCACACACCTTACAGAGCAAAAATTATCAAGAATGTTTGAATGTCACTTCACACAATTGAATTTTCTAAATATCAGAATTGTAAATATTCTAAACTTACCACCTATATCGAATTCGTGCATAAATTAATACAATGAGTCGGTAACGCTCCAAACATTCACAAATGCATACGTGTTTGATTTACACAGTTGTAAATAATCTCTAAAACTTAAGAAATACTAAACCTGCCAATTTTATATTCATGTTTTGATAAATGTCGTTTTGCACTGTTTTACACATTCATGAAATATTTTGAGAATTTAGTGGTGTTGAAGTGAATGAAAGTCGTAAGACCTTGACCACAGCAACGCAGAGATTTATTACCAATGCCTAATGTAAACTAGACAAATAAACACAAATTGATACCACACACACACGACACAATCTTAACGACCACACAGTTTTGTTTATATAAGAAAGATTAACATTTATCACATTCTAATAATTCCCCTCTGGTGTGTACTCAGCATTGATCTGAAATACAGTCACCCAAAAAAAACTATCGATACAAACTTGAGTGGAAAAAATATGACACAGCGGACGAATTATTTTGACAACCCTACCGAGACAACAGGAGTCGCAGTGTTCATTATGAAATTTATCATTCACCCTAAGTAGAGATAGTTTTTTTGAGTGACTATACCTTAGATTGGTGGCGTTTTGAAGTCTCCTAATACGTGTAGTGGCATTGGGTTAATTTTCTCCCTCTAATATCGTGACTCCAGAGCCAACACATAACACTGAGGGCTGTAAAACTTGACCATTACAGCAACCAATACCATATTATCAGCCAGCCAGCCCTCACTCCGTCACGCCTCAACACAACCTCATGACAAGAATTTTCAACCAATGTGTCTTACTAAACTTGCCAGTATCAAACTTTACTCATTGTGATATTTTCTTGGGGAACTTTTCACTTTCCATCTCTCACTTTCACTCTTTTTTTTCTCCTTCTTTCAATCTCTTTCTTTTTCACTCTTTCTCGTTCAATATTGTGTGTGTGTGTGAGTGTGTGCGCCCCCCTCTCTCCTTATCTCTCTCTCTGTCTTTATTTGTCTGTCTGTCACGTAAATCTTGGTATTTCAACAAGTTCGTCTATAAAGTTTTGAGTTTACTGAAGATTGACTGAGGGTGTGACGCCAGAGAGAGATACTAGTGAGGTTAACATTCCTATCTCTCTTTCCCTCCCTTCCTCCATGTCCCCCCCCCTCTTTTTCCCTCGTTTATCTCTCTTCCCCCATCCTCTCCCTATCTCCTCGATGTCTCTTTTTCCCTCCTAACCTCCCTCCTTGATACCTCTCCCGTTTTACTTCTCTCCCCCTGCTCTTCCTTCTGCCACTCACTCTCTGTCTTTCCCTGCCCTCCACCCCTCTCTCTGTCGTTAAATTGTATCTGCATCACTACGCTCTCTCTCACTGTAATCTCTCACTTCACTTAAGCTGGGTTAGGTTAGGTTAGGTTAGGTTAGGTTAGGAATACTCGTTACTGCATCACGCCAGGTAAGTCACGACATCTTTTAGAATAAAATAATCACGACCGTCTTGTCTCGCGTGAGCTAAATGATGAACAATAGACGTATTATATACCAGTGCAGATTTCCACGAAGATAGACGCCATTATACTAACACATTTTAACAAGAAATCTGTTGGGAGGAAATGACTTTTTACCATTAACATTATGAACACGTTACACGGCGTTGGGGCTCTAAATATTAATGTATTTTTTAGATAAATTCCAGGAATAGGATTAATCAACATGATAGTATTATTTATTATATATTTTCCTTCAAGTATAGTGTGTAAACGAGCGCCAAAAAGTATATGGAAGGGGACCGATGAATTTCAAAATGAACACTAAAACTCCTGTTGTTCTCGGTAGGGTTGTCAAAATTCTTCATCCGTTGTGTCATATTATCTCACACAAAATCGTAAAGATACTATATTGGCGCGTGTAGATAAAGAGGTTCATATTTCATCTACGTTGTCAGGAAGGATATGAGTTATAGAGCGAAATTAACTTGAAGGGTTAATTATGTTAGATGGTAAATAATTATTGGAGAGAGAAAGAGGGTGGAAGGTAACAATATCTCCAGCACTTACTCTCCAACACCTTCCAACACCCTCCAACAACCTCCAACACCGTCTTGCTCTCTCCAACACGCTTCAAAAATCTCCCCCCAAAAAACCAACAATCTCCAAACCCCTCCAACACCCTTCTGATTTCTCCAACACCCACCTACTCTCTCTCCAACACCCTCCTGATCTCTCCAACACCCACCTACTCAATCTCCAACAATCAATTGCCACACTTTACCTCACAGCTTAATATTATCTGTACCGCTGGTCTACTGGGAGGCACTGCGGTAGTCAACAGTGCTCTGCCTCCCACACAGCTAAAGTGACGGGCGTGTTGTGTGTGTACTTAATACCTGGGGGCTTACTGCTACGGTGAGAGAGAGAGAGAGAGAGAGAGAGAGAGAGAGAGAGAGAGAGAGAGAGAGAGAGAGGGGTGCACACACATTAATAAAGACGCCAGACAACAAAAGTAATAAGCAACACACACACTACACATCACACCTTAATAACGCCTTCTTCTCACACACCGAACAAACCTAATAAGCACTTGCATTCAGATTCTCAAAAACATCCTAGCTTGAATTTTACTTGTAACTGCCTGCCTGCCTACCTGCCTGCCTACCTTCCTGCCTGCCTACCTACCTACCTGCCTGCCTACCTACCTTCCTACCTACCTACCTAACGGAGCTAAAAGATATAAATAAATGATAGAATGACATCAATGTTATACTGAGACTCTGCCTTAACTAGATACATTCATTTAGCACCAGTTAGGAGACAAAATTAACACTGAGACTCTACCTTAACTAGATACATTCACTTAGCACCAGTTAGGAGACAAAATTAACACTGAGACTCTACCTTAACTAGATACATTCACTTAGCACCAGTTAGGAGACAAAATTAACACTGAGACTCTACCTTAACTAGATACGTTCACTTAGCACCAGTTAGGAGACAAAATTAACACTGAGACTCTACCTTAACTAGATACATTCACTTAGCACCAGTTAGGAGACAAAATTAACACTGAGACTCTACCTTAACTAGATACATTCACTTAGCACCAGTTAGGAGACAAAATTAACACCGAGACTCTACCTTAACTAGATACATTCACTTAGCACCAGTTAGGAGACAAAATTAACACTGAGACTCTACCTTAACTAGATACATTCACTTAGCACCAGTTAGGAGACAAAATTAACACTGAGACTCTACCTTAACTAGATACATTCACTTAGCACCAGTTAGGAGACAAAATTAACACTGAGACTCTACCTTAACTAGATACATTCACTTAGCACCAGTTAGGAGACAAAATTAACACCGAGACTCTACCTTAACTAGATACATTCACTTAGCACCAGTTAGGAGACAAAATTAACACTGAGACTCTACCTTAACTAGATACATTCACTTAGCACCAGTTAGGAGACAAAATTAACACTGAGACTCTACCTTAACTAGTTACATTCACTTAGCACCAGTTAGGAGACAAAATTAACACTGAGACTCTACCTTAACTAGTTACATTCACTTAGCACCAGTTAGGAGACAAAATTAACACTGAGACTCTACCTTAACTAGATACGTTCACTTAGCACCAGTTAGGAGACAAAATTAACACTGAGACTCTACCTTAACAAGATACATTCACTTAGCACCAGTTAGGAGACAAAATTAACACTGAGACTCTACCTTAACTAGATACATTCACTTAGCACCAGTTAGGAGACAAAATTAACACTGAGACTCTACCTTAACCAGATACGTTCATTTAGCTCCAGTTAGGAGACAAAATTAAAGTATAAGATCTTTGTGAATGAAGTTTGTGATACATGGAACTATGGCGAAGAGAGAGAGAGAGAGAGAGAGAGAGAGAGAGAGAGAGAGAGAGAGAGAGAGAGAGAGAGAGAGAGAGTTTAATGATATCTCAATACCTGGTAATGACCACCTCCCTCCTCTCTCTCTTTCTCTCTCCCTCAGGTCATTGGCTGGTAACCCCGGAGACTTGGGTAATCTACTAATTGTATTACTAAGCTAATACGATTGGTTTCCAAGTACCTGAGAGAGAGAGAGAGAGAGAGAGAGAGAGAGAGAGAGAGAGAGAGAGAGAGAGAGAGAGAGAGAGAGAGAATATAATGTAAAGGACACTATATACAGTGGTATTATTATTATTATTATTATTATTATTATTATTATTATTATTATTATTATTATTATTATTATTATTATCATCATCGTTTTCTTCTTTACTATTCACTTTATCAGGGTCACAATACAGCAGCAGTGAAGGTCCCCAGAATAAAGATAAACAAACGTGGTTCAAAAAGTATTAAAAATTTTTCGATAACCTTAAGTTCTCGTGGAGTAACGGGGTTTAATATCTAAACTTATATCATGTAAGTTAGCAATAAACTTTCCTCTATCTCTTGAGGGTTTTATGGTGACAATATTTCTTATAGTAAGGCGAGAGGTGTTAAGGAAAAATCTGGTACGTGTATGTCCCTTTGTTCTGTGTGTCGTGTAATGGGATTGGGCTGGGGTAGTTTTATCTTGGTTGGGTGGTGGTTGTTGTTGATGTTGTTGTTATTGTTAGTGTTATTATTTTTATTATTATTATTATTATTATTATTATTATTATTATTATTAATATTATTATTATTGTTATTGTTTATTGTTTTGTTGTTGTTGTTGTTGTTATTTCCCCTACCCTCCATCTTCCTTTCTCCACCTCCCTCTCTCTTCAACTCCCTTTCTCTTCACCCCTCTTTCTCCCCACCTCCCTCTCTCCCCACCTCCCTTTCTCTTCACTTCCCTTTCTCCGCACCTCCCTTTCTCTTCACCTACCTCTCTCCCCACCTCCCTTTCTCTTCACCTACCTCTCTCCCCACCTCCCTTTCTCTTCACCTCCCTTTCTCCCCACCTCCCTTTCTCTCCACCTCCCTCTCCCCACCTCCCTCTCTCCCCACCTCCCTTTCTCTTCACCTACCTTTCTCCCCACCCCCCTCTCTCTCCACCTCCCTTTCTCTTCACCTACCTTTCTCCCCACCCCCCTCTCTCTCCACCTCCCTTTCTCTTCACCTACCTTTCTCCCCACCCCCCTCTCTCTCCACCTCCCTTTCTCTTCACCTACCTCTCTCCCCACCTCCCTTTCTCCCCACCTCCCTTTCTCTCCACCTCCCTCTCCCCACCTCCCTCTCTCCCCACCTCCCTTTCTCTTCATCTCCCTTTCTCCCCACCTCCCTCTCTCCCCACCTCCCTTTCTCCTCACCTCCCTTTCTCTTCACCTCCCTTTCTCCCCACCTCCCTCTCTCCCCACCTCCCTTTCTCTTCACCTCCCTTTCTCTTCACCTCTCCACCCCACCACATTCCCACAGTGATGAACAGATACCCAATTCAGATACCAGGGGAGATCAGTGCATGAGATAGTAGTGTAAAGGTTAGTAGAGAGATAGAGGAGTGGGCCAACGTGAGACACCTGGAGAAAGTGAGATATTGCCTTGTGAGTTTATGACAAGGTGAGAGAGATTACTTTGAGACAATCTCTGACAAGGAGAGAGAGAGAGAGAGAGAGAGAGAGAGAGAGAGAGAGAGAGAGAGAGAGAGAGAGAGAGAGAGAGAGAACAAAGTGGAAGCGAGACCTCACACAGAGACCGACCACAACAACATCAAGTGGACATAGAGACACTGAGAGAACCGGTTGTCTTGATTGACTATAAATTACATTACTGTAGTACTGTATAGTGGCGAGTGTTCTAAACCCCGATGTCCTACCCCGCCTGGATACTGTAAGACCTGAATTATTGGATACTGTAAGACCTGAATTATTGGACAGTAGAAGACCTGAATTAATTATTGTACACTGAACAACCCCAAGCTGCTGAACACCTTGGACACTACACACAGCATTACTTGAGATTCTGGACACTGGACGACTTGAACAAATGAAAAATAAAAATAATAAGAGAGAAGATAAAAAACATCAAGAAGAAGAAAAAGAAGATAGAAAAGAAATCAAAAGAAGAGATAAAAGAAAGAAAGGGAGAAGAGTATTTCTGGGGGAGCAGTGTAAGAAGAATCAACCAGCCGAGTATAATGAGGGTGTACTCACTACTCCCGACGCTATCTCCTCCAGTCACTGATGTGTTGCTCCATGGATCACGAACTTCATTCAAAAAAATCAAATACCTTAATTTTGACTCCTAATTGGTGTTAACTGAGCGTATCTCGTTAAGGTAGAGTCTCAGTGTTAATTCTGACTCCTAACTGGTGCTAAGTGAATGTATCTAGTTAAGGTAGAGTCTCAGTGTTAATTTTGTCTCCTAACTGGTGCTAAGTGAACGTATCTAGTTAAGGTAGAGTCTCAGTGTTAATTTTGTCTCCTAACTGGTGCTAAGTGAGCGTATCTAGTTAAGGTAGATTCTCAGTATTAATTTTGACTCCTAATTGGTGCTAAGTGAATGTGTCTAGTTAAGGTAGAGTCTTGGTGTAAATTTTGTCTCGTAGCTGGTGCTAAGTGAGCGTATCTAGTTAAGGTAAAGTCTCAGTGTTAATTTTGTCTCCTAACTGGTGTTAAGTGAACGTATCTAGTTAAGGTAGACTCTTGGTGTTAATTTTGTCTCCGAACTGGTGTTAAGTGAACATATCTAGTTAAGGTAAAGTCTCAGTGTTAATTTTGTTTCCCGCCTCTGCTAACGGTCGTGTAATATTTAAATGTGATTTTGATCTTTTAAAATGTTAGTTTTTCCATAATGTAGTATTACTGATATGTAATTTGTCTTAGTATGCCTTATTGTAGGTAAAATAAGTATATATTAAATGCATCCTCCGAAAGCGTGAATTTGCTACCCGAGTTTATCAGTTAATTCACGTGTATTACTTCTGATAAACTTCCTACGTGCTCCTGTTTGAAATAATGAATGTATGTATCTTTATATAATTTAACTAAATATCTTTCTCGTCAAAACGGTCATATGAATAAACTCATTTAAAAATACATCACTACTCAGGACAAAATCGGACAGGTTTGCAACAGCCAATCAGCTGTAACTCTTGAGGAGGGCGGGGCATCTTTTCTCAGCTGCGAAAAAACACGCTACACCACAACCACCACCACTTACCTTTAGCCTTAAATGAAAAATCCTCTTATTGCCTCCCCCCGCTAAAAACTATTAAGGACGACCATCAGCCAACACAGCACAACACAGGGAAGGCCTCAGGGTGGGTAAGTGTTGACGAAGAGTGAGAGACAAACACACAAGCTTAGCAACACAGATAAAGTTGAAGGTCTCGGGTGTAAGAGATGAGCTAAGACATACATGACTCTCCATCATAATTGAACTGGCTAGATCTTGAGCTGTTCTTATCTGAACTTACTCAAACGATTATACAAGAGTCTCAAGTTTGTCTTAGTAATTGGTTAAAGCAGAAGGTTAAGGTCTGGTTAACTCAAAGGTTCCCATGATAATGATCTCTCGTAGCTGAAGATGATGTGAGGTATATAACAGCTTGTTGACTTAGCTAAAACATAATAAGATTTAGGAATAAGGTTAGATTTCAACCTTAACTAGAACGTTCACTTAACACCAGTTAGGAGACAAAATTAACACTGAGACTCTACCTTAACTAGATACGTTCACTTAACACCAGTTAGGAGACAAAATTAACACTGAGACTCTACCTTAACTAGATACGTTCACTTAACACCAGTTAGGAGACAAAATTAACACTGAGACTCTACCTTAACTAGATACTTTCACTTAGCACCAGTTAGGAGACAAAATTAACACTGAGACTCTACCTTAACTAGATACGTTCACTTAACACCAGTTAGGAGACAAAATTAACACTGAGACTCTACCTTAACTAGATACTTTCACTTAACACCAGTTAGGAGACAAAATTAACACTGAGACTTTACCTTAACTAGATACGTTCACTTAACACCAGTTAGGATACAAAATTAACACTGAGACTCTACCTTAACTAGATACGTCCACTTAGCACCAATTAAGAGACAAAAATTACATAAATAAACTTCACAAAAGACTATAAAAATCTCCTCTGGGTCCAAGTAAACGTCAAATATCTAGATAATGTCTTAGTGTAATTTTTAAGTTATTTTTGGAGGTTATTCATAAACTTTAAGCCAAGCAGGAAGGTTCATTGTTACAGGTTCAGTTACGAGGGTTATACATCTTATGATCCTTTAGTAACCTGGGAAACGTTGGGGAGCAGGTGGGGGCTGGGGGAGGTGTGGGAAGGACTGGGGAGGTGGTGGAGGGGCTGAGAGAGGTTGGAGAGGGGCTGGAGAGGTGGTGGAGGGGCTGAAGGAGGTGGGGAAGGGTTTGGAAAGGTTGGTGGGGGAAGTAAAGGGAGGTGGGGAGGGGTTGGGAAGGTGGAGGTAGGTACTGGGGGAGGTGCTGGGGAGGTGGTGGAGGGGCTGGGGAGGTGGTGGAGGGGCTGGGGAGGTGGTGGGAGCGGGGTTAGGGTAGGGGTACGGGCTGGGGGAGGTTGGGGATGGACTGGGGAGGTGGTAGGGGAAGTAGAGGGAGGTGGGGAGGGTTTGGGGAGGTGGTAGAGGGGCTGAGAGAGGTGAGAGAGGGGTTAGGGTAGGGGCTGGGGGAAGTTGGGGAGGGTCTGGGAGGTGGTGGTGGTGGTGGTGGTGGGGGTGGTGTGGGTGGTTGGGAAGGAAGGGCTGGGGAGGTCGAAGCTGCCAGGGAGGAGATTATCATAAGAATATGAGGAAGGTCGACGGGGGTGTAGACTACAGCTTCAGTGTAGCTCGTTGTTGTCTTAAGTCCTGCTGCTGCTGCTGTTGTTGCTGTGTGTAGGTTCTTAGTATTGGTTTGACGTCTGATGTAGTTGGGAGAACGTTACTCAGGGGGTTGACCAGTGAGACGTTAAGAAGGAGAACGTTAACTAGTGGAATGTTAATCATGGGGATCATTAAGCAGGGGATCGTTAAGTGGAGGAACGTTAAGCGGGGGAAAGGTACGCTGGGGAACGTTAGCCAGGCGGACGTAGATCAGTTACAACTCCACAAGAACGTCCAGTATCAGACAGATAAAACTGTGCCTTATAATATTTACAAACAAACAAGCAAACAAACACATAAGCCTACAAGCATACAATAACACAAGCATACAAACACACAAACAAATACACCAAGCACACTGCTACTACTTTGCTGTCAAGGAATCGAGTATGACGATCATCCAGCTGTGATATAATGATATGGGGTCTAGGACAACTGGCCGCCGCCATCTGGCCGCAGCCCATGAAGTACCTAACTTAACCTAACCTAACCTAACCTGCCTTGAGAGCGCAAAATTAGGCGTTTGCAGTTTACCCCCAGTCCGCGGCAGCCAGATGGCGGCGGCCAGTTGTCCCATTCCCAATGATATGAGTTATTAAGGGTGTCACTTAGGTTGGTGACCTGAGGTGCCTTTAGAGGCCGATACGGGACTGGCAGGGTCCATCATAAGAGTTAGGGGCTGCATCTAGTGCGGGAGGGGCGGCGTCAGCGTCTTTCCGGCGCTGGCGCTTGTCTGCCTCGTTATGCAATCGGGCTAACTCGAAAGTATTGACACCTTTTCGTACGGTGTGGAGTAATTATCTCCCATGTGAGAGTATCGATTTGGTACTTTTTCAGGTTTGTCTGAAGACTATTCTTATAACTCTTCAGTTGTCAGCCAGCGTTACGTTTATTATTTGTTAGGTGACTGTAAAGTAGCTGCTTTGGCAGTCTAGTGTCGTCCATGTGGGTAACATGGCCAGTCCAGCGTAGTTGTTCGTGGATAATGGTAACCTCGATGCTCCTACAGTTGGTGTCAGCAAGAATACTAGCATTTGTTCTCTTGTCTTCCCAGCGAACTCGGAGGATGGAATGTAGACTACGTTGGTGAAAGTTTCCAAGTGCCTTGAGGGGCCTCCTGTATGTGACCCATGTCTCACTGCCATATAGCAGGGTGGGGAGGACCACTGCTCAAAATACGTGTAGCTTTATTAATAATTTCAGCTCCCTACAGCTGAAGACACGGTTTCGGAGTCTGCCAAAGGCTTGAGATGCACATCAGATCCGATGCTGAATCTCTTCATCGATGTCCGCGGTGGGCTGGACAGGTGGGAACTGAGATACCAAAAGTGAGTAACATTAGAGAGGGTAGTACCGTCAAGCTGGATAGATGGTGGAGGTGTGGCTGAACCAGGGGCAGGCTGAAAGAGAATCTGAGTCTTACGTACATTCACCTCAAGGCCGAAGTGTGCATATGCATCTGCGTAGGTGTTCAGGATCTCCTGTAGGTCGCGTTTGGTGTGAGCGACAAGTGTGAGGTCGTGTACATTCTTAAGTTCAGTAATAGAAGCTACCGACACCTTTGTTCTTGCCTGAAGTCATCTTATGTTGAAAAGACCCTTCATCCGGTACTGGATGTCCACCCCGCCGGCTAAATTTGAACTGGCACGAGTAAGGAAGGCAGCCAAGAAAATGGAAAAGAGAGTTGGTGCCAGTACGCACCCTTGTTTAACCCCTGTTTGGATGGGGAAAGAATTCAGATTGGGTGCCGTTGTGCCGTTCATGCCATCGTGGAGTTACCTCACAATAGCGATGAATTTTGGTGGGCAGCCAAACCAGCTGAGGGTCCACCAGAGGGCTTCCCTGTTGATTGAGTCGAAGGCCTTGGTTAGGTCGATGAAAGCCATGTACAAGTCACGACGCTGTTCTCTGCACTTTTCCTGTATCTGACGGACAGCAAAGATCATGCCAGTGGTGCCACGTGAAGGTCTAAAGCCACACTGAGATTCTGGGAAGAAGTTTTCCGCCTCAGAAAGACGTATGTTTAGGAGGACACAGGCGATAATCTTGCCAGGTACGAACAGCAGCGACATCCCGCGGTAGTTGCCACAGTCTGACCGGTCTCCCTTGTTCTTATAAATATTGACGATGGAGGCGTTTTTAAGAGCTCAGGGAATTTCCTCCTTTTCCCATATATTCTACAGGAGAGAAACTTTGTTATTTTTCATCTGTTTGATGGCAGTAGCTACCTCATCCACTGATGGAGGATAACTGAGGTGGGTCAGCTCTGGATGCTAAGGGACCTGCTGGGTAGTCAAGACATCCACATCGGTGTTTCGGTAGAGCAGTGAATGGTAGTGCTCTTTCCAGCGCTGAAGGAGGCCTTCATCATCTTTAAAATGTTTTAGTGGAATTTAAAAATTCGCACATCTTGAGCTGATCTGCAAGTTTTTGTGTTTCACCTGCTTTATTTTTATGACAGTCGTTTTTTAGATTGCGAAGTTTCCGCTGGGCCGCTGCTCTCTTCTTGCGGAAGGTATCAGCTTTGGTCCGAGACTGAGGGTTGTTCTGCCAGCCAGATAAAGCAGCGTGTTTATCATTGACGAGGACATTGATTGCCGGGTCATTTTCATCAAATCAGTCTTGGTGTATTCTTTCGATCTGGTCGAGGGTCTCTGCAGGTTTTGTCATGACAGTGTCGAGAATATCCCATTCGGCACTGGGATTTGGGTTGTTCGTTGTTGGGTTGTTTATCTGCCCATGTTCGAGCTGCTCTCTGAAAGCATGTGCTACTGCTGGATACTCCAGACGCTTCGTGTTATAGCCAATTCTGGAGGCTTGCTGCCTTCGCCGTTTTGGGGCGACGTGAAATGAGAGCTTGGCTTTGACGAGCCGATGATCAGTGTCGCAATGGTCTGAGCCACACATGGCACGGGTGATGAGGACATCTTGGCGATCTCTTTCTCTGACAATGATGTAGTCAATGAGATGCCAGTGTTTGGATCGCCGGTGTTACCATGAACCCCTGAACTTGTCGCCTACCTAAACAAGGTATCGGTGATAGTGAGGTTGTGTGCAACGCACTTGCTGAGGAGGAGTAGGCCGTTGGGATTACACTTCCCTAATCCATTTCTCCCTATAGTTCCCTGCCAAATGTCAGCAGCTCTGCCAAGTCTGGCATTGAAGTCACCACGGAGCACAACCTTGTCTTCTCTGGGAATAGAGGTTAGCACTCTGTCAAGGTCGACATAAAAGGCCTCCTTGATGTCATCCTCTGCATCCAGTGTGGGGCGTATGCACTGATGAAGAAAGCATGACGTGAGTGATTTAGTGGGACTTGAAGCGTCATGAGGCGCTCGTTGATCCCAATAGGCATTTCAGTTAGCCTGTGTAAGATGCATTGGCGGATGGCAAAGCCAACTCCATAAATGTGGTTTCTCTCTGTACCAGGCTTACCCTTCCAGAAGAAGGTATAACCAGACCCCCGTTCTGTCAGTTGATATTCGTCTGGGAGCCGGGACTCACTGATGGCTGCTATGTCGATGTTAAACCTAGCCAGCTCTTTTGCCACAAGGGCAGTTCTTCTTTCAGGATGCTCATTTGTACCAATATACAGAAAGGTCCTGACATTCCATGCAGTGACCATAAGAGGTTGCATAGTTTGCTTTTGTTTGGATCTGTGATTTTGGTTGTGTTTTCGACCGCATAGGGATGACTTTACAGGGAGCGGTTGCCCAATCAGGTTGGCTTTTTAGGCAGGCTATGTTTAGGGCACCTTTTCTAGCCCCTCCCCATGTGGGGTTAGCAGAGTGGCTCCTCAAAATGGCTGCTCAGTCGTACCGACAGGACCGGATTGCACTGCTGCCTAGATCCCAGTGCATAAACGACCAACTTATATGTGCCGCCCATGTGCAGAGTTGTGACTAAAGACTACCGGCAGTCATCTCTGCCTGTCCCAGTCGCCACTCGTCCGTCGCCAGGACTTTTGGGGGGTATAGGGGTTTTGATGATGATGAGAGGTATGATGAGCTGGATGATGGCTGCGCGTGAGTTGATTTATGTGGTGAGGAAGAAGCGCAGGCTGCAACCACACATCTCGGCTCTCCCTATTCCTGATCCAGTGGTGCAAGTATTGCAACGACTGGGAAGAGAGAGAGTTGCAATGGACTGCTGATAGCCCAGTTTGTTGGGTTTCGCCTTATTAGCCTGTCCATCATGCATTGCTTCGTCCGCCGGCGTAGTCGTTGGGGTCGTGTTGGAGTTCTGTAAGCATGTCTGCCTGATGCGGGGCTCCACTGCAGATTTTTCGTTCGGGGTTTACTCCCGTAGCCTTATACCTACCAAGGTTAATCCACAAGGCAGCGGGGCGGTGGTTGGTAGGCGCCAGGACGTGTCCACATGCCAGTGGGCCTATGCGCCGTCCCTCTGGGGCCCACTACTACTCCGAGATTCCCTGTTGGTCTTGCCTTGGCCCACGAGGCACCCAGTTACCGTGTGTTGCCACGAGGAGGCACAGCAGGAGTCTTGATAGTGAGGAGGCTGTGTACTGGCAGGGGAATACTTATGCAAGTTGCTTCCCTGTTCGCCATGAGGGCTAGCCAGCGGTGGTAGCTGAAAGCGAGAGGGAGCAAGCAATGCCTGCACCTTAACACTAACTTAAAGCTGCCACTCTAGACGCATTTCACCACCCTGTGTGCGAACACAACACACACACACACACACACACAGTGAATACACAAAAACACACACAACATTCAAAGAACATAAACAATCACACAAAACACCACACACACACACACACACACACACACACACACACACACACACACACACACACATATAAAACACATAAAAACACACATAAAACACACAAAAACACACAAACACACAATCACATTAAAAATCATCACCGTCCAAAAACTCTGGCTACAAAATTTTGCTATGACGATAAAACAGAATTGTGACAATAAAAAAAATTATAATTTTTTTTATTATTCTTTATTCCTCGTCAACAGATGGTGATGTTTACAGTCACAACCAGACGATGGGTGAATAAAATGACTTATACAAAAATTGGGTTGTTTGTATGAGAGACGAATCTGGTATCTGAGTTTGTCCAAATATTTTAGTAATTTTTGGTGGGCTAGGGAGTTTTTGTGTGGGGGGAAGGAGGGAGGGGGTGCGTGGGGGGTGGGTGTGTGGGTGGGGAGATGGGTGTAAGGAATGTGTGTGTTTGTGTGTGTGTGTTTCGGGTGATGGAGGTGTATGTGTGTGTGGGGTGGGGGGGGGGGGGGGTGGAGATGGACCCATATATGTGAGGGGGTTAAATGAATACGTGTGTGTGTGTGTGTGTCCAAAAATATTGCCGGGGTCACCTTTGTACCCTGGCACGACCCTTTAATTATTGATGTGATGGGGAGAGGCGGTGTTATCCCGCGGCCTTTGACAAAACTGAAGATAAACATTGTACTTAAAAACACTCATGACAGGCGAAGACAACAACGCTTTTACCGAGAGAGAGAGAGAGAGAGAGAGAGAGAGAGAGAGAGAGAGAGAGAGAGAGAGAGAGAGATATCCTAAAGTGTGTTAGCTTGAGAATAATTATGAAGTACTATAGAGTGAGAATAACGGAGTGTTTACCATCAACTGAGACACATTAATAGTCTACTATCAGCTGAGACATCAAATAAGAGTCTAGTTGAGAGACATGAAACATATATATTTTTTGTCTCCAGTAAATAACTCCTCATTCTTTCGACCAATATTGCTCACCACGACCTGAAGAATGAGCTAATTCACTGACTTTAATTACGGTTTACGAATGTCTCACTGCTCCTTAATGGCTCCAGGGAGATGTTTATGTCTCACGCTGCAGGCTTTACCGCGAGACTTCTGCTTCAATATTTTTGCACCAGGAGAGAAATTCGCCAGTTATTTGGGTTCAGTAGCGAGGCGGTAAGCTGGTGTCTGTGTGTGGGTGTGTGGGGAGGTGTAGCTAGTTCACATATACACACCCACACACACACACACACACAAACCTACTCATCATCCCCCACACACATTACCCCCACACATCTCCCCCTTCCCCACACACACACATCAACCACACCCACCACACACACCATCCACCCACACACACCATCCCCCCATACACACCACACCCCCCACACACACCATCTCCCCATACACACCACACCCCCACACACACCATCTCCCCATACACACACTCCTGAACAAATATACAACAGTTCAACATCAATCATACACGGACTACCTTTATCAATAACACACAGCCAATACTTCGCTACTGTCACCCTCACACGACGGAAAAATGAGCCAACAACTGAAGATGATGAATAATTGATCAGGACACGAATCTCGACTCTGACGTTTGTTGTGAAGCTCTTTGTCTTATTCAGTTAATAGTGTGTGCGCAGGTCCAACAGCTCCCCTCACCCCCCTTCCCTCTACCACCCATTCCCACCTTCACCAGCAGTGAAGTGGAGTGAAAATGTTGGCAAGTTTGAGTCTTTTTAAGATTTTTTGGTGAGGAATTAAAAATAGGTCTTTTATGTGGTAGATTTTGTTTTGGGTTTTGTTTCGTCTGTTGTATGTTGTAAATATTGTTGTTGCTGTTGTTGTTAGGCGTAGTTGTAAGTGCTTGTATTATTATCATTAGTAGTGGTAGTTTAAGTGAACGTATCTAGTTAAGGTTGAGTCTCAGTGTTAATTTTGATGAGATATTCACCATGGATATTGATATAAACACAGACGTATATTCTCCTCTGGTCAGGATATATGTGAGCTAACTGGGTATATACAACAAGCTGGAAGTGTTTTGGCTACACTACAAGTATTGCCTTAACAGAAGATGTCAGTCACATATTATCACCTCACTGGAGACACTTGTACCTCAAACAATAAACTGTCAACCTTGTACTCTTTTATTTACATAGAGTTCAGTACTGTACACAGGACAAAGTTAATCCCGTCATCAGCCATGTTTACATTACAGGAATATTTAACCCAATTTCCAATAAATTCGTGTTAGTAATTCATTGAAATCGTATTAGTAACGTGTGTAAATATGGACAACACGTTTATGGATTGTGTTTCCGGAAGTGTGATGTGTTTTATTGCCACACACACACACACACACACACACACACACAAATAACCCACCACCTTGTGTACAGTCAAACCTCCCTATAACCTTGATCTAATGGACTCTCCTCTCCATACACTCCGTCATTTGGAGGTTTAATATCTAACAGACTTTGATCTAACGAAAGATCCTCTCCCATATTGTCCGTCAGGTGGGGATGGCAGGGAGAGCTGTGACCTCATGTAATATTAAGCCAACAGCTGACGCCATTAAGGTCAGAGGATAACCTCGGGTCATGAACAAGATTTAAAAAAAAAAATAGAAAATTATTAAAAATAGTGACAAGAACAACAATAATTATGATAGTTATAGTAAAGACAAGATGGCGTCAACATTGCACTAAGACTCTCATGTTGTAGACACGGTGACCCGAGAGGCTAAGTGAGGAGACGAGAGCGAGAGTAAAGTCTACGGTGTTGTCCTGCCACGTTTGACTTACTCGTGTTATTATTATTATTATTATTATTATTATTATTATTATTATTATTATAATTATTGCTATTATTTGTGTCATTATTATTATTATTATTATTATTATTATTATTATTGTATTTATTATTATTATTATTATTATTATTATTATTATTATTTGTATTATTATTATTAATATTTGTTTTGTTATTATAAAAATTATTGTTATTGCTATTAATATTATTGTTACAATTGTTATTATTATTATTTTTGTTATTGCTATTTTAGACTTACAGATCAATAATAATAATAACAATAATTACAAAAAAATATAATAATAGGACTATGTACAAAATTGACAATAATAACAACAAGAACAATAACTACAACAACACCACTTATAACTGCTCACACACACACACACACACACACACACACACAATTACTTCCTATATGCGCCAAGCAAGTCCACAATTTCAACCAATCACAGTCGCCTAACATAGAAAAAATACCTTCGGCTCCTGACTGGCTCGCCCACAGCTGTTTACACATATAAGATTTTTATCAATATAAACAGCAGACTCTTGGCCGCCATAATAGCTTTCAGGTGAGGTGAAGAACCTTAATAGAACAGGTGATAAGCATTGATTTTTGTCGTTCAACTTCTCACCAAAATGAATACACGAATGTTATGGATTTATAATAATAATAATAATAATAATAATAATAATAATAATAATAATAAAAATAAAAATAAAAATAATAATAATAATAATAATAATAATAATAATAATAATAATTTATGTGTGTATGTGTGTGTGTGTGTGTGTGTGTTGTCCAGGAAGCAGTAGTAATAGTAATAGACAAGTGATCGTGGGCCCTTCGTGCCCCGTGGCGAGTCCGGTGGTCCAGTTTACCAAAGTGTGAAAGTTCGAACGCGCCTCCTTGGCTAGTGCGCAACCGCCGGCCGGCTGACAGTGTACAGCGACATCGTTTTTCAGCATAAATAAAATGGTTAATTAATGCCTTTCTAAAGAAACCATCGACATGGGACCAGGTTTGTTCCACCCTATGAATTTTTTGCGATTTTTCCACCAAGTTTGATGAAAAACGATTGTGCCCTTTCGGCTGCCCAAAACAGACAGACAGACAGACAGACACAAGGCTATTCCTATAGTATATGAGATAATCATGGTCGTGGTTGTTACAACCATGGTCGTGGTTGTTATAATCATGGTCGTGGTTGTTACAATCATGGTCGTGGTTGTTATAATCATGGTCGTGGTTATTATAATCATGGTCGCGGTTATTATAATCATAGTCGTGGTTGTTATAATCATGGTCGTGGTTATGATCATGGCCGTAGTTGTTATAATCATGGTCGTGGGTGTTATAATCATAGTCGTGGTTGTTAAAATCATAGTCGTGGTTGTTATAATCATTGTCGTGGTTGTTATAATCATGGTCGCGGTTATTATAATCATAGTCGTGGTTGTTATAATCATGGTCGTGGTTATGATCATGGTCGTAGTTGTTATAATCATGGTGTGGGTGTTATAATCATAGTCGTGGTTGTTAAAATCATAGTCGTGGTTGTTATAATCATTGTCGTTGTTTTGGTCATAGTCGTGGTTGTTATAATCATGGTCGTGGTTGTTATAATCATAGTCGTGGCTGTTATAATCATAGTCGTGATTGTTATAATCATGGTCATGGGTGTTATATTGATGGTCGTGGTTGTTATAATCAGAGTCGTTGTCGTTATAATCATGGTCGTGGTTATGATCATGGTCGTAGTTGTTATAATCATGGTCGTGGGTGTTATAATCTTAGTCGTGGTTGTCATAATCATGGTCGTGGTTATGATCATGGCCGTAGTTGTTATAATCATGGTCGTGGGTGTTATAATCTTAGTCGTGGTTGTCATAATCATAGTCGTGGTTGTTATAATCATGGTCGTGCTTGGTCGTGGTTGTTATAATCATGGTCATGGTTGTTATAATGATGGTCGTGGTTGTTATAATCATAGTCGTTGTCGTTATAACCATGGTCGTGGTTATGATCATGGTCGTAGTTGTTATAATCATGGTCGTGGTTGTTACAATCATAGTCGTGGTTGTTATAATCATGGTCGTGGTTATGATCATGGTCGTAGTTGTTATAATCATGGTCGTGGTTGTTACAATCATAGTCGTGGTTGTTATAATCATGGTCGTGGATATGATCATGGTCGTAGTTGTTATAATCATTGTCGTGGGTGATATAATCTTAGTCGTGGTTGTTAAAATCATAGTCGTGGTTGTTATAATCATGGTCGTGGTTATGATCATGGTCGTAGTTGTTATAATCTTGGTCGTGGGTGATATAATCTTAGTCGTGGTTGTTATAATCATGGTCGTAGTTGTTATAATCTTGGTCGTGGGTGATATAATCTTAGTCGTGGTTGTTATAATCATAGTCGTGGTTGTTATAATCATGGTCGTGCTTGTTATAATCATGGTCGTGGTTGTTTTAATCATAGTCGTGGTTGTTATAATCATGGTCGTGCTTGTTATAATCATGGTCGTGGTTGTTATAATCATAGTCGTGGTTGTTATAATCATGGTCGTGCTTGTTATAATCATGGTCGTGGTTGTTATAATAAGTGTCTTTTCTTCTTTATGTTTTATCTCATTATTCTGACTCTTTTTACCTACATTTAAATTTCTACATGTTATCATCCAAATACTTGTTCTGATTTTTGTTTTACTTATCGCCGTCCTTCCTTTGTCTCCTTCTCTAGTCTCCTTTTCTACTATCCTTCTATACCACTCTTATTCTGTCCTTCCATCCCTCCATTCAAACCTCCACCTCTCACTATCCCTCTCTCCCAGCTCCTTTCCTCACCTCTTAAGGCTAATAATGCTTCAGTCTCTCTTCTTCTCCTTCTCTTCTCCCTTTCTATCTTCTCCATGCATTCATGTTATTATATTTTTCTCTCTTCTCCTTTTCCATGTACAGTCAGCCACAGGAATAAGTATACTGTACACACTGTAGCTGTAAGGTCCGAAAATGGTCTGGTAACGTTGAAACTGCGCATCCAGATGCATGATGAAACTCAGCTCCCCCACCTGTTATCTCTAACTATTTTCTGTTTTCCCTTCTTTATTATTCTATTTACTCATCTTCCTTCCTTTACTAATCCAAACAACAGTAAAAAAAAGTAGGCTAAGAAAAAAGTGGGGGGAGGAGGAGGGAGCCATACGATAACTGCAATCATGGGCTGACAGCGTACAGCGAATGAAGGTGCGCCAAGTCCGTAGACTTGCATCGTTTTCCAGCGGAAATAAAATGGTTAATTAATGGCTTCCTAAAGAAACCATCGACATGGGACCAGGTTTGTTCCACTCTACGATTTTTTTGCGATTTTTCCACCAAGTTTGATGAAAAACGATTGTGCCGTTTCGGCTGCCCAGACAGACAGACAGACAGACACATGGCTAGTCCTATAGTATAGTAGATTATATTGATTTTAATAATTAGTTTAGTGATAAGAATGATAATATCTATAATAATCATACCACTAATAATGATAATAATGACTCACTCTTCAGACGATAGTATTGACACAAGCGATTGCGGGCACCTTCATGCCCAGTGAAAGTTTGAACGCTCGTGCTTGGCTAGCGTACAGCGAATGAGGGTGCGCCAAGTAGGTAGACTTGCATCGTTTTCCATCATAAATAAAATGGTTAATTAATGCCTTTCTAAAGAAACCATCGACATGGGACCAGGTTTGTTCCACTCTACTAATTTTTTGCTATTTTTCCACTAAGTTTCATGAAAAACGATTGTGCCATTTCGGCTGCCCAGAACAGACAGACAGACAAACAGACAGACAGATGCCTAGTCCTATACTATAATAGATAGAGGTGTACATGCGAGGCTATAAATGCACACACGTGGTTGTACAGTAGGTTTACACACGAGGCTAATATCTCGCTCGTGTATGTGTGTTTGTGTGTGTGTGTGTGTATATAATGGTCTCTGGCTACCACGGGTGTGCAAGAGATTTCGTCGACTCACTAAAGGAAGTCATTCAGACCAACACAAAGAACCAAAATGGTATCGTGTTTATCAAGGTTTATTTTTACCTCTGCCGGATTCAGCGTCTTGAGGATTTCCATATCTCCTTCAGCTCTCCAACCTTACCCTCTCTTCCTCTCTTTTTTCTCTTCCTTTAGTCTCTTTCTTATCTACAGTAGACCTTTCCTCCCGTTTCGTGGTGGGATATATGGAGGAGTCGAGAAGGAGGGGGGGGGGCTGAGTGAAGAGGTTAAAATAGTATGAGACTGTGTGTTGTTATGGTCGAGGTGTGTTGTTAAGGGCGAGGTGTGTTGTTATGGTCGAGGTGTGTTGTGTGTTGTTATGGTCGAGGTGTGTTGTGTGTTGTTGTGATCGAGGTGTGTTGTGTGTTGTTATGGTCGACGTGTGTTGTTATGTTCGACGTGTGTTGTTATGGTCGACATGTGTTGTTGTGGTCGAGGTGTGTTGTTATGGTCGACGTATGTTGTTGTGGTCGATGTGTGTTGTTATGGTCGAGGTGTGTTGTTGTGGTCGAGGTGTGTTGATGTGGTCGAGGTGTGTTGTTGCGGTCGAGGTGTGTTGTTGTGGTCGAGGTGTGTTGTTATGTTCGACGTGTGTTGTTGTGGTCGAGGTGTGTTGTTATGGTCGAGGTGTGTTGTTATGGTCGAGGTGTGTTGTTATGGTCGACGTGTGTTGTTATAGTCGAGGTGTGTTGTTGTGGTCGAGGTGGGTTGTTATGTTCGACGTGTGTTGTTATGGTCGACGTGTGTTGTTATGGTCGACGTGTGTTGTTATGGTCGACGTGTGTTGTTAAAGTCGAGGTGTGTTGTTGTGGTCGAGGTGTGTTGTTATGTTCGACGTGTGTTGTTGTGGTCGAGGTGTGTTGTTATGGTCGAGGTGTGTTGTTATGGTCGACGTGTGTTGTTATGGTCGAAGTGTGTTGTTATGGTCGACGTGTGTTGTTGTGGTCGAGGTGTGTTGTTATGGTCGACGTGTGTTGTTATGGTCGACGTGTGTTGTTATGGTCGAGGTGTGTTGTGTGCTGTTATGGTCGAGGTGTGTTGTGTGTTGTTATGGTCGACGTGTGTTGTTATGGTCGAGGTGTGTTGTGTGTTGTTATGGTCGAGGAGTGTTGTGTGTTGTTGTGGTCGAGGTGTGTTGTGTGTTGTTATGGTCGAGGTGTGTTGTGTGTTGTTATGGTCGAGGAGTGTTGTGTGTTGTTATGGTCGAGGTGTGTTGTGTGTTGTTATGGTCGAGGTGTGTTGTGTGTTGTTATGGTCGAGGAGTGTTGTGTGTTGTTGTGGTCGAGGTGTGTTGTGTGCTGTTATGGTCGAGGAGTGTTGCGTGTTGTTATGGTCGAGGAGTGTTGTGTGTTGTTCTGGTCGAGGTGTGTTGTGTGTTGTTATGGTCGAGGAGTGTTGTGTGTTGTTGTGGTCGAGGAGTGTTGTGTGTTGCTGTGGTCGAGGTGTGTTGTGTGTTGTTGTGGTCGAGGTGTGTTGTGTGTTGTTATGGTCGAGGTGTGTTGTATGTTGTTATGGTCGAGGTGTGTTGTGTGTTGTTATGGTCGAGGAGTGTTGTTATGGTCGAGGTGTGTTGTTATGGTCGAGGTGTGTTGTTGTGTTGTTATGGTCGAGGAGTGTTGTGTGTTGTTATGGTCGAGGTGTGTTGTGTGTTGTTATGGTCGAGGAGTGTTGTGTGTTGTTATGGTCGGGGTGTGTTGTTATGGTCGAGGTGTGTTGTGTGTTGTTATGGTCGAGGAGTGTTGAGTGTTCTTATGGTCGAGGTGTGTTGTTATGGTCGAGGTGTGTTGTGTGTTGTTATGGTCGAGGGGTGTTGTGTGTTGTTATGGTCGAGGTGTGTTGTGTGTTGTTATGGTCGAGGTGTGTTGTGTGTTGTTGTGGTCGAGGTGTGTTGTGTGTTGTTATGGTCGAGGAGTGTTGTGTGTTGTTATGGTCGAGGAGTGTTGTGTGTTGTTATGGTCGAGGTGTGTTGTGTGTTGTTATGGTCGAGGTGTGTTGTGTGTTGTTATGGTCGAGGTGTGTTGTGTGTTGTTATGGTCGAGGTGTGTTGTGTGTTGTTATGGTCGAGGTGTGTTGTGTGTTGTTATGGTCGAGGAGTGTTGTGTGTTGTTATGGTCGAGGTGTGTTGTGTGTTGTTATGGTCGAGGTGTGTGTGTGTTGTTATGGTCGAGGTGTGTTGTGTGTTGTTATGGTCGAGGAGTGTTGTGTGTTGTTATGGTCGAGGTGTGTTGTGTGTTGTTATGGTCGAGGAGTGTTGTGTGTTGTTATGGTCGAGGTGTGTTGTGTGTTGTTATGGTCGAGGTGTGTTGTGTGTTGTTATGGTCGAGGAGTGTTGTGTGTTGTTATGGTCGAGGAGTGTTGTGTGTTGTTATGGTCGAGGAGTGTTGTGTGTTGTTATGGTCGAGGTGTGTTGTGTGTTGTTATGGTCGAGGTGTGTTGTGTGTTGTTATGGTCGAGGTGTGTTGTGTGTTGTTATGGTCGAGGTGTGTTGTGTGTTGTTATGGTCGAGGTGTGTTGTGTGTTGTTATGGTCGAGGAGTGTTGTGTGTTGTTATGGTCGAGGTGTGTTGTTATGGTCGAGGTGTGTTGTGTGTTGTTATGGTCGAGGAGTGTTGTGTGTTGTTATGGTCGAGGTGTGTTGTGTGTTGTTATGGTCGAGGTGTGTTGTGTGTTGTTATGGTCGAGGAGTGTTGTGTGTTGTTATGGTCGAGGTGTGTTGTGTGTTGTTGTGGTCGAGGTGTGATGTGTGTTGTTATGGTCGAGGTGTGTTGTGTGTTGTTGTGGTCGAGGAGTGTTGTGTGTTGTTATGGTCGAGGTGTGTTGTGTGTTGTTATGGTCGAGGAGTGTTGTGTGTTGTTATGGTCGAGGAGTGTTGTGTGTTGTTATGGTCGAGGAGTGTTGTGTGTTGTTATGGTCGAGGTGTGTTGTGTGTTGTTATGGTCGAGGTGTGTTGTGTGTTGTTATGGTCGAGGAGTGTTGTGTGTTGTTATGGTCGAGGTGTGTTGTGTGTTGTTATGGTCGAGGTGTGTTGTGTGTTGTTATGGTCGAGGAGTGTTGTGTGTTGTTATGGTCGAGGAGTGTTGTGTGTTGTTATGGTCGAGGTGTGTTGTGTGTTGTTATGGTCGAGGAGTGTTGTTATGGTCGAGGAGTGTTGTGTGTTGTTATGGTCGAGGAGTGTTGTGTGTTGTTATGGTCGAGGTGTGTTGTGTGTTGTTATGGTCGAGGAGTGTTGTGTGTTGTTGTGGTCGAGCAGTGGTGTGTGTTGTTATGGTCGAGGTGTGTTGTGTGTTGTTATGGTCGAGGTGTGTTGTGTGTTGTTATGGTCGAGGAGTGTTGTGTGTTGTTATGGTCGAGGAGTGTTGTGTGTTGTTATGGTCGAGGTGTGTTGTGTGTTGTTATGGTCGAGGTGTGTTGTGTGTTGTTATGGTCGAGGTGTGTTGTGTGTTGTTATGGTCGAGGTGTGTTGTGTGTTGTTATGGTCGAGGTGTGTTGTTATGGTCGAGGTGTGTTGTTATGGTCGAGGTGTGTTGTGTGTTGTTATGGTCGAGGTGTGTTGTGTGTGTTATGGTCGAGGTGTTGTGTGGTCGAGGGTGTTGTGTGTTGTTATGGTCGAGGTGTGTTGTGTGTGTTGTTATGGTCGAGGTGTGTTGTGTGTTGTTATGGTCGAGGAGTGTTGTGTGTTGTTATGGTCGAGGTGTGTTGTGTGTTGTTATGGTCGAGGTGTGTTGTGTGTTGTTATGGTCGAGGAGTGTTGTGTGTTGTTATGGTCGAGGTGTGTTGTGTGTTGTTATGGTCGAGGAGTGTTGTGTGTTGTTATGGTCGAGGTGTGTTGTGTGTTGTTATGGTCGAGGTGTGTTGTGTGTTGTTATGGTCGAGGAGTGTTGTGTGTTGTTATGGTCGAGGTGTGTTGTGTGTTGTGTGTTGTTATGGTCGAGGAGTGTTGTGTGTTGTTATGGTCGAGGTGTGTTGTGTGTTGTTATGGTCGAGGTGTGTTGTGTGTTGTTATGGTCGAGGTGTGTTGTGTGTTGTTATGGTCGAGGAGTGTTGTGTGTTGTTATGGTCGAGGTGTGTTGTGTGTTGTTATGGTCGAGGTGTGTTGTGTGTTGTTATGGTCGAGGTGTGTTGTGTGTTGTTGTGGTCGAGGAGTGTTGTGTGTTGTTATGGTCGAGGTGTGATGTGTGTTGTTATGGTCGAGGTGTGTTGTTGTGTGTTGTTATGGTCGAGGAGTGTTGTGTGTTGTTATGGTCGAGGTGTGTTGTGTGTTGTTATGGTCGAGGTGTGTTGTGTGTTGTTATGGTCGAGGTGTGTTGTGTGTTGTGTGTTGTTATGGTCGAGGAGTGTTGTGTGTTGTTATGGTCGAGGTGTGTTGTGTGTTGTTATGGTCGAGGTGTGTTGTGTGTTGTTATGGTCGAGGTGTGTTGTGTGTTGTTATGGTCGAGGTGTGTTGTGTGTTGTTATGGTCGAGGTGTGTTGTGTGTTGTTATGGTCGAGGAGTGTTGTGTGTTGTTATGGTCGAGGTGTGTTGTGTGTTGTTATGGTCGAGGTGTGTTGTGTGTTGTTATGGTCGAGGTGTGTTGTGTGTTGTTATGGTCGAGGTGTGTTGTGTGTTGTTATGGTCGAGGAGTGTTGTGTGTTGTTATGGTCGAGGTGTGTTGTGTGTTGTTATGGTCGAGGTGTGTTGTGTGTTGTTATGGTCGAGGTGTGTTGTTATGGTCGAGGTGTGTTGTGTGTTGTTATGGTCGAGGTGTGTTGTGTGTTGTTATGGTCGAGGTGTGTTGTGTGTTGTTATGGTCGAGGAGTGTTGTGTTGTTATGGTCGAGGTGTGTTGTTATGGTCGAGGTGTGTTGTGTGTTGTTATGGTCGAGGAGTGTTGTGTGTTGTTATGGTCGAGGAGTGTTGTGTGTTGTTATGGTCGAGGTGTGTTGTGTGTTGTTATGGTCGACGTGTGTTGTTGTGGTCGAGGTGTGTTGTGTGTTGTTATGGTCGACGTGTGTTGTTATGGTCGAGGTGTGTTGTGTGTTGTTATGGTCGACGTGTGTTGTGTGTTGCTATGGTCGAGGTGTGTTGTGTGTTGTTATGGTCGAGGAGTGTTGTGTGTTGTGTGTTGTTATGGTCAAGGTGTGTTGTGTGTTGTGTGTTGTTATGGTCGAGGTGTGTTGTGTGTTGTTATGGTCGAGGTGTGTTGTGTGTTGTTATGGTCGAGGTGTGTTGTGTGTTGTTATGGTCGAGGTGTGTTGTGTGTTGTTATGGTCGAGGTGTGTTGTGTGTTGTTATGGTCGAGGAGTGTTGTGTGTTGTTATGGTCGAGGTGTGTTGTGTGTTGTTATGGTCGAGGTGTGTTGTGTGTTGTTATGGTCGAGGAGTGTTGTGTGTTGTTATGGTCGAGGTGTGTTGAGTGTTGTTATGGTCGAGGTGTTGTGTGTTGTTATGGTCGAGGTGTTGTGTTGTGTGTTGTTATGGTCGAGGTGTGTTGTGTGTTGTTATGGTCGAGGTGTGTTGTGTGTTGTTATGGTCGAGGTGTGTTGTGTGTTGTTGTGGTCGAGGTGTGTTGTGTGTTGTTATGGTCGAGGAGTGTTGTGTGTTGTTATGGTCGAGGTGTGTTGTGTGTTGTTATGGTCGAGGTGTGTTGTGTGTTGTTATGGTCGAGGTGTGTTGTGTGTTGTTATGGTCGAGGTGTGTTGTGTGTTGTTATGGTCGAGGAGTGTTGTGTGTTGTGTGTTGTTATGGTCGAGGGTGTTGTGTGTTGTTATGGTCGAGGAGTGTTGTGTGTTGTTATGGTCGAGGTGTGTTGTGTGTTGTTATGGTCGAGGTGTGTTGTGGTCGAGGTGTGTGTGTGTTGGTCGAGTGTGTTGTTATGGTCGAGGTGTGTTGTGTGTTGTTATGGTCGAGGTGTGTTGTGTGTTGTTATGGTCGAGGTGTGTTGTGTGTTGTTATGGTCGAGGAGTGTTGTGTGTTGTGTGTTGTTATGGTCAAGGTGTGTGTTGTGTGTTGTTATGGTCGAGGTGTGTTGTGTGTTGTTATGGTCGAGGTGTGTTGTGTGTTGTTATGGTCGAGGTGTGTTGTGTGTTGTTATGGTCGAGGTGTGTTGTGTGTTGTTGTGGTCGAGGTGTGTTGTGTGTTGTTATGGTCGAGGAGTGTTGTGTGTTGTTATGGTCGAGGTGTGTTGTGTGTTGTTATGGTCGAGGTGTGTTGTGTGTTGTTATGGTCGAGGAGTGTTGTGTGTTGTTATGGTCGAGGTGTGTTGTGTGTTGTTATGGTCGAGGAGTGTTGTGTGTTGTTATGGTCGAAGTGTGTTGTGTGTTGTGTGTTGTTATGGTCGAGGTGTGTTGTGTGTTGTTATGGTCGAGGTGTGTTGTGTGTTGTTATGGTCGAGGTGTGTTGTGTGTTGTTATGGTCGAGGTGTGTTGTGTGTTGTTATGGTCGAGGAGTGTTGTGTGTTGTTATGGTCGAGGTGTGTTGTGTGTTGTTATGGTCGAGGTGTGTTGTGTGTTGTTATGGTCGAGGTGTGTTGTGTGTTGTTATGGTCGAGGTGTGTTGTGTGTTGTTATGGTCGAGGTGTGTTGTGTGTTGCTATGGTCGAGGTGTGTTGTGTGTTGTTATGGTCGAGGTGTGTTGTGTGTTGTTAAGGTCGAGGTGTGTTGTGTGTTGATATGGTCGAGGTGTGTTGTGTGTTGTGTGTTGTTATGGTCGAGGAGTGTTGTGTGTTGTTATGGTCGAGGTGTGTTGTGTGTTGTTATGGTCGAGGAGTGTTGTGTGTTGTTATGGTCGAGGTGTGTTGTGTGTTGTTATGGTCGAGGAGTGTTGTGTGTTGTTATGGTCGAGGAGTGTTGTGTGTTGTTATGGTCGAGGAGTGTTGTGTGTTGTTATGGTCGAGGAGTGTTGTGTGTTGTTATGGTCGAGGTGTGTTGTGTGTTGTTATGGTCGAGGTGTGTTGTGTGTTGTTATGGTCGAGGAGTGTTGTGTGTTGTTATGGTCGAGGAGTGTTGTGTGTTGTTATGGTCGAGGTGTGTTGTGTGTTGTTATGGTCGAGGTGTGTGTTGTGTGTTGTTATGGTCGAGGTGTGTTGTGTGTTGTTATGGTCGAGGAGTGTTGTGTGTTGTTATGGTCGAGGTGTGTTGTGTGTTGTTATGGTCGAGGTGTGTTGTGTGTTGTCATGGTCGAGGTGTGTTGTGTGTTGTTATTGTCGAGGTGTGTTGTGTGTTGTTATGGTCGAGGTGTGTTGTGTGTTGTTATGGTCGAGGAGTGTGTGTTGTGTGTTGTTATGGTCGAGGTGTGTTGTGTGTTGTTATGGTCGAGGAGTGTTGTGTGTTGTTAT
Organism: Homarus gammarus; assembly: GCA_958450375.1. Lineage (NCBI taxonomy): Eukaryota > Metazoa > Arthropoda > Malacostraca > Decapoda > Nephropidae > Homarus > Homarus gammarus. The sequence goes on along the minus strand of CAUDMG010004128.1, from coordinate 594,985 downwards.
GGTCGAGGTGTGTTGTGTGTTGTTATGGTCGAGGAGTGTTGTGTGTTGTTATGGTCGAGGTGTGTTGTGTGTTGTTATGGTCGAGGTGTGTTGTGTGTTGTTATGGTCGAGGTGTGTTGTGTGTTGTGTGTTGTTATGGTCGAGGAGTGTTGTGTGTTGTTATGGTCGAGGTGTGTTGTGTGTTGTTATGGTCGAGGAGTGTTGTGTGTTGTTTTGGTCGAGGTGTGTTGTGTGTTGTTATGGTCGAGAGTGTTGTGTGTTGTTATGGTCGAGGTGTGTTGTGTGTTGTTATGGTCGAGGAGTGTTGTGTGTTGTTATGGTCGAGGTGTGTTGTGTGTTGTTATGGTCGAGGAGTGTTGTGTGTTGTTATGGTCGAGGTGTGTTGTGTGTTGTTATGGTCGAGGTGTGTTGTGTGTTGTTATGGTCGAGGTGTGTTGTGTGTTGTTATGGTCGAGGTGTGTTGTGTGTTGTGTTGTTATGGTCGAGGAGTGTTGTGTGTTGTTATGGTCGAGGTGTGTTGTGTGTTGTTATGGTCGAGGTGTGTTGTGTGTTGTTATGGTCAAAGTGTGTTGTGTGTTGTGTGTTGTTATGGTCGAGGTGTGTTGTGTGTTGTTATGGTCGAGGTGTGTTGTGTGTTGTTATGGTCGAGGTGTGTTGTGTGTTGTTGTGGTCGAGGTGTGTTGTGTGTTGTTATGGTCGAGGAATGTTGTGTGTTGTGTGTTGTGTGTTGCTATGGTCGAGGAGTGTTGTGTGTTGTTATGGTCGAGGTGTGTTGTGTGTTGTTATGGTCGAGGTGTGTTGTGTGTTGTGTGTTGTGTGTTGTTATGGTCGAGGAGTGTTGTGTGTTGTTATGGTCGAGGTGTGTTGTGTGTGTGTTGTTATGGTCGAGGAGTGTTGTGTGTTGTTATGGTCGAGGTGTGTTGTGTGTTGTTATGGTCGAGGTGTGTTGTGTGTTGTTATGGTCGAGGAGTGTTGTGTGTTGTCATGGTCGAGGAGTGTTGTGTATTGTTATGGTCGAGGTGTGTTGTGTGTTGTTATGGTCGAGGTGTGTTGTGTGTTGTTATGCTCGAGGTGTGTTGTGTGTTGTGTGTTGTTGTGGTCGAGGAGTGTTGTGTGTTGTTATGGTCGAGGAGTGTTGTGTGTTGTTATGGTCGAGGTGTGTTGTTATGGTGGAGGTGTGTTGTTATGGTCGAGGAGTCTTGTATGTTGTTATGGTCGAGGTGTGTTGTGTGTTGTGTGTTGTTGTGGTCGAGGTGTGTTGTGTGTTGTGTGTTGTTGTGGTCGAGGTGTGTTGTGTGTTGTGTGTCGTTGTGGTCGAGGAGTGTTGTGTGTTGTTATGGTCGAGGAGTGTTGTGTGTTGTTATGGTCGAGGTGTGTAGTTATGGTCGAGGTGTTGTTATGGTCGAGGTGTGTTGTGTGTTGTTATGGTCGAGGTGTGTTGTGTGTTGTTATGGTCGAGGTGTGTTGTGTGTTGTTATGGTCGAGGTGTGTTGTGTGTTGTGTGTTGTTATGGTCGAGGAGTGTTGTTTGTTGTTATGGTCGAGGTGTGTTGTTATGGTCGACGTGTATTGTTATGGTCGACGTGTGTTGTTGTGGTCGAGGTGTGTTGTGTGTTGTTGTGGTCGAGGTGTGTTGTGTGTTGTTATGGTCGAGGTGTGTTGTTATGGTCGAGGTGTGTTGTTATGGTCGAGGTGTGTTATTATGGTCGAGGAGTCTTGTATGTTGTTATGGTCGAGGTGTGTTGTGTGTTGTTAAGGTCGAGGAGTGTTGTGTGTTGTTATGGTCGAGGTGTGTTGTGTGTTGTGTGTTGTTATGGTCGAGGAGTGTTGTGTGTTGTTAAGGTCGAGGAGTGTTGTGTGTTGTTATGGTCGAGGTGTGTTGTGTGTTGTTAAGGTCGAGGAGTGTTGTGTGTTGTTGTGGTCGAGGTGTGTTGTGTGTTGTTATGGTCGAGGAGTGTTGTGTGTTGTTATGGTCGAGGTGTGTTGTGTGTTGTTATGGTCGAGGAGTGTTGTGTGTTGTTATGGTCGAGGAGTGTTGTGTGTTGTTATGGTCGAGGTGTGTTGTGTGTTGTTATGGTCGAGGTGTGTTGTGTGTTGTTATGGTCGAGGTGTGTTGTGTGTTGTTATGGTCGAGGTGTGTTGTGTGTTGTTATGGTCGAGGTGTGTTGTGTGTTGTTATGGTCAAAGTGTGTTGTGTGTTGTGTGTTGTTATGGTCGAGGTGTGTTGTGTGTTGTTATGGTCGAGGTGTGTTGTGTGCTGTTATGGTTGAGGTGTGTTGTGTGTTGTTGTGGTCGAGGTGTGTTGTGTGTTGTTATGGTCGAGGAATGTTGTGTGTTGTGTGTTGTGTGTTGCTATGGTCGAGGAGTGTTGTGTGTTGTTATGGTCGAGGTGTGTTGTGTGTTGTTATGGTCGAGGTGTGTTGTGTGTTGTGTGTTGTGTTGTTATGGTCGAGGAGTGTTGTGTGTTGTTATGGTCGAGGTGTGTTGTGTGTTGTGTGTTGTTATGGTCGAGGAGTGTTGTGTGTTGTTATGGTCGAGGTGTGTTGTGTGTTGTTATGGTCGAGGTGTGTTGTGTGTTGTTATGGTCGAGGAGTGTTGTGTGTTGTCATGGTCGAGGAGTGTTGTGTATTGTTATGGTCGAGGTGTGTTGTGTGTTGTTATGGTCGAGGTGTGTTGTGTGTTGTTATGCTCGAGGTGTGTTGTGTGTTGTGTGTTGTTGTGGTCGAGGAGTGTTGTGTGTTGTTATGGTCGAGGAGTGTTGTGTGTTGTTATGGTCGAGGTGTGTTGTTATGGTGGAGGTGTGTTGTTATGGTCGAGGAGTCTTGTATGTTGTTATGGTCGAGGTGTGTTGTGTGTTGTGTGTTGTTGTGGTCGAGGTGTGTTGTGTGTTGTGTGTTGTTTTGGTCGAGGTGTGTTGTGTGTTGTGTGTCGTTGTGGTCGAGGAGTGTTGTGTGTTGTTATGGTCGAGGAGTGTTGTGTGTTGTTATGGTCGAGGTGTGTTGTTATGGTCGAGGTGTGTTGTTATGGTCGAGGTGTGTTGTGTGTTGTTATGGTCGAGGTGTGTTGTGTGTTGTTATGGTCGAGGTGTGTTGTGTGTTGTTATGGTCGAGGTGTGTTGTGTGTTGTTATGGTCGAGGAGTGTTGTTTGTTGTTATGGTCGAGGTGTGTTGTTATGGTCGACGTGTATTGTTATGGTCGACGTGTGTTGTTGTGGTCGAGGTGTGTTGTGTGTTGTTGTGGTCGAGGTGTGTTGTGTGTTGTTATGGTCGAGGTGTGTTGTTATGGTCGAGGTGTGTTGTTATGGTCGAGGTGTGTTGTTATGGTCGAGGAGTCTTGTATGTTGTTATGGTCGAGGTGTGTTGTGTGTTGTTAAGGTCGAGGAGTGTTGTGTGTTGTTATGGTCGAGGTGTGTTGTGTGTTGTGTGTTGTTATGGTCGAGGAGTGTTGTGTGTTGTTAAGGTCGAGGAGTGTTGTGTGTTGTTATGGTCGAGGTGTGTTGTGTGTTGTTAAGGTCGAGGAGTGTTGTGTGTTGTTGTGGTCGAGGTGTGTTGTGTGTTGTTATGGTCGAGGAGTGTTGTGTGTTGTTATGGTCGAGGTGTGTTGTGTGTTGTTATGGTCGAGGAGTGTTGTGTGTTGTTATGGTCGAGGAGTGTTGTGTGTTGTTATGGTCGAGGTGTGTTGTGTGTTGTTATGGTCGAGGTGTGTTGTGTGTTGTTATGGTCGAGGTGTGTTGTGTGTTGTTATGGTCGAGGTGTGTTGTGTGTTGTTATGGTCGAGGAGTGTTGTGTGTTGTTATGGTCGAGGTGTGTTGTGTGTTGTGTGTTGTTATGGTCGAGGTGTGTTGTGTGTTGTGTGTTGGGTGTTGTGTGTTGTTATGGTCGAGGTGTGTTGTGTGTTGTGTGTTGTTATGGTCGAGGAGTGTTGTGTGTTGTGTGTTGTTATGGTCGAGGTGTGTTGTTATGGTCGAGGTGTGTTGTGTGTTGTTATGGTCGAGGAGTGTTGTGTGTTGTTATGGTCGAGGTGTGTTGTGTGTTGTTATGGTCGAGGTGTGTTGTTATGGTCGAGGTGTGTTGTGTGTTGTTGTGGTCGAGGTGTGTTGTGTGTTGTGTGTTGTTATGGTCGAGGAGTGTTGTGTGTTGTTATGGTCGAGGAGTGTTGTGTGTTGTTATGGTCGAGGAGTGTTGTGTGTTGTTATGGTCGAGGAGTGTTGTGTGTTGTGTGTTGTTATGGTCGAGGTGTGTTGTGTGTTGTTATGGTCGAGGAGTGTTGTGTGTTGTTGTGGTCGAGGAGTGTTGTGTGTTGTTATGGTCGAGGTGAGTTGTGTGTTGTGTGTTGTTATGGTCGAGGAGTGTTGTGTGTTGTGTGTTGTTATGGTCGAGGTGTGTTGTGTGTTGTTATGGTCGAGGAGTGTTGTGTGTTGTTATGGTCGAGGTGTGTTGTGTGTTGTTATGGTCGAGGTGTGTTGTGTGTTGTTATGGTCGAGGTGTGTTGTGTGTTGTGTGTTGTTATGGTCGACGTGTGTTGTGTGTTGTTATGGTCGAGGTGTGTTGTGTGTTGTTATGGTCGAGGAGTGTTGTGTGTTGTTATGGTCGAGGAGTGTTGTGTGTTGATATGGTCGAGGTGTGTTGTGTGTTGTTGTGGTCGAGGTGTGTTGTGTGTTGTTATGGTCGAGGTGTGTTGTGTGTTGTTGTGGTCGAGGTGTGTTGTGTGTTGTTATGGTCGAGGTGTGTTGTGTGTTGTTGTGGTCGAGGTGTGTTGTGTGTTGTTATGGTCGAGGTGTGTGTGTGTTGTGTGTGTGTGTTGATGGTCGAGGTGTGTTGTGTGTTGTTATGGTCGAGGTGTGTTGTGTGTTGTTATGGTCGAGGTGTTGTGTGTTGTTATGGTCGAGGTGTGTTGTGTGTTGTTATGGTCGAGGTGTGTGTTGTTATGGTCGAGGAGTGTTGTGTGTTGTTATGGTCGAGGTGTGTTGTGTGTTGTTATGGTCGAGGTGTGTTGTGTGTTGTTATGGTCGAGGTGTGTTGTGTGTTGTTATGGTCGAGGTGTGTTGTGTGTTGTTATGGTCGAGGAGTGTTGTGTGTTGTTATGGTCGAGGTGTGTTGTGTGTTGTTATGGTCGAGGAGTGTTGTGTGTTGTTATTGTCGAGGTGTGTGTTGTGTGTTGTTATGGTCGAGGTGTGTTGTGTGTTGTTATGGTCGAGGAGTGTTGTGTGTTGTTATGGTCGAGGTGTGTGTGTTGTGTGTTGTTATGGTCGAGGTGTGTTGTGTGTTGTTATGGTCGAGGTGTGTTGTGTGTTGTTATGGTCGAGGTGTGTTGTGTGTTGTTATGGTCGAGGAGTGTTGTGTGTTGTGTGTTGTTATGGTCGAGGTGTGTTGTGTGTTGTTATGGTCGAGGAGTGTTGTGTGTTGTTATGGTCGAGGTGTGTTGTGTGTTGTGTGTTGTTATGGTCGAGGTGTGTTGTGTGTTGTTATGGTCGAGGAGTGTTGTGTGTTGTTATGGTCGAGGTGTGTTGTGTGTTGTGTGTTGTTATGGTCGAGGTGTGTTGTGTGTTGTTATGGTCGAGGTGTGTTGTGTGTTGTTATGGTCGAGGAGTGTTGTGTGTTGTTATGGTCGAGGAGTGTTGTGTGTTGTTATGGTCGAGGTGTGTTGTGTGTTGTGTGTTGTTATGGTCGAGGTGTGTTGTGTGTTGTTATGGTCGAGGAGTGTTGTGTGTTGTTATGGTCGAGGTGTGTTGTGTGTTGTTATGGTCGAGGAGTGTTGTGTGTTGTTATGGTCGAGGTGTGTTGTGTGTTGTTTATCACAGTTTGTTGTTGTTGAAGTCATTTTATTTACAGTTTTATTTTCACGTGTTTTATCAGTTGAAGATTTTACACTTTATCCTCAAACACACTTTCCGTCTCTCGCACACACACACACACACACACACACACACACACACACACACACACACACACACCAGCGCCAGCCTCACGTGTATTGGGAAATTTTACAAGATTGGAGATCTAAGGATACAACACAGCTCACTTTTATCCTGGTCAATTCCTCACTTTTAGCAACACCTTCTCTGTCAGCCTCCGTCAGCCATCTACACTAGCTTTTTCGTCAGTCATTCCCACCCCCCCCCCCTTTTTGTCAGTCACCACTATCATCTCCATCAACCATCACCACCTTCTCCATCAACCACCTCCACCACCTTCTCCATCAACCACCTCCACCACCTTCTCCATCAACCACCTCCACCACCTTCTCCATCAACCACCTCCACCATCTTCTCCATCAACCACCTCCACCACCTTCTCCATCAACCACCTCCACCACCTTCTCCATCAACCACCTCCACCACCTTCTCCATCAACCACCTTCTCCATCAACCACCTCCACCATCTTCTCCATCAAACAACACCTCCTCCGCCAGCCACCTCCACCACCTTCTCCGTCAGCCACCACCCTCTCCGTCAGCCACCACCAACCTCTCCGTCAGCCACTACCTTCTCCGTCAGCCACCACCACCGCCACTGTCAGCCACCATCTCACCTCCGGGAAATGTGTACCAAAAGTTTCACTCCAAATTGGAAGATTGGAGACGTAAAGAAGAGAATTTGTGGAGATTCGGGTTGGACGCTCTTGTTTGGCTTTTGCGGGTATGTTGAGCTGAGAGGGCGAGTGGGTGGTGAGAGGGAGAGAAAGGGATGGGAGGGAAGCTGGTGAGATGGATGAGAGGGAGAGAAGGGAATGAGAGGGTCGAGAGAGAGAGGCTGGTGAAAGGGAGAGAAGGGAATGAGAGGGAAGCTGGTGAGAGGGATGAGAGAGAGTGAGAGGGATAAAAGCGGATGAGAAGGAAGCTGGTGAGAGGGAACAAGGAGGGGCTGGTGAGAGGGAGAGAAACGGAAGAGAGAGAAGCCGGTGAGAAGGCTAGCAGGAGTTGAAAGGGAGAGCGGCTGGTGAGAGGGTTAGATACGGATGAGAGGGATGAGAGGGAGGAGCAGATTCTTGTAAGAAAGTGAGAGTAGTTGTCGGTGAAGATAAAGAAATTGTCAGAAAAAGCGAGTGTGTGTGTGTGTGTGTGTGTGTGTGTGTGTGTGTGTGTGAGTGTTGTGTGTGTGTGTGTGTGTGTGTGTGTGTGAGGGAGTGTTGTGTGTGTGTGTGTGTGGGAGTGTTGTGTGTGTGTGTGTGTGTGGGAGTGTTGTTTGTGTGTGTGTGTGGGGGAGTGTTGTGTGTGTGTGTGTGTGTGTGTGTGTGTGAGGGAGTGTTGTGTGTGTGTGTGTGTGTGTGTGTGTGTGAGGGAGTGTTGTGTGTGTGTGTGTGTGTGTGTGTGTGTGTGTGTGATGTGTGTGTGTGTGTGTGTGTGTTCTTAAGGTAAATTTAACCCTTTTTATGGTAATATAGGAACACCTTTACCTGCCTGATTTATGATAAACCATAAACCATAAGATAAACCAAAGGGCATCACAACTATTGTGAGACTCTGCCCTGGTTTAATACACTCACTTGTCACTAGATATGGGAAATACATTATAATAAATGCGACAACTTGAAGACCTGACATTGAGGTTCACGTGATCTGTGAGAGTGCCATCAAGTTATCCACACATCAGAGGATGCCAGAGTGCCACTGAGGGCCTCCCACTCACAGGTTAATGGTCTTACCTGGTGGCAATCAACCTAACGCTCATACAACTTTTCGCTCGAGCAGTTTTTGCTTCACTCAGTCATCAAAGTTTTACTGCGTTACGGAGCTTTATAATTTATAGTGTGGAGCCCTGGCAGGGTATGTGAAGCCATGGCAGGGTGTGTGTGGAGCCCTGGCAGAGTGTGTGGAGCTCTGGCAGGGTGTGTGGAGCCCTGGCAGGGTGTGTGTGGGGCCCTGGCAGGGTGTGTGAAGCTCTGACAGGGTGTGTGAAGCTCTGACAGGGTGTGTGGAGCCCTGGCAGGGTTTGTGGGACCTTGGCAAGGTTTGTGGAGCCCTGGCAGGGTATGTGGAACCTTGGCAGGGTGTGTGGGGCCCTGGCAGGGTTTGTGGGATCTTGGCAAGGTTTGAGGAGCTCTGGCAGGGTGTGTGAAACCCTGGTAAGGTGTGTGGAGTCCTGGCAGGGTGTCTGGAGCCCCGGCAGGGTGTCTAGAGCCCTGGCAGGGTTTGTAGGATCTTGGCAAGGTTTGTGGAGCCTTATTAGTGTGTGTGTTGAGTCTGGCCATGGTGTGTGTGTTAAGGTAGAGTCTCAATGTAATTTTAATTCTCAATGTACATTTTGAGGTTATTTTTGTGTATTGTGTTAAGTCAACCAGTGAGGTACATTCTTACCTGTTAACGTGAGAAACTGTGAGGCTTTTATCTTGCCGGAGTGAGTCAACAGTAGCCGAGGTGTGTAGTACAACACTGTGTGCCTGAACAGGGTGGAGGGAGGCAGCGAGACAGCAAGAGAGGGAGAGGGAGGAAGTGAGGGAGGCAGGGAGACAGACATAGAGGGAGAGAGGGAGGGTATGGGAGGGAGGGAGGGATATAAAAATCATTAGGCATTAAGAGAGACAGAGACCCAACTCATAAACCATAATAATGACGATAAACAAAAATCCCTAAAAACGCAAAAAACAACAAAAAAATTGAGATCAAATAATAACTCACAGAGAACACACGGCCAGGCAACATGCATCGTATTTCATTACATACTTTTAATTGCCTTTTGTGCTGACAGGAATAAAAAAAAATAGTTAACAAAAAATCATGAGGTAGTACTTGATAACGGGGTGGCTGACGTGTGATAATTAATGGTTTATTTGTTTACGTTTGTTTACGACCGTCACCCGCCGATTTGCTTTTGTTTATATCTTGTGTTAGAGACTATAAGAAGAGCATAGGTCGCTTGTCTTACCTAACCTAACCTAACCTAACCTTACCTAACCTTACCTAACTTAACCTAACCTTACCTAACCTTGCCTAACCTAACCTTACCTAACCTAACCTAACCTAACCTATTCCTTAATGTTTATCACTCCCGAACTTCCCAATCATATTAACCAAGTGTACAGTACACATCACAAACTCACAACACCCCACAACTCTCAACAACTTACAACACGTTATAACTCACAACTCTCAACACCTCACACGTCATAACAAGGAAGGGTGAAATGTGAATGACGTCAACACCTCACAATACCTCACAATACCTCACAATACATCACAACAGCTCACAGTACATCACAATACCTCACATGTCATAACAGGAGGGAGAGAGGAAGAGGGGGGCAGGGGAATGACGCCAACACCTCAAGAACTTGGCCGGTCAAACTCTTGGTCTATTGTCAGCCTGTTGCCCAACTTCCTTCACAGCTGGTGATGAGGGAGTCAGCTGTACCTCCCTCCCATACTGCTGAGAGAGAGAGAGAGAGAGAGAGAGAGAGAGAGAGAGAGAGAGAGAGAGAGAGAGAGAGGGCTAGTTCATATCGGGATAGGTTAGGTTAGGTTAGGATACCACAACTCGCCATCCCATTTTCCTTACGACTATGAAGATGACTGACAGTGAGACTAATTTATTACAATATCCTCCCCTCCCTTCCATCCTAATCTGTCTACCAACCACTCATTACCGCCTGTCTGTCTGTCTGTCTTTCTCTCCCTGACTCACCCCACGACACGTGAGAAATACGATAGTTATAAGGGTAGAGAGAGAGAGAGAGAGAGAGAGAGAGAGAGAGAGAGAGAGAGAGAGAGAGAGAGAGAGAGAGAGAGAGAGAGAGAGATCCTTTTTCACCAGCCAATAGAGACGAAGATCACGTGTCCTACCTTGTGATCCCGGGGAGCAGGGAGAACATCTTTCGCTGACGTCATTATCATACAGAGGATGCTATAACCTCCTATAGGAAGACTAATGACTCCTGCAGCGTCCTTCAAGTGTGATCCCTGTACCTTCCTCCTACACTTTCCTGCCTGGGTGAGTCCGATACCTCCCTCCTACACTATCCTGTCTGGGGTGAGTCCACCACCTCCAACACTATCCTTGTCTGGGGAGAGTCCTGTACCTTCCCCATACACTGACCTTCCTGGATGAATCCTACTCCTCCTTCACCGCATTATCCTTCCCCCTGTTGCCCTAGATAAACCTCCTAAAGTTAACAGTCGTCTTGGCAGTGTCTGATGGCACGATTCATCTCACCAAGTAAAGAATAATAAAAAGGGTTTTACTTAAGTTACACCTCAAAAGAACTCCCCCCCCCCTCTTGAATTTCTTCAGTACTAAATGTAGGTAAGAGATGTCTAAAGACCTATTGAGGGGCGGTATGTATACAGCACACTGAATACTAAGTCTTTTAGTACACGAGGAGGGAGTGGGGCCTGACATTATATTCGATTACGTCTACTTTTCTTACTAGTTAGGTACCTATTCACAGCTGGGTCGACTAGGGGTGGATTGACTATTAACCTAGACCACCTCCACTTTCTTTTGGTAACCATTCACAGCTGGGTCGACTGAGGGTGGGCTGAACTATCGACCTCGTCCACCTCCACTTTCCTTTGGTACCCATTCACAGCTGGGTCGATTAGGGGTGGGCTGAACTATCGACCTCGAGCCACCTCCACTTTCCTAAGGTACACTTCCGTTCAGAAGTTCGTGGTACACTGGCGGTGAAGAGTGTTGTACCCTTCCTGGACGACAGGTCACTACGCCGACCCTCCCACCGACACACACAGTGAAACTGACAACGGAGCAGTGTGGTTCGAACGAATACTCATCAAAAAAGAGATTGGAAGGATATTAATGTGAATATCGGCCAACGTTACTGCTGATGGGTGATGAAGATGTGTTAATATCTTGTTGACGAGAGCAGACATCTATAGTGATAGGAGTCTTCATTCGAATATCAGAATACAATGGGGAAATTGGTTTCGAATGAATACTATAAGATATAGTTGAACAGAGCTCATACATCAAATATAGAGAGAGTCTTCAATGTATTCATTACTGTAGTGGATGTCGTATTTATGACCTGAGCTCATGTATAGTAAGGTCACCCTGTGTACTTAAGCCTCTCTCGGTCCTTGTAATTCAGTTGCCTCTGAAGATGTCTTGAATAAAGGCGAAAGCTAAGGTGCTCCATTGTTTCCATTTTTCCTGTGTGATTTTATCAAGATTTATCTTATCCACGTTTTCATTGTGGATCTACACGAAATAATATATATATATATATATATATATATATATATATATATATATATATATATATATATATATATATATATATATATATATATATATATATATATATATATATATTATAGCTAGAGTATTATACGAAAAACTTCAAGTAATAAATACATTGAAGACTCTTGATATATGAGCTCTGTTCACCTACTTCTTATGGTGTTCATTCGAAACCAATTTCCCTATTGTATTCTGATAATCGAATGGATACTCTTATCACTACAGTTTTCTTCTCTCGTCAGCAGGATATTCATACCAATATCCTTCCCATCTCCTTTTGATGAGTATTCGTTCGAGTCAAACTGCCCCGTTGCCAGCTCCATTGTGTGTGTGTTGGTGGGAGGTTCGGCGCAGTAACCTGTCGTCCGGGAAGGGTACAGCAGGCTATGCAACCTTCACCTCCAGTGTACCACGAACTTCTGAACGGAATTGTACCTATTCACAGCTGGGTCGACTGGGGGGGGGGGGGGGGGGGTATACAAAACTGACATCACCCCATGAAAACATATCAACCTACATTAAATCTTGTAAACCAAAAAAAATAAATAAATCTCGAAATATCAGGAAGTCAACAAGATATAACAGATGCGAATTGATTTACACCAACTTTTTACGGTACGATGTGAGATAGGGAGGGGAAGGGGGGGAGAGGGAGAGGGGGAGGGGGGAGAGGGGGAGGGAGAGGGGGGATCAAAATCACAATAGACGTAAGAGGGGGGGGAGGGAATTGGTCGTAAGGAGGATGAAAACTCCCTTAAATAAAAATAGGTAAACATAAAGTAAGAGCATATGTTTACCTGAGACACAAGACAATTACAGGTAACTAAACAATGAGAACAAAACAGGTAACTAAGTGGCCTCAGGTGTGTTTATCATTAACGTCTCAGTATAATACAAAGTCATTAAGACGTACCTGAGGTGAGGTGAGGTGTCCTACGAGGAGCTGTTCATTATCTTACCTGTAAAAAAGGAAACATTAATTAACATCAAGGTATACAATGGATCACCTGAAGACTAGCCCAAACCCAGCCTATTTCATCTGATAATTAACCTTCCTAAAGATATCTGTGAGGTTAGGTTAGGTTAGGTTAGGTTAGAATTTTAGTACAACAACAATAACGACAACAACAATAACATCAATATCAGCAACAACAACAACAACAACAACAACAACAACAACAGCAACCCAATCAGTGCCTTAAAATTCCAATTATACTGCAAATGAGCTGGTGCCGATCAGATCACCCATTCATGTATAAAAACCATCAGAAACTTAACCTGATTGCTAAATATACTTCACTATTTCCACCAATCAGAATTTCGATTTGTCACTGGATGAACCGAAGCAAGAATTGACAGGTCACTTCCACTCAGATAATACAATACGTCAATCAGGTGATGTAGTAGCGACCCAAGTCAATTTTTTTTGGCCAATCAGAAGAGAGATTGTCCAATTTCATCCAGAAAATGAAAAGCACCAATCTGGATATATGAGAGTGTGTGTGTGTGTGTGTGTGTGTGTGTGTGTGTGTGTGTTATCTTTCCTAAAGGGTGATTTACGTGTTATCTAAACCATCGACTCGATTACTCACATTCGGTAATAAAATGTCGTGTTGTTGACTCTTAACGGTATAGGTTAAATTGTAATTATTGGTTCATTACGGCAGATTGATAAGGTATGTGTGTGAGTGTGCTGAAGTGTACGTACATGTGCGTGTAAGTACATGTGTGTGCAGCATTGTGTACGTGTGTGCGTATATGTGCGTAAGTAAGCTCGTATATGTGCGTCATTGTGTATGTGTGTGCATATATGCTTTAATGTGTACATATGCGTGGGAGTGACTGTACACGTATAACTCTGTAAATTCACCTTTGATCTCCTCAACAATAAAAGAAAACAACATAATTACTACAAGGTCTGAAACGTGTAAAAATATTTCTAGGTTGAAAATCTTTAAGAGTTTCTCCTAAGTTTTGTGGTGTGAGGCTTGAGGCAGTTTATTGGGTTACAACTCCATTAGAGGTTCAGCCAGAGAGAGAGAGAGAGAGAGAGAGAGAGAGAGAGAGAGAGAGAGAATACAATTTAACCATTTGAGTACTGTAACTTAACCCATTGAGTACGAGAAATTAACCCATTTAAAACGACAATTTCATCTCCTGAGTACGACTATTTAACCCCTTGAGTACTATAACTTTACCCCCATTGAATAATTTGAGTACTAATGGGGTTAAGGTCATGCACTCAATGAACTAAAAGAATTTGGGAATGGTACTATTACAGGTGATGTAAATTTTGAGAAACATAGATGAATTTATTTATTTAAAGGCGGTGTTCCAGGCGCCCGAAGGGGAGGGGGAGGAGGAGGAGGAGGGGGAGGGGGAGGCGGAGGCGGAGAAGAGGAGGAGGAGGAAGAGGAGGCGGGGGCGGTGGTGGTAAGGAATTTCAGCAGCTTATGTGTGAAAAGAAGTCTCTCAACTCGCTCGGGTGTGAAATGCGGGACAGTGAAGGAAAAATAAAGAGAGAGAGAGAGAGAGAGAGAGAGAGAGAGAGAGAGAGAGAGAGAGAGAGAGAGAGAGACTGACAAGATATTGGGCGTCTCTTTAGAGTCATCCACATCTGAATATAAGTTACGTTTATCACTCTACCTCCCACCCCCCTCTCTTCCTCTCTCTCTTACTCTCTCAAACTACCTTTTAGTCCTCTCCGTTTTCTTTCTCTCTGCCTTCCTATCTCTGTCAACATACCTTATAGCTCTCTCTCTCTCTCTCTCTCTCTCTCTCTCTCTCTTTTTTTTCTCTCTGCCCCCCCGTCTCTCTCTCTCTAAATACCTAACAACTCCCCCCCCCTTCTCTCTATCTTTCTCTCTCAAAATACCTTACAACTACCCTCTCTCTCTCTATCTTTCTCTCTCAAAATACCTTACAACTCCCCTCTCTCTCTATCTTTCTCTCTCAAAATACCTTACAACTCCCCCCTCTCTCTCTCTTTCTCCCTCACTACCTAAATGCTAACCAAGAACTTTTTACCACCCAAGTGAACAATACTCCAGTCTACTGTACATTACATCTCATCCCCCAGGAGTCGTCAATACCAGGTGACTTAACTCTTCTATCCAAACAACTATTCAACTCCCTAAGACCCTTCTCGGCTTAATCCCCCAGTGGCTTAGCTTAGTATACACACTGGAGTGGTATAAAACCTTTGTGTGTGTGGGCTAAGATTGATGTTGGGTACAGTGGAAAGAATGAAATGTTGTTTATATTATTTACATGTTTGATCTTACATGAGACGATAGTAGGATGGTTGGGTGGGTTTGTGTGTGTGCGTGTGTGGGTGTGTGTGTGTGTGGGTGTGTGTGTCTGTGTGTTGATATTAATGAGCTTTATTCATTATATCTAAACATAATTAATTGAAAAAATAAAGACTCAAGACTATATTTTCTTACATTATACTTCACAACAGAGTTTAGTATCATTGCTTTCTTATCTTACTCGTAATCAAACTTGGAGAGAAATATAGATTATCTTTACTTTCTTTCTCCTTTTGTGTGTTGCATCAAAGGGTTGCAGAGACATCAGAAGCAGGGAAGGCTATTATACTGTGGTGTAGTGTAAGACAAGTGTAGAAAGTGACAGTGAAGTGGCAGTAAAGTGACAGTAAAGTGACAGTAAAGTGCAAAGACAACAAGTAGATATATATACACAAATACTTGTTCATATCCTCAACTTACAAACCCAATATACAAAGTGAATCATCAACAAGACAAGAGTAAAACGTGACAGTAGAGTGACAGTAAAGTGACGGTAAAGTGCTAAGACAACAAGTAGGAATATCCATCAATACTTGTTAATATTCTCAACTTACAAACACATTATATATAGTGTTTTTGTAACAAGACAAGTGTAAAAAGTGACATTAAAGTAACAGTAAAGTGCGAAGAAACAAGTTAGAATATCCCCACATACTTGTTCACAATATACAAAGTGAATCACCTATAAGAACTGGTTCATAAAGTATAACCCCCTGTGAAGCCTGGATGAGTCGATGGGCTCGATCACGTAGGAGTCGAATCCAAAAATAACAACAACAACAAAAGTGTAAGAGTAAAAATCCTTCCCATTATTTTCACTCCAAGTTGAACCAGATTATGATTTATTTTCCCGATTTACAAATGATTTATATTCTCTTAATCACTGTAGTAAAATATTTATACATTAAGATTTATTATAAACTCGAGCTGTTTTGATCTTCATTCAACTGAAAATTCGCTTTTTTACCAACACGAGTTTTCCCTCGATGATGATTGAGTGTTTTAGATCAGGATTTATTTTTTATTTATTTTTTTTATATATTTAGTTTTATTCTGTTTCTTTATAATTCAGAACATCTATTCAGAAGTGAAATGAATTAATCACTTAGGTTATTCTGATCCTCATTTGATTGTGTATGTACTTTAGTTCTTCACTTGACTATAAATCTACTTTAGGTTCTCACTTGACCGTAAATGAACAGTACTTTGGGTTCTCACTTGACTATAGATATACTTCAGGTTCTCAATTAGCCGTAAATATACAGTACTATAGGTTCTCACTTGACTTTAAATGTACTTAAGGTTCTCACTTGACCATAAATATACAGTACTATAGGTTCTCACTTGACTATAAATGTACTTTAGGTTCTCAATTGACCATATATATAAATATCCCCAATACACACACACTCTCAGACTCCCACTCGACTGAATATTTACCCTTCAGGGAACTTGTTTTTCTCCCTCGGTGTTTTATTCGTAAAGTCGCGAAAAAGTTTGTATTATTTCCCCTAAAACTTTTCTCTTTAAGTCAATCTAAACTGACACGTAAAGCCCCCGGCCAGCCACCACCATTAGGTCCCGTCTTTCTCACACTCGACCTCCCGTGACCTTAACTGACCCCAACTTCATCCTCGACCTTAATTTTGACCTTGTATGACCTCAGCTGACCTCAATCTCAACCTTCCATGACCTCAGGTGACCTCACCCACGACCTTCCATGATCTTAGCTGACCTCAACCTCAAGCTTCCATAATCTTAACTGACCATAACTTCATCCTCGACGTTTGAGCATAGGTGACCGAACCTAACCTAACTTAGCCTATCTTAACCTACTCTACCCTAACCTAGAGGCACCGTAACTTCACCTGAACTTCCCGACACACTATCAACTTGGGCTGTATTAGATTTAGGAAGCTTTTAGCGTAGCTGGATCTTAGCTTCTTGTCTCGAGATAATTCCCAGTGTTAAGGCGACTTTGTTCACGTAAATGTGTGCAGTATTTTATGTGGGGTCGGGAGTCTCTCTCTCTCTCTCTCTGTATCACTTTGTCTTTCTCTCTCTGCTACAATTACTACACAACCATCGGCATCACCAAAATAATAACCACCACCACTACCACCACCACCACCACCATCACCACCACTACCACCACCACCACCACCACCACTATCCCCACCACCACCACTCTCACAAACCACCACCACCACCACCACCACTACCACCACCACTATCCCCACCACCACCACTCTCACAAACCACCACCACCACCACCACTATCACCACCACCACCACTATCACAAACCACCACCACCACCACCATCACTACCACCACCACCACCACCACAACCACCACCACCACCACTATCACCACCACCACTATCACCACCACCACCACCACCACAACCACCACCACCACCACAACCACCACCACCACCACCACCACAACCACCACCACCACCACTATCACCACCACCACCACCACCACTATCACCACCACCACCACCACCATCACCACCACCACCACCACTACAGAGACACAATGAGTCGCCTCCAGCACAAAGGATCACTCTCGTCTACATAGCGACATCAACATCTAAAATCAGGTGTTTCAATCATGCTCAGTAAAAAAACAGATTAATTGAAGTGCAGTGTGTGTGTGTGTGTGTGTGTGTGTGTGTGTGTGCGCTCCCTCACTCACAGAACGAACAAAAGAGGCCTTTTTTTTTTACCTCCATCACAGCTGAATTAAGAAAAAAATCCATCGAAATCACCAAATACACCTTTTCACATATCCATCGAGACATTGTTACATAACTATTTGACAAGTTTCATAACCGAATGACAGAACACAAATCGAATGACAATCGAAAATAACTGTTCGTTCATGCTAACAGAAGTGATTGACATAAGTTATGAAGTTGATAGACGTGAACAATAAACCGACAGTCTACATATAGTGTGAGAATGTAACAATTGGAGAATGACATACCACCAACAGTTATTTTAGATTGCCATTCGATATGTGTTCTGTCATTCGGTTATGAAATTTGTCAAATAGTTATGTAACAATGTCTCAATGGATATGTGAAAAGGTGTAGTTCTGACCTGTATATATAGTAGAGAGGAGGGCGGGGGGACAGGGGTGAGTGGGGGAGAGGGGTAAGTGGGTGGACGGAGAGGGATGGTGAGGTGCCGAGATTCTGACAGTTCGACATTCACACACACACACACACACACACACACACACACACACACACACATCTCATCCTGTTCCGTTTAGAGACAATTAATTATATTTCCTTCGTCAGGGAGATAACGAGGGCGAGGGGGTGGGGGTGAGGAGTGAGGGGGAAGGAGGTGAGTAGTGAGGGGGAAGGAGGTGAGGGGTTAGGGGGAAGGAGGTGAGGAGTGAGGGGTGTGAGGAGTGAGGGGGAAGGAGGTGAGGAGTGAGGGAAAGAGGGGTGAGGAGAAGTGAGAGAGACTGAGTGTTGTATGTGTGTAGTGTCAACTCATGTTTCTTTAAGGTATACAATATAATGTTGTGTTGAGAGTTCATATCAGATGTATCTGTATTGAGAGAGGAAGAGAAGGGGAGTGAAGGAGGAAGGGGGGGTGGAGGAGGAGGGGGAGTGGAGGAGGAGGGGGAGTGGAGGAGGAGGGGGGAGTGGAGGAGGAGGGGGAGTGGAGGAGGAGGGGGGAGTGGAGGAGGAGGGGTGAGTGGAGGAGGAGGGGGAGTGGAGGAGGAGGAGGGGGGTGTGGAGGAGGAGGAGGGGGGAGTGGAGGAGGAGGAGGGGGGAGTGGAGGAGGAGGGGGGAGTGGTGGAGGAGGGGGAGTGGAGGAGGAGGGGGAGTGGAGGAGGAGGGTGAGTGGAGGAGGAGGGGGAGTGGAGGAGGAGGGGGGAGTGGAGGAGGAGGGGGGAGTGGAGGAGGAGGGGGAGTGGAGGAGGAGGGGGGAGTGGAGGAGGAGGGGGGAGTGGAGGAGGAGGGGGAGTGGAGGAGGAGGGGGAGTGGAGGAGGAGGGGGAGTGGAGGAGGAGGGGAGTGGAGGAGGAGGGGGAGTGGAGGAGGAGGGGAGTGGAGGAGGAGGGGAGTGGAGGAGGAGGGGGAGTGGAGGAGGAGGGGAGGGGAGTGGAGGAGGGGGGAGTGGAGGAGGAGGGTTAGTGGAGGAGGAGGGGGAGTGGAGGAGGAGGGGAGTGGAGGGGGAGTGGAGGAGGAGGGGGAGTGGAGGAGGAGGGGAGTGGAGGAGGAGGGGAGTGGAGGAGGACGGGGAGTGGAGGAGGAGGGGGGAGTGGAGGAGGAGGGGAGTGGAGGAGGAGGGGGAAGTGGAGGAGGGGAGGGGAGTGGAGGAGGGGAGGGGAGTGGAGGAGGAGGGGAGTGGAGGAGGAGGGGAGTGGAGGAGGAGGGGGAGTGGAGGAGGAGGAGAGTGGAGGAGGAGGGGGAGTGGAGGAGGAGGGGGAGTGGAGGAGGAGGGGGAGTGGAGGAAGAGGGGGAGTGTAGGACGAGGGGGAGTGGAGGAGGAGGGGAGTGTAGGAGGAGGGGGGAGTGGAGGAGGGGGAGTGGAGGAAGAGGGGGAGTGGAGGAGGAGGGGGAGTGGAGGAGGAGGGGGAGTGGAGGAGGAGGGGGAGTGGAGGAGGAGGGGGGAGTGGAGGAGGAGGGCGAGTGGAGGAGGAGGGCGAGTGGAGGAGGAGGAGGGAGTGGAGGAGGAGGGGGAGTGGAGGAGGAGGGGGGAGTGGAGGAGGAGGGGGTGGAGGAGGAGGGGGGAGTGGAGGAGGAGGGGGACTGGATGAGGAGGGGGAGTGGAGGAGGAGGGGGAGTGGAGGAGGAGGGGGAGTGGAGGAGGAGGGGGGAGTGGAGGAGGAGGGGGGAGTGGAGGAGGAGGGGGAGTGGATACAACGCAGACAAGAGAGAGAGAGAGTTGTCTCACTCCTCAGAGTATTAAACACACACACACACACACACACACACACACACACGCATATGAACGACATAAAGAATGACAGATCAAAGAGGAGAAGAACGGGTGAAACGAGGCAGAAAAAAAATATATGAAGAAACAAAAAGGTCAAGGACAAAGGGAAAAAAATACGGAGAGATGAGAGATAAATCACGGGCATGGGAGGAGGAGGAGGAGGAGGAGGAAAAGTAGAAGGAAAAGGAGGGGGAGGAGGAGATAGAGAACAATAGATGGAGTAAGAGGAGAAAGAGTTTGATGAATAACAGAAATAAAATCGACAAAGAAGGACAAGAAGATATAGAGGAACCAGAGAGAGAGAGAGAGAGAGAGAGAGAGAGAGAGAGAGAGAGAGAGAGAGAGAGAGAGAGAGAGAGAGAGAGAGCACCTAAGCTTCTCCCTGCTCGACGCCACGACAAACAGAAGCAATGCTCCTCCATACCATCAACTATTATCCTCAAGGGAATAATTTAGCCCCAAAACGTCAAATTAAGAACGACTCAGAAGTTCTTCCTCCTGAGTTGCGTCTCCAAAACTTTATCGAGCGAGACAGGTTAAAGATTAGTGAGAAAATCCTTGCAGAAAGAGACGAGGTAAGGTGATTAAAATCCAGGGGAGAGAGAGAGAGAGAGAGAGAGAGAGAGAGAGAGAGAGAGAGAGAGAGAGAGAGAGAGAGAGAGAGATTTACCAGATAGTGAGGCTTTGATGTGTATGTGAGAGAGAGAGAGAGAGAGAGAGAGAGAGAGAGAGAGAGAGAGAGATTTACCAGATAGTGAGGCTTTGATGTGTATGTGTGAGAGAGAGAGAGAGAGAGAGAGAGAGAGAGAGAGAGATTTACCAGATAGTGAGGCTTTGATGTGTATGTGTGAGAGAGAGAGAGAGAGAGATTTACCAGATAGTGAGGCTTTGATGTGTATGTGTGAGAGAGAGAGAGAGAGAGAGAGAGAGAGAGAGAGAGAGAGAGAGAGAGAGAGAGATTTACCAGATAGTGAGGCTTTGATGTGTATGTGTGTGTGTGTGTGAGAGAGAGAGAGAGAGAGAGAGAGAGAGAGAGAGAGAGAGAGAGAGAGAGAGAGAGAGAGAGATTTACCAGATAGTGAGGCTTTGATGTGTATGTGTTGTGTGTGTGTGTGAGAGAGAGAGAGAGAGAGAGAGAGAGAGAGAGAGAGAGAGAGAGAGAGAGAGATTTACCAGATAGTGAGGCTTTGATGTGTATGTGTGTGTGTGTGAGAGAGAGAGAGAGAGAGAGAGAGAGATTTACCAGATAGTGAGGCTTTGATGTGTATGTGTGTGTGTGTGTGAGAGAGAGAGAGAGAGAGAGAGAGAGAGAGAGAGAGAGAGAGAGAGAGAGAGAGAGAGAGAGAGAGTACTGCCCCTACTAATAACAACAATCTTTATTACTGATGCTGCCATCTTGTTTGTCAGGTAATTGGGTCATTAGTGAACAAACAATAAAATAAATAAACTAACTAGTGTGTTGCTTCATTTAACGACATATTCACAAAGGTTCGTACGGGGAATATATCTTATAACTGAAGTACTATTTACAAGATAAAATTAATATGCAGAATTGTTCAGAAAAATATGTGTACCTTAACATTTGTCGATGTTTAAGTGAATATATCTAGTTAAGGTAGAGTCTCGGTGCTAATTTTGTCTCCTAACTGGTGCTAAGTGAACGTATCTAGTTAAGGTAGCGTCTCGGTGTTAATTTTGTCTCCTAACTGGTGCTAAGTGAACGTATCTAGTTAAGGTAGAGTCTCGGTGCTAATTTTGTCTCCTAACTGGTGCTAAGTGAATGTATCTAGTTAAGGTAGAGTCTCAGTGTTAATTTGTAAGACTTTGGGAGATTTTTTGTTCTTAAAACAATCAAATAAGTATATACACCACTTAGATCTTCACTTACAAAAAAGTACTCATCGTGTGAGTTTCAGATAAACACACACACACACACACACACACACACACGAAGATGCGATTAAAATTGCAACCAATAATTAATTAAAGAAACCTGATGAGAAGATAGAAGATGTCTTGCTCTATTGTCTGGCTGACTGTCTGGCTGACTGTCTAGCTGGTTGACTGTCTGGCTGGATGGTTGACTCTCTGGCTGGCTGGTTGTCTTGCTGGGTGACTGTTTAACTGGCTATCTAGCTTTCTATCTTTCTAGCTGTCTATCTGGTTTTCTGTCCTGCTAACTCACTGCCCTCGGCTGGCTGTCAAGCTTCCTATCTCCCCGGCTGTCTGTCTGTCTGCCTGCCTGGATTCTTGCCAAATAAAATTCATATCTTTCGCCGCCTTCACCCTCTCGCAACATGCAAAGACTCACAGCGAGTTGGTCGATGTTGCAGACTTGTAATTAAAATTAGATGACACTTGAAGAAGAATAATGTCAAGCGGTTTTATTTAATGTGACGACACGAGGCTGACACACACGACCTTCTTTGTCGGAATAATTAATTATATGTCGGAATTTATGCTAAAGGCTGAGATTATGTCGTAACTTTTGAAACTCGAAGGTGTCGTAAATTAAGATAATAAAATGTGTCGTAGTTTAAGATATTGGTAATGTGTCGTAAGCTAAGATTCTGGGATGTGTCGTAAGTTCATAAAATGTGTTGTAACTTAAGAATCTGGAATGTGTTATAACTTTAGAATCTGCAATGTGTCTCAATTGAAGAAACTGGAATGTTTCGTAACTTTAGAAACTGGAATGTGTCGTAACTACGAGACTTAATCATTTCTAACAATAAAAGAAATGAATAAACTTAAAAATAAATCATAAACTATTAAAAAATAACTCAAGGTCCTTAAGTTAAGTTAGGTTAAGTAAGGTAAGTCAAAGTTAAGTTAGTTTGTATGTGTTTCGTTTGATAAATACTTTAGTCACGGAGCCCCTAACCCTAATGTAAACAGACATAACATTGTATCTATAATTTTCATACACATATTTTCCCCTTTCTCCTTCAGCAAATTTAAGCTATATACATCAACACAAACACCAATAAAAATCCCATTGAAATATAACAAGGAAAGTGGCTACGGTCTCACTTAACCTAGGTGGAGATGTAGTGTTTCACGGTAAGTACAGTCGATGTTTTGTTTCTCAAGTAATAAAGCCAATCAGGATCTCAGGCGCACGGGGTTATAGGCAAGACGCTGGGTAAATAAACACACTTCCTGGGCTAAATAAATAAACTCGTATGTGGTGAATATAAACGTATGTACATCGTCAATAGAATATGTTCCTTGATGATTCCTGTTCGAAACTGTATCGAACTCGAGTGAGGAGGTAGTCATCCAAGGAGATACAAGCAGGTCGAAGACTCGTTTCACTAGGTTCAAAGTCTCAGACGTGGAGAGAGAATTATGTTCAAGATTATCTACACAGTTCAATATCCTCCAACTCTTTATCATTGATTACTGATAAAAAAAAAATCCCTGGATAACTTCAAACACAGGAAATTATCGGAGTTAAATTAAGTTTGTCAATATTTTCATTACGGGAAAATTGAGAACATCAGAGAGGGCGATAACGTAGCTTTGTGCATTGTTTGTTTCCTCGAGGGGCAAAAGAAAACAACATCTGATGCGACACA
Source organism: Homarus gammarus (assembly GCA_958450375.1). Lineage (NCBI taxonomy): Eukaryota > Metazoa > Arthropoda > Malacostraca > Decapoda > Nephropidae > Homarus > Homarus gammarus. Next base: position 571,929 of record CAUDMG010004128.1, on the reverse strand, counting down.
AGATAAAGATTCTAATGGTTGGGATGAAGGAATAAACTCTTCCCGATCCTTCACGTGATCAGCATCATTGGTGAAGGAAGATGTGTGGTGAAGGTGTGAGCAGCCAGGGCCAGTGGACACAACTACTGATCCTCTGACCTGAGTACAAGACGGGGATCACAGCGAGAGTATTCTGAGTGGCTACCAAGAGGAGGAAGGTCAACATATAGATACACAAGACGCACAGTGTATGGAATCCCCTCCCCCCCCCCCCCACACACACTGTATTTGTCTATATCAAACATACCCCCAAGAGTTCATTCATACCTTAGACTATAACACTATGTGGAACTCCCTGCCACATAGTGTTGATTTACTAATGTAATTAAAGATGTTCCATACCTGTGTTGTGCTGAGCGTGTGGACAAGATGGGCTGACGAATCATGACTTCAAGCGATTGATTCCTCATTTATAACTGTTAACTGTACACACTTGGATCACTAACTACCAGTTTTTAACAGTCATATCTTCAGTTATTTTCTGACTGGTCAAAAGTTTAACTCATCCACACTTTCTGTCAGGATCAGTGCTGTGTACACATCACAGTTCACAATATATTTACGTATACCTCACACACCTGCTATTTCCACCTGTCAATAACGTTCTCACACTTCCAAAACGGCGTAGATTCTCATTTCTTACAAAGCAATACGATTAACACACAGGAATATGGGTCACTGACGAGAGACAACCACGACACTGCTATAACACACCAGTATTTGTATACCTCGACGCTCCAAGTGATGGCCAGTGCTCCTGTACAAAACCACACTGAGGAAGGTGCTGCCGTAATTCCGACTGTGTTTTACCGAACGCTCTGATTGGTTATCTTCCTCGCGTTGTGACTGGCTACGTAACCATGACGACATAAAAACGTTTTCTTTGTTAAATGTGATTATATATATATATATATATATATCGGATATCAGTAACAATTCATTTCCTTTTCACTATTATTATGCATATATATCGTACGAAATATTGCACAATAATTAAACAACTGTAAAATCAGGTGGAGCAGTAATAGCAGTATTATGATGAATAAAATAGATGAAAGAGTTCAAGAAGTAGAAAATGGAGTGATACCACGAGTGAATATCATAGAAAATGAACTGTTTAAAAGGATAACTATTATAATATATATAATTTTAAAATATCTGATAAAATAATAACAAATAAAGAACTAACAGTAAAGGACTCACCGAAAGTCGATGTATAACGGCGTGTAGATGGTTTTGACAAAGGCTACAGTGAAAGTCATATGAAAGGCACTGAACTCAAGGCGGATCCAGGAGGGGGGGGGGGGCTTTCATTAGAAAACTCCATTACTTTTCCTTATTGCAGTATTGTACTCAGGCATTTTTTGTATAGTAAAAATTAATTACTATTGACCTCAGAATATCCCATAATATCAAGTGCACATGGCTTCAAATGGCCTCAAAATGTCCATGATATTGGTAAGATTTCAAAAATTTTTCAGGGGGGGGCTTATAGCTACCCCCAGATGGGCTCGCTTAGCTGGCCAGATTCTCCCACCCAAACCTTCTTGAACCCTCCCCCTTTTTGACATTCCTGGATCCGCCCCTGGAACTCAAACATGGAACAGGACTAAATGACTGCCTTTCTGTTCCTAGTAGACGTCATCCTCTCGTGCCAACTCATCATAAAGCAGTATTACTAAACTATCAATTATAAAATGAAAGAAATAAAATAAAATACCTTCATAATTATTAGATATCATTTTTATTTTACATTTGACCCCCAAAAGGCCTAATTAACAATTTCGGTATTTTTCCGACGGGTCACCGGGGCCAGTAAAGTGACGTCACTGTCTACCGACTACGTCATCGAATTTCATTTCTTACCGTCTACCACACGAATTTCCGTCAAACGTCAGCACTGCACTGAGGTTAAAGACTCGTGGGCTCGTTCAGGTCTGATGTTTTTCCTATTTTTCAGTCAATGTTGGGACAGCCATGTTCCGTATGTGGGTCGAGACTTATGTTCAATATAGTACAGGGTTACACACACACACAGGAGACACATCACCTGCAGACATATACCTATTGACCTCCGACCTCCTGTCACCTGAGGCTTCATCTTACTGTCTCTGAGGCTTTGTTTAAGCTTATGAAGCCTCGAACCACAACATAAACTCAATACCGTTGTTTACGTATTTACCCTCACTTAAAGATGTTATATATGTAATGTTGGAAAATACTACTACTACTACTACTACTACTACTACTACTACTACGTCTAGAAGAATTTGGGTAATCTGAACAGGAACATTTGACAGCCTTGAGTGAAGAGGCGTATCATTGCCCCTTCAAGATGATGACGCAACACTTTGAGGATGATGATGTAACACCTTGAGGATGATGATGTAACACCTTGAGGATGATGATGTAACACCTTGAGGATAATGATGTAACACCTTGAGGATGATGATGTAACACCTTGAGGATGATGATGCAACCTTTTGATAACAATGATCTAATACTTTGATGATTATAGTTTCACCCTTTAAGGAAGACGAATTTAACCCTTTGAAGACGAGAATTTAACTTTTTGTGAAGGTCGTGTGGTTTTTCGTGAGTGTTGACGTAGAAGAATACAAACACAAATTTTCATACATTTTAATCTAATTTTTCTTACCTTTAGTATTGCAATTTCTTAATGATTTATCTAAAGGTAAAGTACCGTAAATAATAATAATAATAATAATAATAATAATAATAATAATAATAATAATAATAACAATAATAATAATAATAATAAAAATAATAATAATAATAATAATAATAACAATAATAATAATAATAATAATAATAATAATAATAATAGTAAAATAAATCACATTAATTAGGTGATTGAGAAACTCTTAAAAAATCACGACAATCACATAATATGTATATACATATAACATAAAGAGTTAAGACGGTAGCCCTTTGAGAACGATAAATGCAAGTAATGAATCAGGCTAGTAGTGGATCAGGCTAGTAGTGGATCAGGTTAGTAGTGGATCAGGATAGTAGTGGATCAGGATAGTAGTGGATCAGGCTAGTAGTGGATCAGGCTAGTTGTGGATCAGGATAGTATTGGATCAGGATAGTAGTGGATCAGGATAGTAGTGGATCAGGCTAGTAGTGGATCAGGTTAGTAGTGGATCAGGCTAGTAGTGGATCAGGTTAGTAGTGGATCAGGCTAGTAGTGGATCAGGCTAGTAGTGGATCAGGCTAGTGATGAATCAGGCTAGTAGTGGATCAGGCTAGTAGTGGATCAGGTTAGTAGTGGATCAGGTTAGTAGTGGATCAGGCTAGTAGTGGATCAGGCTAGTAGTGGATCAGGTTAGTAGTGGATCAGGTTAGTAGTGGATCAGGTTAGTTGTGGATCAGGCTAGTAGTGGATCAGGCTAGTAGTGGATCAGGCTAGTAGTGGATCAGGTTAGTAATGAATCAGGCTAGTAGTGGATCAGGCTAGTAGTGGATCAGGTTAGTAATGAATCAGGCTAGTAGTGGATCAGGCTAGTAGTGGATCAGGATAGTAGTGGATCAGGCTAGTAGTGGATCAGGATAGTACTGGATCAGGATAGTAGTGGATCAGGATAGTAGTGGATCAGGATAGTATTGGATCAGGCTAGTAGTGGAGCAAGCTAGTAGTGGATCAGGCTAGTAGTGGATCAGGTTAGTAGTGGATCAGGATAGTAGTGGATCAGGCTAGTAGTGGAGGAAGCTAGTAGTGGATCAGGCTAGTAGTGGACCAGGTTAGTAGTGGATCAGGTTCGTAGTGAATTAGGCTAGTAGTGGATCAGGCTAGTAGTGGACCAGGTTAGTAGTGGATCAGGCTAGTAGTGGATCAGGTTAGTAGTGGATCAGGTTCGTAGTGAATTAGGCTAGTAGTGGATCAGGCTAGTAGTGGACCAGGCTAGTAGTGGATCAGGCTAATAGAAGATTTCTTCACTTTGCAATTTCACGTCTTTTTCACTCATCGACCACAGCTGACTCGCCACCTCCTTGTTACATGCTAAAGCCGATGTCTTTGCCTCCTGAAGATTAGACACCCTAGCTTATTTCACCTGATGATTAGACACCCTAGCTTATTTCACGTGATGATTAGACACCCTAGCTTATTTCACCTGATGATTAGACACCCTAGCTTATTTCACCTGATGATTAGACACCCTAGCTTATTTCACGTGATGATTAGACACCCTAGCTTATTTCACCTGAAGATTAGACACCCTAGCTTATTTCACGTGATGATTAGACACCCTAGCTTATTTCACCTGATGATTAGACACCCTAGCTTATTTCACCTGATGATTAGACACCCTAGCTTATTTCACCTGATGATTAGACACCCTAGCTTATTTCACCTGAAGATTAGACACCCTAGCTTATTTCACGTGATGATTAGACACCCTAGCTTATTTCACCTGATGATTAGACACCCTAGCTTATTTCACCTGATGATTAGACACCCTAGCTTATTTCACCTGATGATTAGACACCCTAGCTTATTTCACGTGATGATTAGACACCCTAGCTTATTTCACCTGATGATTAGACACCCTAGCTTATTTCACCTGATGATTAGACACCCTAGCTTATTTCACCTGAATATTAGACACGCTAGCTTATTTCACCTGATGATTAGACACCTTTGACTTCCTCATTCTCTCCCTTCTTCCCTTCCTCCTTTCCTATCCTTCTCTCCTTTCTACTCGATTTCTTCCCACCCTCCCGCATTCATTCTTCTCCCAACCTTCCTCCTTTCCCATCCTTCTTTCCCCCCTCCCTACTTGCTTTCTTACCCTTTCATCCTCCCTCCCCTATCCTCCCTCACCCCTTCCTACTTGCCTTCCTCCTCCCTCACCCCTTCCTACTTGCCTTCCTCCTCCCTCACCCCTTCCTACTTGCCTTCCTCCTCCCTCACCCCTTCCTACTTGCCTTCCTCCTCCCTCACCCCTTCCTACTTGCCTTCCTCCTCCCTCACCCCTTCCTACTTGCCTTCCTCCTACCTCACCCCTTCCTACTTGCCTTCCTCCTCCCTCACCCTTCCTACTTGCCTTCCTCCTCCCTCACCCTTCCTACTTGCCTTCCTCCTCCCTCACCCTTCCTACTTGCCTTCCTCCTACCTCACCCCTTCCTACTTGCCTTCCTCCTCCCTCACCCTTCCTACTTGCCTTCCTCCTCCCTCACCCTTCCTACTTGCCTTCCTCCTCCCTCACCCTTCCTACTTGCCTTCCTCCTCCCTCACCCCTTCCTACTTGCCTTCCACCTCCCTCACCCCTTCCTACTTGCCTTCCACCTCCCTCACCCCTTCCTACTTGCCTTCCTCCTCCCTCACCCCTTCCTACTTGCCTTCCACCTCCCTCACCCCTTCCTACTTGCCTTCCTCCTCCCTCACACCTTCCTACTTGCCTTCCTCCTCCCTCACCCCTTCCTACTTGCCTTCCTCCTCCCTCACCCCTTCCTACTTGCCTTCCTCCTCCCTCACCCCTTCCTACTTGCCTTCCACCTCCCTCACCCCTTCCTACTTGCCTTCCTCCTCCCTCACCCCTTCCTATTTGCCTTCCACCTCCCTCACCCCTTCCTACTTGCCTTCCTCCTCCCTCACCCCTTCCTACTTGCCTTCCTCCTCCCTCACCCCTTCCTACTAGCCTTTTTCCTCCCTCACCCCTTCCTACTTGCCTTCCACCTCCCTCATCCCTTCCTACTTGCCTTCCTCATCCCTCACCCCTTCCTACTTGCCTTCCACCTCCCTCACCCCTTCCTACTTGCCTTCCTCCTCCCTCACCCCTTCCTACTTGCCTTCCACCTCCCTCACCCCTTCCTACTTGCCTTCCTCCTCCCTCACCCCTTCCTACTTGCCTTCCACCTCCCTCACCCCTTCCTACTTGCCTTCCTCCTCCCTCACCCCTTCCTACTTGCCTTCCACCTCCCTCACCCTTCCTACTTGCCTTTTTCCTCCCTCATCCCTTCCTACTTGCCTTCCTCCTCCCTCACCCCTTCCTACTTGCCTTCCTCCTCCCTCACCCCTTCCTACTTGCCTTCCTCCTCCCTCACCCCTTCCTACTTGCCTTCCTCCTCCCTCACCCCTTCCTACTTGCCTTCCTCCTCCCTCACCCCTTCCTACTTGCCTTCCTCCTCCCTCACCCCTTCCTACTTGCCTTCCTCCTCCCTCACCCTTCCTACTTGCCTTCCTCCTCCCTCACCCCTTCCTACTTGCCTTCCTCCTCCCTCACCCCTTCCTACTTGCCTTCCTCCTCCCTCACCCTTCCTACTTGCCTTCCTCCTCCCTCACCCCTTCCTACTTGCCTTCCTCCTCCCTCACCCCTTCCTACTAGCCTTATTCCTCCCTCACCCTTCCTACTTGCCTTCCTCCTCCCTCACCCCTTCCTACTTGCCTTCCTCCTCCCTCACCCCTTCCTACTTGCCTTCCTCCTCCCTCACCCCTTCCTACTTGCCTTCCTCCTCCCTCACCCCTTCCTACTTGCCTTTCTCCTCCCTCACCCCTTCCTACTTGCCTTCCTCCTCCCTCACCCCTTCCTACTTGCCTTTCTCCTCCCTCACCCCTTCCTACTTGCCTTCCTCCTCCCTCACCCCTTCCTACTTGCCTTCCTCCTCCCTCACCCCTTCCTACTTGCCTTCCACCTCCCTCACCCTCACCCCTTCCTACTTGCCTTCCTCCTCCCTCACCCCTTCCTACTTGCCTTCCTCCTCCCTCACCCCTTCCTACTTGCCTTCCTCCTCCCTCACCCTTCCTACTTGCCTTCCTCCTCCCTCACCCATTCCTACTTGCCTTCCTCCTACCTCACCCTTCCTACTTGCCTTCCTCCTCCCTCACCCCTTCCTACTTGCCTTCCTCCTCCCTCCCTCCCTCCCTCCCTCACAGTACCTTGCAATCCACGAAGTATTTTCCTGACACGCTTTCCACCTCCTCAGACACTGCTAGGTGTATGGTCGTTTGGGCTCCCAATTCCTCGTCCTGGGGGAGAGAGGGGGGGGGGGGTGGTGGTTAGATACGACCATTATAATATGATGGATTAACGTAGGTAACAAACTTAATGTAAATATAAAACAAAGTCAGAAGTTCAGTATAATAATCAGAATTAATATGTAAAAAAATTAAACGCCCAAAAAAATAGTGGGTGGGTGGGTGGGTGGGTGGGTGAGTGAGTGGGTGGGTTAATGGGTGGGTGGGTGCGTGGGTGAGTGGGTTGGTTAATGGGTGGGTGGGTGCGTGGATGGGTGGTTGGGTGAGTGGATGGGTGGTTAGGTGAGTGCAGTACCTTGCAGATAATTTTACTCAGTGGATTTAATTCACCGGTCAAGAGAATTAGCGGATGAGGGTTTATTAAGTCGGTGTGGATGACACCCGGGTGAAGGCTGTTGGCTGTCACACCTGTGGATAAAGACTGGGGTGAAACAGGTGTACAGGTGTGATAATACCTGTAATTAGTGAAGGCAAGGTGTAGGTTAAGTAAACATTGTGGACGAAGCAAAATTATACTAAACTAACGTGACTTAATCTAAGATAAGTTAACTTTACCAATCAGACTTAGGAAGTTGAACTAAGAAAACTTGGATCAATCTAAATTAAGCTAAGCTAACATAATCTTACCTAAGCAAACCTAACTTGAGCTAACACTCCAAACAAGATATGAGGAATAGGTGGTGGTGATCTTAGAGAGAGAGAGAGAGAGAGAGAGAGAGAGAGAGAGGAGAGAGAGAGAGAGAGAGAGAGAGAGAGAGAGAGACTTACCGGTACCAGACAGTTTAGATGCCAGCTCCAGGGTAAAGAGAATATTACACACTTTACTCTTGCCGTACGCCCGGATCCTGTTGTAAGGTTCTGTCTTGAAGTTGAGAGCGGCAGAGGTGACATCCAGGCTTTTGATGAACCAGTGATTTCCTGAGGACACGTTCACGATACGGCTGGGGACACTCTGCTTCAGTAGCCCTGTTGAGTAATACACGTAGAGTTTAGTGTTAGGTGAACATATCTAGTTAAGGTAGAGTCTCAATGTTAATTTTGTCTCCTAACTGGTGCTAAGTGAATGTATCTAGTTAAGGTACAGTCCCAGTGTTAATTTTGTCTCCTAACTGGTACTAAGTGAACGTATCTAGTTAAGGTAGAGTCTCAGTGTCAATTTTGTCTCCTAACTGGTGCTAAGTGAACGTATTGTTACAACCTTCACACCCTCTTCTTCGACTCACTAGAGGATGTATAGTCAGCCCAGAGGCCCATTATATCAGAGGAGACTCAGAAATAACAGCTTCTGTTAACAGAGAGATTAAATGTTCAATACAGACCCTTACCCTATTTATGGTTAACAACCTCCTGACAGCTGACAGGTGTTTATTTCAATACCACTGGTCCCATTAAAACTGGTTTAATCAAAACACAGCTTTAAAATTACAACAAAATATATATAACAACAAAATATAATAGATATGTGCTCTCCGTCCTTGTGTATACACGAGGCCACAAATGAATTCACTCAGTATAATGTTATCTCCACCAAATACAATGTTCTCTCATTACTACAATAATCTTTAGACTATAATGAACATATTACACTTGAGTTAACACCATAACTATCCATGATTGTCCAGGTAATAATAGATAAATGTGCACCACACTAGCTTGACCCTCCTATCCTCCACAACCTAGCTACCCAGAGTGCCGCCAAAACCAAAACAATGTTCCGATACTTTCTTGTTTCATCAACATATAATTTTTAATTCTTTTTATACTTCACACCCGCTTCTTACAGTCTTTCATAACAGTATAAAAAATAAAAATACATTCTACAAAGTTTACAAAATGGTACACATACTAGTATACATACATATATAAAATAATCAGGACATTTATTAAAGCCTTTACCATAAGCTTGGAATTTCGATTCTAAAGAAAAACGAGAAACAACAGAATCTAAATACAATGGGTAACTGAAACAAATATTGAGGGAAGGGGGAGACGACCGTAATAGCATCTAGTTAAGATAAAGTCCCAGGGTTAATTTTGTCTACTAACTGGTGCTAAGTGAATGTATCTAGTTAAGGTAGAGTCTAGGTGTTAATTTAGGATTTTTTTCAATATTCAATATTTATGAACAATATTGACTAGATAACGGAACCAGGAGGAAGTTAATGAGGAAGAAGACATATCCTAGGAGGAGGAGGAGGAGGGGGAGGAGGAGGATGAGGTTAGAGAAGAGGAGGAAGACGTACCTAGGAGGAGGTTGGTCAGGAGGAAGTGTCCGTAGTGGTTGGTTGCCATGGTCAGCTCAAGATCATCTTTGGTCATTCTCTTGTCTTTAAAGCCAATTATACCCGCGTTGTTTACCTGCAAGTACAGGTGTGTTGTTTACACCTCTCTCTCTCTCTCTCTCTCTCTCTCTCTCTCTCTCTCTCTCTCTAAGCTTACTGACCCATACAACATATCCCTCTACTCCTAAGCCTATACACTTCTATCCATTCCTTCCTTTAGTCCTCAGCCCCTCTTACCCCTATCCCTAAGTCCATTCTACTTCTAGCCTGTAGCTCTTCCTGCATGTAGTCCTCAGCCCACAGCCTATCCTATTCCAGCTCTTACCCCTTACTGCTATTAGCCCTTAGCCCCTCCTAGCCTGAGTTCATCCTACCCCTAGCTCTCAGATCTTTCTACCTCTAGGTCAAAGCCCCTTCTACTTCCAGGCATTCCAATCCCACCCCCTCAGCCCATCTTGCCCTCCAGCCCCTCCTGCTCCCAGCCCCCAGCCACTCCTGCCCTTAGCCCCTCCACCCACTGTACTCACCAGGATGTGCAGGGATTTCTCCGTCAGTAGAATCTCATTGGCGAATTGCCTGACGGAGGCGAGGTCAGAGGTGTCCAGTTCCCTCACCACCACCTCCCCGACGCTTCCCTCAGCTTCCCGGATCCACGCTGAGCAAGATGATATACAGTTCAGGTGTTGTAAATGTACAGGTGAGGTGTTGTCAATATACAGCTCAGGTGTTGTCAATATAAAGGTGTTTTCAATATAAAGGTGTTGTCAATATACAGTTCAGGTGTTGTCGACCTTACCTGCCACTTTGCATGCTTTCTCCAGGTTCCTACAGGCCAGTATTACCCGGGCACCTCGACGCACCAGGTCCTTAGCGGTGAACTTCCCTAGACCTGCCGTAGGAATAAGACCCACTAATTACTGCAACACCTCAGTCCTATCACAGGTGGATGAATAATAGGTAGTGAGGAGGTGGGTGAAATTATGATGATTTAAACCTAGAAAGGGATGTGGCACTGTCATTATAAGAACAAGGTGTGGCACTGTCATGTTATTATAAGTACAAGGTGTGGCACTGTCCTATTATTATGAGTACAAGGGGTGGTAGTGGACTGTCATTATAAGTACAGGTGTGGCACTGTCCTATTATTATGAGAACAATGTGTGGCACTTTCCTGGTATTATGAGCACAAGGTGTAGTACTGGACTGTCATTATAAGTACAAGGTGTGGCACTGTCCTGTTATTATGAGTACAAGGTGTAGCACTGGACTGTCATTATAAGTACAAGGTGTGGTATTGTCCTATTATTATGAGTACAAGGTGTGGTACTGTCCTGTCATTATAAATACTAGTTGTGACACTATCATGTTATTATAAGTACTAGGTGTGGTACTGTCCTGTCATTATAAGTACTAGGTGTGGTACTGCCCTGTCATTATAAGTACTAGTTGTGACACTCTCATGTTATTATAAGTACTAGGTGTGGTACTGTCCTGTCATTATAAGTACACGGTGTGGCACTGTCCTGTCATTATAAGTACTAGGTGTGGTACTGTCCTGTCTTTATAAGTACTAGTTGTGATACTGTCCTTGTCATAATAAGTACAAGGTGTGGCACTGCCCTATTATCATTATAAGTACTAGGTGTGATACTGTCCTGTCATTATAAGTACTAGGTGTGGTACTGTCCTGTCATTACAAGTACAAGGTGTGACACTGTCATCACAAGTACTGACCTGCAGATCCACCAGTGACGATGGCAGTTTTCCCCGTCAGTGACCTTTGGGAGTGGCATCGACCCGAGGTTTTCCTGTACAAGATGCGAAGACCGAACAACACAGCCACCACCGTCACCAACACCTCGATCCACATGACTCAACGATGACTGAAAGAGGATGTGAGTCAGTTAGTGTGTGACTGAAAGAGGCTGTGAGTCAGTTAGTGTGAGTCACGGCTTTGAAACTCATATGTTATATCCGAGAGAGAGAGAGAGAGCATCAATTAGAAAGTTTATAATGAACTGTTAAGAGAATTGAACGACAGTAATTCATCCTGCTTTACCTGTATGATGACTTCAGGAGTTAGTTCACCTGGTGACTACTGAAGGGGGAGCAGGAGGAGGTTGTCAAGAGGCTCCTGTGTGTGTGTGTGTGTCGTTCTTGATAATGTCGGGGCTCAACTGACTCGTGTACTCTCTACCCTCCCACTATCTTCCCCTACCTCCCTCTTCCCCCTTCCCTCCATCTTCCACCCTTCCATCCTCCTCTTCGATCTCTCCCACTTCCCCCTCCTCCCTTTCCCCCCTCCTCCTCTCCGTCCTTCTCCTCCTCTTCCCTCTTCCCCCTCCCACACCTCCTACCCTCCCCCTTCTCCCAGCTTCCTTCCTTCCCTCCCTCCCTCCTTCCACCCCCTAACATCTCCACTAATTAAATTCTCTATTATTGAACTCAACGCAACTAAAAAAAATATGTAAAACAAAATATATTAATAACTTAATTTATATGTTATTATTATTTATTACTCGAAACAATCACATTAATTAAAGGTGTGGCAGGTAGAGGTACAGACTGAGTTGAATGTTATCAGATCACAGGTGAGATAACTTGTGGCACTGATAATTTTATCCAGACAAGAGAGTGCCAGGGTGCCATGGCAACTCAGTGTGTGTGTGTGTCGTTAATGAACTTTGTTATTGTAATGATTGTAATGCATTGCTGTAATTAAATGTGCTGTACTGTCATGTATAAATGTGTGTGTGTGTGTGTGTGTGTGTGTGTGTGTGTGTGTGTGTGTGTGTGTGTGTGCGTCATCACAGAAAGCAGGCAGGGCTGATAACACAGTATAGATATGTGTTATCAACATTGTGTGATGTAACTAGTTCTCTGTCACTTGAAAAGGCAGTGATGATGATGATAATGATGATGATGATGATGATGATGATGATGATGACGACGACGACGACAACGACGACGACGACGATGATGATGTTGATGATGATGATGATGATGATGATGACGACGACAACGCCGACGATGACGATGATGATGATGGTGATGATGATGATGGTGATGATGATGAGAGTGATGAGGGCGCTAATTATCCTATCCTAATCAAACCTAACCTAACGTAACCAGCATGACCTGACCTAACCTGGGACATCGAGGGCACCTGACCTGAGTACACGCCATTGATCTATAATAAGCCCTCTCCTTCACAACTCAAAAGGAGGCATTCAATAATCTCTAAGTCCAACAGCTGCGTCTTTTGTTTGGCAGGTCCTCCTCCTCCTGGTGAAACTTCCGCGTCCTAAATGACAGAATGTTCCCGGAAGAAAATGAACTGCAGAGAGAGAGAGAGAGAGAGAGAGAGAGAGAGAGAGAGAGAGAGAGAGAGAGTTAAGGGGAAACTCACTCATATTCTAGGTCATCCCTCAAGCTTCATCTCTAACAAACACTCATGACGTCACACTATCTACCTATCAACATCCCTTACACGTTCCCTTATCAACATGGCTCTGACGTCACTAACCACAACACTTCATAGTAACAACCACCGGCCAATCACATGAGGTTAAAAACATCATCACGTTTTCTATTGGATAGGGGAGACTCGTGTAGGTCATAAGCCTGTAATAAATGAGACTGAGACGTTGATTATCTCTCAAGGATCTCTCCTCCCCCCCCCCCTCTCTCTCTCTCTCTCTCTCTCTCTCTCTCTCTCTCTCTCTCTCAACATCAACGTCAACACAACTTCGAAATGAACTGATGAAATGGAAGAGAGAGAGAGAGAGAAAGAGAGAGAGAGAGAGAGAGAGAGAGAGATAGAGAGAGTTACCAATACTATTACACCCACATCATATATACCGCATTTGCCACAACACCACCCCCTCCCTACCCCTCCCCCCCCCCCTCTGCCACAAAGGACCTACCATTTTGCAATATCTCATCTCCTCCGCGCTAGTAACTGCTCCCTCAGCCTTTGTAGCCACACGTTCACTTGCCGTTCTTATGTGAAAAACTCCTCGTAATCTGCCGGATGTGAACGATTCTGCTCTCTCTCTCTCTCTCTCTCTCTCTCTCTCTCTCTCTCTGTTCCTTTCCCCTTCTCACTCTTTCTATGCTCTCTCTTCCCATGTCTCCCTCCATCCCACTCATTCACCCTCCTTCTCCCACTCTCCCCTCCCCCCTCCCACTCATTCACCCTCCTTCTCCCCCTCTCCCCTCCCCCCTCCCACTCATTCACCCTCCTTCTCCCCCTCTCCCCTCCCCCCCTCCCACTCATTCACCCTTCTTCTCCCCCTCTCCCCTCCCTCCCTCCATCTAAGGCCGTTCTGTCCCTTCCATATTCCATTATAGGTGTCATCAATTCCCCCACAACCATCAACCCCACACACACACGCTTCATTGATTTGGTGGAAGTCATCAATTGATCTATCTATCTATCTATCTATCTATCTATCTATCTATCTATCCCTCTCTCTTTCATTCTACCTCCCCATTTCTCTCAGTCTCTCTGTCTCTTTCTTTCTTTCTGTCTGTCTGTCTGTGTCTCTTTCTCTCTCAGGGGTGACTTTTTCCCCCACACAAACAAGGGCCGGTGAAGAGTTACACGTCAAGGTGCCTCCTACACTGACAGGTAACTAAGACACACAGGTGAGGGAGAGTGAGGTACACGGACAGACAAACAGACAGACAGACAGTCTCTAATTATGCTCTCGTGACAATTAAACTTTCTATCTGTAACATGCAATTGTGAAAGTTTCTAAAGGTATTGATGTTAAACTTTCTTTCTTCAACCCATAAAGGTTAAAGTAAACACATATATACTTTCTAAAGGCGGTCACATGACGGAATACTACTTTCGCCGAGCAACACACAACACACAAAACTTTCTCCTAGCAACAAGATTAAGAGAAAGTCAACACAACTTTCCAAATGTACGGAGCATAATTTAGCATTTCTGAAAAGGTTAGGTTAGGTTAAGGCACAGGACAATGGGATTCCAGGAGTGAAGAAGTGAATATTTACCTCAGCCAACATGTGGATGCAAGGCAGGCAAGGTGTACCAGCGTTCAACCTTGACCTCCAGACATGTAACAAAGGTAAGAGGGGAAGGCGGTCACACACACACATAATAATGGAGGAAAATGCAGTAGGCCTATTGACTTATACTGGGTAGTCCCGTTTACACCCAACCCCTATTGCTCATATATCCATCCAACCTATGTTTGAAGCTATCCAGCGTATTCGAGTTAATGATGATGTTTGGTAACTTGTTCCACTCGTCCACTGCTCTACTTCCAAACCGATGTTCACCTATTTCGCGCCTAAACCTAAATTTGACTAATTTAAAACCATTGTTACGAGTTCGCTCCTGGTTGGATAGTTTGGGTACCTTTGTTATATCACCTTTGCTTAGCCCTGACTTCCATTTATACCTAGATCATATCGCCCCTCACTCTACGTCTCTCGAGGGAGTGCAAATTAAGATGCTTTAACCTGTCTCTGTACTCAAGGTTCCTAATGCCCAGGATTAGTCTTGTCATTCTTCTCTGAATTCTTTCTTGGGATTCTATATTCATTTTGTAGTACGGTGACCAGAACTGAACTGCGTAATCCAAATAAGGTCTCACAAGCGCAAGATATAGTTTTAGGGTGACCTCGCTAGTCTTGTAATTTACACTCCTTGTAACACACACACACACACACACACACACACACACACACACACACACACACACGCCATTACCTGTGTGTTTTTGCGGAAACTTGCCGGGTCAACTGCCACTTAGCCAACTTATTCCTCTAATCACGTCATGAAACTGTGATTTGGGCGGATTTGTTGATACTGGTGGTCGTGAATTGACCCCTTGTTATGCTGTTGCCTCCTACTTCCTTCTCCTGCCTCCTACTGCCTCCATATGCCTTCTCCTGCCTCCCAGTGCCTCCTACTTCCTCCTCCTGCCTCCTACTGCCTCCCACTGCCCCCTACTGCCTTCACCTGCCTCCTACTGCCTCCATATACCTTCTCCTGCCTCCCAGTGCCTCCTACTTCCTCCTCCTGCCTCCTACTGCCTCCTACTGCCCCCTACTGCCTCCTCCTGCCTCCTACTGCCTCAATATGCCTTCTCCTGCCTCCCAGTGCCTCCTACTGCCTTCTCCTGCCTCCTACTGCCTCCTATTGCCCCCTACTGCCTTCACCTGCCTCCTATTGCCTCCTACTGCTCCCTACTGCTTTCTCCTGCCTCCAACTGCCCCCTACTGCTTTCTCCTGCCTCCTATTGCCCCCTACTGCCTTCTCCTGCCCCCTATTGTCTCCTATTGCCCCCTACTGCCTTCTCCTGCCCCCTATTGTCTCCTACTACTTCCTACTTCCCAACCCACACCACTAAAGACACCCCCACAGCACATCAACCCACACCACTAAAGACACCCCCACAGCACATCAACCCACACCACTAAAAACACCCCCACAGCACATCAACCCACACCACTAAAGACACCCCCACAGCACATCAACCCACACCCCTAAAGACACCCCCACAACACATCACCAACCCATACCCCCAACACTTCCCCAACACACCCTTTAACACATCTCCACACAAAGTAGTAGTGTGGGGATGTGTTGCGGGATGTGTGTTAGGGTGTGTTGGGATGTGTTGGGAGTCTCCAGTCACTAAGAACACCCCAGGAGTGACGCACCATTACCGATTAAACTACACTTAGCAACTGTCAGCCATTGTCAGTCAACGTCTACAAAAGTCAGCATCAGGAAAGTAATATATTAATTCTGACCTAATGCTCTGATCTCAACTTGAACACTCTGTCAGATATTGCTGAGTTCTGTACTGGACATACATACATACATACATACATACATACATACATACATACATACATACTGTACATACATACATACATACATACATACATACATACATACATACATACATACATACATACATACATACATACATACATCAAGTACACTGTTAAATTGTAATTGTGAGAGGCAACAGCACTGTTAAAACTGTGTTATGCTGTGTTAAGCTGTGATCGTGAACGTTACCATCACTGTGTTAAGCTGTGGTGGTGAGCATCAAGACTGTGTAGTGAGCGAGGAAAGAAAAATGATTATGACAAAATCGATAGCTTGAATATTAGAGCCAAGATGGTGGTGGTGGTGGTGGTGCTGGAACCCGGCCTCCTGGGAGAATCCGGCCAGAGAGAGAAACTCGGCCTCCTGGAGAACCCTGCCTCCTGGAGAATCTGGCCTTCTGGAGAACCTGGCCTCCTGGATAACCCGGCCTCAGAGAGAAATCCGGCTTCCTGGAAAACTCTACCTCCTGGAGAACCTGGCCTCCTGGAGAATCGGGCCTTCTAGAGAACCCGGCCTCCTGGATAACCCGGCCTTAGAGAGAAACCCGACCTTCTGGATAACCCTACTTCCTGGATAACCCGGCCTCCTGGATAACCCGAGAGAAATCCGGCTTCCTGGAGAACCCAACCTCCTGAATAACCCGGCTTCCTGGATAACCCGGCCTCAGAGAGAAACCCGGCCTCCTGGATAACCCGGCCTTAGAGAGAAACCCGGCCTCCTGGATAACCCGGCCTTAGAGAGAAACCCGGCCTCCTGGATAACCCTGCCTCCCGAAGAACCCTGCCACGCGATTTTCTGGCTAACATAAAAGACGTACTCTACCTGACTCTCGTTGGCGCTCCAGTAATAGGTTCGAGAGATTATAATCCACACAAAATATTCATACACAATAACAACACAATCCAGTAGAGTGAACCTTACTGTCACATAACTGATAAACTAAACACTATAATGATTAACTGTACTTTAACACCTATGGTCTTTTAAACGTGTAATGGGGTTAGTAGTTAAATTACCATCAACAAATAAAAACTATGAGCACACACACACACACACACACGCACACACACACACTCAACCATGACCCTGAGTGTACACAGTAAGGAATCATATCAGAGGTTTAAAATATATAAGAAAATGATTATGAAATGTGTATGTGTGTGTGTGTGTGTGTGTGTGTGTGTGTGTGTGTGAATTATGTCAACGAACCCGACTAAACCAACACGTGTATAGTACAGGTTCAAGTACATTCAAGAACCTGTCCAGTACTTGGCAATAGTGCGTAACAGAGAACAGACCGACATCCCGACCTGCCGACCTGTCGACCTACCGACCTGCTAATAAGCTGCCAAGTAATAAAGAGGATAAGTAGGTAAGTGACAGAAAGAAAGTGTCACGTGTGTGTATGTGTATCAGTGATCGGACAGTACACCTTTAAGCCTCAGCGTGAGTGCCATCTTACATCACACACACACACACACACACACACACACACACACACACACACTGCACCAGTATCATAACACCTCTGAACTCGTGAGACCTCTTCTTAAAAAACGATAATTACTGAACCACAACAATCACAATCACTACAATGACCACAACAACCACAACAATCACCACTTGGACTTATTGACGCCACATCTCTGTCTATGGATGAATGGATGATGGATGAAACACTGACAGGAAATTCACTCAGAAGATGATAATGTCAAAACCGCCTGTCGAGTTCCAGAGAGAGAGAGAGAGAGAGAGAGAGAGAGAGAGAGAGAGAGAGAGAGAGAGAGAGGCTATTATATTCTCCCTGGTTTTCGGAGTTGGGATAAGTTGTTATCTCGTAACCTCTCTCTCTCTCTCTCTCTCTCTCTCTCTCTCTCTCTCTCTTTGTCCCCTTCCTACTCTCTCTCCCCTAATCCATTCTCCACTCTCCCAAGCCCCTCCCTGCTCTCCTTCCCTCTCCAAATCCTTTCCTTACTCTCATCCCTCTCCAAATCCTCTTCTAACTCTCCCCTCTTACTCCCTACTTCCTTTCATCCTTACACCTCCCTCTCTTCCTTCCCTCTCTGTCATTTTTTGCCTCTCATCTCGTCCTACCAACCACACACCTCTGTCTATCTGTCTGTCTGTCTGTCTCTCACTTCCCCTACCATAACATATCGGTCATTTTCACATAGTTCGACCTCTCTCTCTCTCTCTCTCTCTCTCTCCCGTAACAAATCTCACATTTTCACCCCACGTCGACCCACCCTCCCTTTCTCTCCCCCCGTAAAAAGTAAAATATAAAATAGATTTCCAGCCCTGACCAACATTTTATCTGTTGTGTTGTTGCTGTGATTCTCCCAGTCAGCTGCCCTACAATTGAATACTATTTCCATAATTGAGTTTAACATGACCACAGCCACAGAAACCTAACCTGGGGGAGAGGGGAGGGGAGGGGAAGGAGTATTGGGAAAAAGCTGGATAGGGGAGGTGGTAAAGGAGGAGGGGATAGGTGGAGATGGGATAGGGAGAGGAGGGGAGAAATGGGGGAAGCGAGGTAAGGGGTAAGGGTGGACCTGACCATTTCAATCCTGTAAGGGGTAAGGTAGTAGGGGAAAGGAGGGATGGGGGGAGGGGTAAGGGTGATGAGTGTGGATGTAGGGGTGTGGAAGGGTATGGAGGGAAGAACGTAGGGGGTGGAGGGTAGGTAGGCGCTGGTCATCCCAATCTTGTTATTTTTATGTCTCATTTGTGCCTTTGAATTTTGGGGGGGGGAGGAAAGGGGGAGAAGGGGAAATGGAGGGTGGGAGGGTGGGAGGGAGAGAGGGAGAGAGGGAGAGAGGGAGGGAGGGAGGGAGGGAGGGAGGGAGGGAGATAGAGGAGAAATGCAGACTTTATTTATCTTTCCATTTATTTTTGGTTTGTGTGTGTGAGGAAAGAGAGAGAGAGAGAGAGAGAGAGATGCTGGGGAAGGCACGATGATTGTCCTCTGATGGAGAATTTATCTGAGTTACCCCGGCAATTTCTTTCACGTTTTCTCCCTTTCTTCCTCTTTCGCTGTTATGTAGACTTTCATTCACTTTCTCCCCTTCTTTCACGTTCTGTATTATTATTATTATTATTATTATTATTATTATTATTATATGCATCCGAGGTACCCATAGTCAACCTAGCTGTGACTGAGTACCTGACTTTACACACACACACACATACACACTACACACACACACACACACACAGGGAAAAGCAAGCACATCCACACCGCCTCTAACAGGTTGTCAGGAATAAATGTGTGTATTAAAGTGTATATGTCTCTGTCTGTGTATATGCGTGTATGTATATGTGTGTGTGTGTGTGTGTGTGTGTGTGTGTGTGTGTGTGTGTGTGTCTCTGTGTGTGTGTGTGTATGTGTGTGTGTGTGTGTGTGTGTGTGTGCATGTCTGTATATATTCACTCATAAATATAGAATGAAAAAAAACGAAAACAAGAGAAACGAAAAACAAATAATAAGACGAAACACCAAACGGGGGAACAAGAGAAAGGAAACGAGAATAAGAGTAACACATAATAAATGACCCGTAGAACAAACCTCTCCTCTGGGACGGTAGACGGGCACAGAATAAAAGAATAAACGAGGGGAAGAGAGAGAGAGAGGAAGAGGGACAACAACCAAGAGAGACGAAGAGATGAACGAATAACGAGAGAATAACAAAGAATAAAGATTGAGAGAGAGAGAGAGAGAGAGAGAGAGAGAGAGAGAGAGAGAGAGAGAGAGAGAGAGATAAGAGCTACCAGGACTTATGTGAATATTCAAAACACTGTTGGATGAACGCCGAGGCTAAGGACCCTTTGCAGGGGAATTTCAGACGAACTTTCTCCTGCCAAACTTTTTCAAACAACGTCATTATACCACGAATTTTACCCTTGCCTCCCCACCTACCTCACTCTCCTCCCCATCTACCTTCTCTCCCCACCTAACTCCCTTTCCTACCTCTCCCCTCCCACCTATTCCCTCATTACCTCTTCCTTCCCCTATTCCTTTTTCCACCTATCCTTCTACCTCTCCTCTCTCCATTTATACTCCCCACCTACCTCCTCTCCCCACCTCACCTACCTCCTCTCCCCCACCTCAACTAACTCCCTTTCCTACCTATCCCCTCCCTACCTACCCTCCCCACCTCACCTATCCTTTGACCTCTCCTCTCTTCACTTACGCTCCCAAGCTCCTCTCACTCTCCCCACATCTTCCATTCTACCCTCCCCACCTACCCTCCCCACCTACCCTCCTTTCCCTACCTCTTCCTTACCCACATCCCCTCCTTATTTCTCCCCTCCCTAACTCTACCCTGAATCCCTCCCTGCCCCCCCCCTCCCAACAATCCCTCCCTGCCCCCCCTTCCCAACAATCCCTCCCTGCCCCCCCCCTTATCACCTCCAGGCTACTGAGGTTGGTTAAAACTTTGATACATTATACATAGTTTGCGATATATTAAAGTATTTTTACGCAAATTTGTGTTATTTTCCGATATTTCCCGTTATTGTGAGGTATTTTCCGTTATTTTCCGTTATTTTTCGTTATTTTGCGGTAATTTGTTTTATTTTATTTTATTTTAAAGTTTTATGTTGTATTTCGGGAAAACAAATCAATGATCCTTTATAATTTTATCAAGGTCATTTTAATACCAATTTGAGAGAGAGAGAGAGAGAGAGAGAGAGAGAGAGAGAGAGAGAGAGAGAGAGAGAGAGACACACTGATGTACCAGTGGTTGAGGCCACACAGGACCACTAATGGCCACTATACTGGTGCAGGAGGAGAGATATGTCCCCCGGGGCCACACGGTGCTGATGGTAGCCATTACTCCTGATGGCCACACACGCTGTCCACCCCTGCTAGTTCACTGTCCACCCCTGCTAGTTCACTGTCCACCACTCCTAGTTCACTGTCCACCCCTGCTAGTTCACTGTCCACCCCTGCTAGTTCACTGTCCACCACTCCTAGTTCACTGTCCACCCCTGCTAGTTCACTGTCCACCCCTGCTAGTTCACTGTCCATCCCTGCTAGTTCACTGTCCACCACTCCTAGTTCACTGTCCACCCTTGCTAGTTCACTGTCCACCCCTGCTAGTTCACTGTCCATCCCTGCTAGTTCACTGTCCATCCCTGCTAGTTCACTGTCCACCCCTGCTAGTTCACTGTCCACCCCTGCTAGTTCACTGTCCACCCCTGCTAGTTCACTGACCATCCCTGCTAGTTCACTGTCCATCCCTGCTAGTTCACTGTCCATCCCTGCTAGCTCACTGTCCACCCCTGCTAGTTCACTGTCCACCCCTGCTAGTTCACTGACCATCCCTGCTAGTTCACTGTCCATCCCTGCTAGTTCACTGTCCATCCCTGCTAGTTCACTGTCCACCCCTGCTAGTTCACTGTCCACCCCTGCTAGTTCACTGACCATCCCTGCTAGTTCACTGTCCACCCCTGCTAGTTCACTGTCCATCCCTGCCAGTTCACTGTCCACTCCTGCTAGTTCACTGTCCACCCCTGCTAGTTCACTGTCCATCCCTGCTAGTTCACTGTCCACCCCTGCTAGTTCACTGTCCACCCCTGCGAGTTCACTGTCCACCCCTGCTAGTTCACTGTTCACCCCTGCTAGTTCGTTGTTCACCCCTGTTGGTTTACATTCTACTAAAACTAGTCTGCCAACACTAACCTACCAACACCACAGCTCTTCCAACATAACCAACACTACAGTCTGACAACATAACAGTCTACAACACTACAGACGATCAACACTAACCTTCCAACACTCGTCTTCCCACATCACAGATCTTCCAACACAATACACTCGCTCACAACCAACAAAGAAATAAACCTACAGTACATATTCTTAAAATAAAACAAGGAAAAACAAAATCGCAGAGTTTTTTCCCCTCAACTTATAAACACACATTCTGGTTGACACAGTTAGCGGGTTGCCAACATGAGACGACACTAATGGTGATTGACATCTTATCCGGTAATGGAAGGTTGCTGTTAGGGGTAGTTAGTTGTTCTCTAGCCAATAAGAGCGCCAGTACTGAGCATAATGGGGTACTTAGGTTATTGGATTAACTATAGAGGAGGGTAGGTCATTAGCTCTGGGTACGTGGGTTAGGGTGGGGTCTGGGTACGTGGGTTAGGGTGGGGTCTGGGTACGTGGGGTTGGGTGGGGTCTGGGTACGTGGGGTTAGGTGGGGTAGGGTAGTTTAGTTTAAATCAAGTTAAGTTAGGTCAAATTAAGTTATGTCAAGTTAGGTTAGGTTAAGTTAGGTAAGATTAAATTAGGTTGCAGTAAGTCAAGTCAAGTTACGTTAAATTAAGCTAAATTAAATTCAAACAAGTCAAGTTAGATTAAGTTATCCTAAGCCCTACGCTGCCGTCCACTGTACAGGCGCACTAGAGACCCAATCAGCCCCTAGCGAGCAAAGACCAACTGTTTTGTACTCAGAGAAGGATAGAGCAGCTCTCTAGCCAAGATGGATGGAGAGCCAGACGAGGGGATAGTCGGTACTAAATTTACGATTCACGTTCCGGATTCCTGGCGCCGCTTCCAGAAGAGAGAGAGAGAGAGAGAGAGAGAGAGAGAGAGAGAGAGAGAGAGAGAGAGAGAGAGAGAGAGAGAGAGAGAGAGAGAGTCAATTGGCATTCTACTTGAAGGCAAGAAAGAGATAATCTACTAACGAATGAGAAGGGGGAAAATGGTAATAATTAGCCATAATCAGAGAGAGAGAGAAGGGAAAAGAGGAATAATGAGTAATAATAACCAATAATTTGCGATAATAATGGAATGAATAGGTGTGTGTTGGCGCTTATCTCTCTATACCCTCCTTCCCTTATCTCATTATTCTTCTTTATCTAATTCCTCTTTCTTCTCTTCATTCTTTTTTCTTCTCCATATCTTTGTGCATTATTAACTCTTTATTCTTTTCCTTCTATGTCTGTTTTCTGATTATTATCTTCCCTTCTGTCTCTGTTCTTTCGTTGTTTGTTTTATTACGTGTTTCTTTGTCTGTTTTTCTATTCCACGACGTTTATCGGCTTACTTCTCTTCCTCTATTCTTCTTCTTGAATTTACTTGTTATCTTTCTCTCTCTATCTCTTAAGCATCATCTCTCTCTATTCCTTAGTTATTACTTCTCTCTATCTCATGGTTATAACCCTCTCTCTATCTCCTATTTATTACTCTCTCCCTATCCCTTCTTTATTATTCTCTCTCTTCCTCTCTCCATTTACTTATTCTCTCTCTCTCTCCCTTTCTCTCTCTCTATTCTCTATTTATCACCCTCTATCCCCTACCTATCACCCGCTTTCTCCCCCTTCGTTATCGCACCTTTTCTTCTCTCTCTATCTCTCCTTTATCACCCTCTCTCTATCTCTCCTTTATCACCCTCTCTCTATACCTCTCTACCTTCGCTACTTCTCCCCACAATGAACCACTAAGGGCCGCCACTTACTCCCGCTGCTCCACAATACATTAACTGTAATGTCCTACTTTTTGGGACATACGTTTACCACGTTATCTTGTTACTCGGCTCTCTACGTGTTCTTGGTGTACGTGTACGTGTTATTGGTGTCCGTGTACGTGTTCTTGGTGTCCGTGTACGTTTTTATTTGTGTATTGTGTATGTAAAGGGATGGGGGTGAAGTGGGTGGGGTAGTGTGTGTGTGTGTGTGTGTGTGTGTGTGTGTGTGTGTGTCATCAGATCTAGTTAAAACACACACACACACACACACACACACACACACACACACACACACACACACACACACAGACAACACCCAAATCTGATATTCTCAAAACCAACCTTCATTTTCCCATCAAGGTTTAACAACATTTACCTGCCATAACCTTAATTAAGTTTGATCCTAACGACCGAACATTATCCACCACCTGTTACAACTTCAGTCAGCTGTGTACCGAAGACCTGAGCAGCGGTGGAGGAAAGACTGAAACTCGGTCGTGGCGTGGCGAGATGGGGGTAATTCTTTCGTCATTATATGCAGATAGCCTCTCCTATCTCCTCCTCCTCCTCCTCTTCCTTCTTCTCTTCCTCTCTCCCTCCTTCTCCTTTCCCTTCTTCTTCTCTATCCTCCTTCTCCCACCTACCTTGTCATTTTTTGGAGCTGTGTATATTTTTTTACAAAGAAATCGATATATGAAACTAGTAACACACACACACACACACACACACACACACACACACACACACACACACACACACACCTGAGCATTATATAAAACACATCCCTATGAACCACTGAATTTATTATTACTCTCCTAAAGCATTATAAAAACAATTGAGCCCTTCAAGAGCTCCGGCAGACTCATAAGAGGTTCCTCGAGAGCGTGTGAGCCCTTGTGAGAGTTCCATAGCCTGTGTGTGTGTGTGTGTGTGTGTGTATGTGTGTGTATGTGTGTGTGTGTGTGTGTATGTGTGTGTCTCAGCAACTAGAGGCAATACCTGGGTTATTGTGTTGACCGACCTCTTGTGCGTTGTGTTATTCCTCCTTGTGTGTGTGTGTGTGTGTGTGTGTGTGTGTGTGTGTGTGTGTGTGTGTGTGTTTACAAGTTAAGAATATGAACAACTATACGTTAATATTTAAAACTCGTTATCTTAGCACTTTATTCTTACTTCCTCTCTCCTATTCCCTTCCTTTCTTCAACATTTCTCTACTTCCTTATTCCACCCTACAGAAAAAACGGAGAAGAGGAATAAAGACAAACATAGAAACAGATAAAATAAACACAATCACCAAGAGTATAAATCACCTCACTAATGAAATCGAGAAAATGACGAAATTAAATCCAGTTTAGTGACAAGAGAAGCTAATGTGTTAAATAATGATGCATCTCTCTCGCTCTTCCTCAGAACTTAGGTAAGAATAGGACAGGTTTTTTCTGGTTCTATTAATGACCTCACATTACAGACTCACCTCAGATGAAAGAGTCGTATTAAAGGGGTCGGTGGGGTAAGGGATAAGGGGTGGGAGAGGGGGAGCGTCAAAGTAAAGTGGAAAGGTGACTATAATTAATGGCACTCTCTTGGACAGGTGAATCAATTAACCACTGGGTAATTAAGGTGTTAATGACTTCTTGATGGAGTCTTATTCTTTGAGCATAAGATAAAAGTTAATTAGCCCTTTAGCAGGTGTTTTATACTCATCCTAAATGACCTGAGTGAGGGATTTTTTTGCCTAAGTGAAGGTTGGTTATTTTTTTACGAGAATTATATTACGTAGTCAAGGATAGTGGTCCTATATTCACCAAATCCTTCATCAGTAGTGGGAAGGATACAGCCATGATATCCTATAAGTATCCTATACCAACTCTTTCTTTATCGTTATGTCTGTGTGTCTAATATTATCACCTCTTCTTCCCTCTTTCGTTTATTTATTCTCCCTCTCACTATTCTCGTATTTATTCCCTTCTTCTTCTTCTTCTTCTTCTTCTTCTTCTTCTTCATGTCTCTTATTCTTTGTTGTTTTCTCCTCCTGCTTCTGTGCTTTATTCTTCCTCTTCTCCCACGTTGATCCCCTTTTTCTTACTCCCCTTTCTTCTTCTCCCACGTATATTCTTCCCATTTATGTTTTCTCATCTATCTCCTCTCTCCCACGTTCATCACCCTCTCCCTTCCCATCGTTCCTCACTCCCCCTCCCTGCTCCTACTCTATCTCTCCCTCTCCTTGCTCCTACTCCTCCTCTCTCCCTCCATGTTCCCACTATTCTTCTCTCTCCGTCTACCACGCTCCTCTTCCTCTCCCACTATACCTCTCCCTCTCCCACTCTTCCTCCTTCCCACATTTCTCCCACTACAGAGGGAGACATTGACCCCAAACTACCACTCATACATTCATACATACATTCATACATACATACATACGCACAAAGTACACATAAAGACAAAGACAAACGCACTACCTGGGTGTGTCAGAGCCAGGCAGTAAATATTGTGGGAACAAAGAGTTAGGTGAGTGAGAGCCTGACCACAGGACGCCACAACTTGGTTGGTGTTAAATAAGTAACACGAACAAGACACCACAGTATTAATTATTTTTTCACGTAAACAACGAACTAACATTGACTATCTTAATCAAAACTATTTTATTATATTTACATTCGATTATATTTCTATCATTTGCTTTAAATATATCAATAACTCAAGAAATAAATGAAAAAACAATAACATTGATAGGTGCGTGGCCGTGTTCGTGGTGATTCTCCAACACTGGCCGCGTCACCTTAAGGACGTGTATTGGCCGCTCCGGGAACTCAACTTAAACGACGGTGACGGCCAGTTATTACGATGGATGACCCGAGAAGGAAGGGTTTTATTGGTCGAGTAATGGTTATTTACTGATACCAGGGAGCGTCCGTCCCAACACTGCTTTAAACTCACTGTATTTTATAATACTAATTGAGAGATAAGGTTACAGGTAGGTAGAGAGAGAGAGAGAGAGAGAGAGAGAGAGAGAGAGAGAGAGAGTTTGTATTCAGGGTTAAGCTAAAATCTTGTTGGACTTGTAAGTGTGTATATGTATATGTATAAATGTGTGTGTGTGTGTGTGTGTGTATGTTTATAGATGTGGACGTAAACCTGACTACACCCCCCCCCCCCCCACGTACAGTCCTTGCGTCACCCCGTACATGAAGATACCACATGGACACAGCCAGCAGCAACATGTCCGTGATTATTGTACGTGTCCAAAGGTGAGAAAACCCCTTCACAAACACTTATATTTATTACACGTTATTACAGGTATTCACAATTACCGTAATTACACCTGGCGAGAGTCTTTGATGATATCAGGTATAGAACGTGAAATGACAGACTGAAAACACTGGCTCAATGGCTCATCTGACATTAGATTCTATATTGATAAGCTGTAGTCTGATAAGCTGTAATCTGACATAGAATCCGGTATTGATAAGCTGTAATCTGACATAAAATTCGGTATTGATAAGCTGTACTCTGGCAAAATCCGGTATTGATAAGCTGTAACCTGACAGTGAATTCAATATTAGTAAAATCTGACAGTTCAAAATCCTATATAGGTATAAAAATCTGTCCGGTTTTTTCGGCCTGACTAACCTGACAGAAGATAGTAAAAAAAATC
The DNA here is from genome assembly GCA_958450375.1 of Homarus gammarus. NCBI lineage: Eukaryota > Metazoa > Arthropoda > Malacostraca > Decapoda > Nephropidae > Homarus > Homarus gammarus. Next base: position 544,595 of record CAUDMG010004128.1, on the reverse strand, counting down.
ATCTTCCACTATGTCCGGCAGGTCCTAAGTTCCAATCCTGGTCCCCAGCTGTCAATTCCTAGTTCCCAGCTCCCAATTCCTAGTTCCCAGCGGCCAATTCCTAGTTCCCAGCTAACAAATCCTAGGCCCCAGCAGGCAATCCTTAGTTCCCAGGAGTCAATTTCTTGTTCCCAGCTAACAAATCCTAGCTCCCAAACGCCAATTCTTAGTTCCCAGTCTCCAATTCCTAGTCCCAGCTGCCAATTCCTAGTTCCCAGCTCCCAAACCCTAGTTCCCTTATACCAATCCCTAGTTCCCAGCTCCCAATTCCTAGATCCCAGCTCCCAATTCCAAGTTCCCATGTACCAATCCCAAGTACCCAGCTCCCAATTCCTAGGTCACAGCTCCCAATTCCAAGTTCCCAGCTGGCAATTCCTAGTTCCCAGCTCCCAATTCCTATTTCCCAGTCGCCAATTCCTAGTAGACCACCCTCTCCCTCACAGGACCAACACAACAGAATAACACCACCACAATCTCTTCGTCCCTCTCACTCAGTAATTTGGGTCTCTTGTCGGCCATGTACAAGCGACTGTTTCTGAAGCACTTATGAGATTATTTCAGAGACTCAGAGTTAGTACGATGCTGTTTTGGGGGAGTCTTGAGTGTGTGTGTGTGTGTGTGTGTGTGTGTGTAATAATAATAATAATAATTAACGGTTTATTGAAAGAGCTTGGCAGCCAGAAGGCTGAAAATATACAGTTACATATTTGGGGAATGGGTTACGAATTACAAATAATATACAAGTAACATAAGTGACACAAATAAGACATATAATAACTTAGCTGGGGAAAAGCTCAAACTACAGTTCAATTCAACATAGTGACAGTGTTACAGTATTACAAGTTATTGATAATTTTTACAATGGTTGGGACTGGGCTGTTCTTATAGCGATCAGTTCGTGCACGTATGGGCTGGATGCGGTTGTGGTGTCGAACAGCAATTCTCGGACAAGGGACCTCGGGTGGTAGTAGGAGCCGGTGTCGGGGATGGTGTAGAAGCTTCTTACCAAATTTGCAGGTGAGGTCGTGGTGATGGTCAGTGAGAGTCGAAAGGGTCAGTGTGTTGAGCGCTTCTTGATATGTGGAGTAGGAGGAGGAGAGAATAATCTTGCATGCCCTCTTTTGCACTTTTTCTAGGTGTTTACGTTGTGTGGCATTTAGGGAGGAAGACCAGGTGGGGGAGGCATAGGTGAGCTTGGGAAGTATGAATGTTGTGTAAACACTGAGGAGCTCGTGTGTGTGTGTGTGTGCGTGTGTGTGTGTGTGTGTGTGTGTGAGAGAGAGAGAGAGAGAGAGAGAGAGAGAGAGAGAGAGAGACGTCAACACATCAACTTTACAACACAAATTGAAATATCTCATCCCATCCTTCTACTGACTCCCACAACAACACCCCCATAACAACACCCCCACAACAACACCCCCACAACAACACCCCCACAACAACACCCCCACAACTACACCCCCACAACAACACCCACAACAACATCCCTACCAAAACCACACAACACCCCAACAACACCCCCACAACAACACCCCAACCCCCACAACAACACCCACAACAAAACCCTCCACAACAACACTCCCACCAAAACTACACAACACCCCCACAACACCCCAACAACACCCCCACAACAACACCCCTACCCCCACAACAACAACACCCCCACAACAACATCAGCTCACTGGAATCGCACCGTCGTGGTTAAATGAAAAAAAAAAAAACAACTCAGAGTTCGAGACTTTAAAAATAAGACGAACATTCCCAGTTACTTCAATTAGCAGTAAAGTTTGGATAAAATACAACCAACAGATGCTCAGGATAACCCAGGTGTCTTGTCTGGTGGAGGAGGACCTTGTTGTTAGGGTGCAAGTTAAAGAGTTGGGTTAAGTGAGTTACAAGGACACGACACAAACTGGATTTTCATATTAAGAGAAGGTTATGTTAGGGGTAGGGTAGGGTAGGGTAGGGTTGGGTTGGGTTGGGTTGGGTAGGGTAGGGTAGGGTAGGGTAGGGTTGGGTTGGGTTGGGTTGGGTAGGGTAGGGTAGGGTGGGGTGGGGTGGGGTAGGGTGGGGTGGGGTAGAGTAGGGTTGGGTTGGGTAGGGTAGGGTTGGGTTGGGTTGGGTTGGGTAGGGTAGGGTAGGGTAGGGTAGGGTTGGGTTGGGTAGGGTAAGGTAGGGTACGGTGGGGTAGGGTAGGGTAGGGTAGGGTAGAGTAGGGTAGGTTAGGGTAGGGTAGGGTAGGGTGCCTAATTCCCAGGTTGCTGATCTGACTTTCTGCTTCATTTACTCACAATTGCTAGGCTCAATTGTTTCTCTTACCATTGACAACACAACATACATATATTGTTTCTCACTTTTTATCTTTTTCTCCTTTTTGTATTTCTTTATATTTATTATTATTATTATTATTATTATTATTATTATTATTATTATTATTATTATTATTATTATTATTATAACATTTTCGCCCCCCCAGGCCCCGATGTGGGTCAGTGACCTGTGCCCGGGTGGGCTAATCCCTTAAAAATAAAAAAATGTATGTATGTATGTCGGAATCCCCCTCGATACGTAAATTAAATTGTAACCTTTATCATTCTTTTTTTTGCTGAACCGGAAACTGTGTTAGGGTTGAGAATTACGACTAATTAGCGATCATTAACCTTAATTACGTTATTATCGCCCTAGTGTGGACCATTCCATAACAATGAGTAGGCGTTACTTAATACTGAGTGGGTGTTACTTAATACTGAGTGGGCGTTACTTAATACCGAGTGGGCGTTACTTAATACTGAGTGGGCGTTACTTTACGCTGAGTGGGCTCCATATCCGGGAACATCAGAGCGGCTCCACTATACCGACCCCACTCAGCCCCCCTCTCACTCCCCTCACCTGAACCCCTCTCCCTTTAACACCTCCCCCTTTCACCTCTCACTTCTCTCACCCCTCCCCTCCTCTCCCCTCCAGTCCCTCGTCCCTCACCCCTCACCACTGTTGCCATTATTTTTGGCCTCTCCCCCCTCTTCCTCCTCTTCTTCGTTATCCGTTCTCCCTCCTCTTCCGTGTACTCCTTTTCCTTTTCCCCTTATCCTCCTGCTCCACCTTGTTAACTCTATCCTCAAACCTTCCTTTGTTTCTTCTCTTCCTCCTCCCCCACCTTATACTCTTTCTCCTCCACCTCCTTCTTCAATTTCTCCACTCCCCCCACTTTCTCCACACTCCTCCTCCTTTCCTCCCCACGTCCTCCTCCTCCTCTTCCTCTTCCTTCTTCTCTTCTCCTCCAGTAGTAAGAGGTGTGTGACCCCCCCCCCCCCCCGCTAAGTGGACGAGAGATCACTGATCAATGATTGATGACGAACCGTCTTCATCCGACCCGGGAGGAGGAGAAAAAAACAGCTTGAGGAAAGAGTAGCGAAAAGGAGAGGCCGGATATGCGTTCTTACACCCCCAGTCGGCCGAATATGCGTTCTTACACCCCCAGTCGGCCGAATATGCGTTCTAACATGTCCAGTTGGCCGGATATGCGTTCTTACATGTCCAGTAGACCGAATATGCGTTCATATACCCCCAGTTGGCCGGATATGCGTTCTTACATGTTCAGTAGGTCGGATATGCGTTCTTACATGTCCAGTAAGCCGGATATGCATTCTTACACCCCCAGTCGGCCGGATATGCGTTCTTACATGTACAGTTGGCCGAATATGCGTTCTTAAATGTCCAGTTGGGCAAATATGCGTTCTTACACCCCCAGTAGGCCGGATATGCATTCTTACATGTACAGTTGGCCGGATATACGCTCTTAAATGTCCAGTTCGCCGAATATGCGTTCTTACATGTACAGTTGGCCGGATATGCGTTCTTACATCTGCAATAAGCCAGACATAAGAACTGAAAGTCTCCAGTCACGAAGGGAAATTGTTTTAACGCAGTACTCTTAGGCCGGATATCTCTACCCCCTTACTGAAGGACACATGTGGTGATGGCTGCCACTCTGTATTCACATATTCATGAAAAGTCGATCCAGGAGGCCATCCATCAAACACCAAGGCGATGTTTTCACCCTAAGTTCCCCTGCCAGGCTAATGTTTTCCCCCTAAGTTCCCCTGCCAGGCTCATGTTTTCCCCCTAAGTTCCCCTGCCAGGCTAGTGTTTTCCCCCTAAGTTCTCCTGCCAGGCTAATGTTTTCCCCCTAAGTTCCCCTGCCAGGCTAATGTTTTCCCCCTAAGTTCCCCTGCCGGGCTAATGTTTCCCCCCTAAGTTCCCCTGCCAGGCTAATGTTTTCCCCCTAAGCTCCCCTGCCAGGCTAATGTTTTCCCCCTAAGTTCCCCTGCCAGGCTAATGTTTTCCCCCTAAGCTCCCCTGCCAGGCTAATGTTTTCCCCCTAAGCTCCCTGCCAGGCTAATGTTTTCACCCTAAATTTCCCCGCCATACATATTGGTTTCCTCAGATTTCCCTGAGGGCGTTTAGACAAAGAGCTGATGTGTGAGTGATGATGATTTATGTCTGGGCCTCAATGTATACCTGGTGAGGTGAGTCAGGTGTGAGTCATAGGTGAATGAGTTGGTGAGTCGTGAGTCATAGGTGGATGAGTTGGTGAGTCATGAGTCAAAGGTGAATGAGTTGGTGAGTCATGAGTCATAGGTGGATGAGTTGGTGAGTCGTGAGTCATAGGTGAATGAGTTGGTGAGTCGTGAGTCATAGGTGGATGAGTTGGTGAGTCGTGAGTCATAGGGATGAGTGGTGAGTCATAGGTGGATGAGTTGGTGAGTCGTGAGTCATAGGTGAATGAGTTGGTGAGTCGTGAGTCATAGGTGGATGAGTTGGTGAGTCGTGAGTCATAGGTGAATGAGTTGGTGAGTCTCTCTCTCTCTCTCTCTCTCTCTCTCTCTCTCTCTCTCTCTCTCTCTTACTCTCCCTATCTCTATATACTCAAGAGAGATCAAAGAGTGCTTTTAAAGCTGGACAGACAAACATTAATAATCTCTACAAGACAGTAATAAGCTGTCTTATTAAACCTAATGGTATGTGACCCCCTTCCTGGCGTGAGAGAGAGAGAGAGAGAGAGAGAGAGAGAGAAATGTTCCCAACGTTAGTACTAAGAATAATTGAAAGAAAGAAAGAAAGAAAGAAAGAAAGAAAGAGAGAAAGGAAGTAAGGAAAGTGACACCATCTGATACATGACACCTCTCCGTCACTGTCAACCAAAGCCGTACCCAAAGAAGACACCACCTGAAACATGACACCAATATTCTTAACCATAACCTTGGGTACAAGTGACATCTGAGACCGTCTTGCAGTACCTGGCCATTAGGAGATGTTGTTACGCTGTACATAATACTATATTAACCTGTCAGCTGGCCCTAGTAGAGGAGGAGGAGGAGGAAGATGAAGAGGAAGAGGAAAAGGAAGAGGAAGGGGAGGAGGAACAGGAGGAGCAGGAGGAAGAAGAAAAGATAAGCGAAGATGGAAAAGAGATTAAGGGGGAGAAGGAGGTGGAGGAGGAGACATGATAGGAGGGAGAAGGCGGAGGAGAGGAGGAGAAGGCAGAGATGAGGCGAAGGAGGAAGACAGGATAATAGAGAGGAAGACAAGAGAAAAGGGGGAAAACAAGGAGGAGGAGGAAGAGAGAACAAAAGGAGGAAGAGTGAAGAGAAGGAGAGGAGAAGGAGGAAAGGTAAATGAGAATGAGGAAGAAAGAAGAGAAGGAGAAGAAATAAAGGAGAGATGGAGAAAGAGAGAAGGAGGAGGAGGAAGGGAAGAAAATTACTTGTGATAAATGGAAGAGGAAGAACACAGAAAAGCCAGAGAGGAAAGTGGAAGAAGAGAAACAGATACAAAAACGAGAAGCAGTGAGACGAAAGGAAAGATCAGAGGAGGAAGAGGGTGAGAGGAGGGAGACAGAAGAAGGAAGGAAGAAAGGAAGGAAGGAAGGAAGATGGGAGGAAGAAGGGACAAATGACATTAAGTGAGAGGAGGGAAGGAAGGCAGGAGACAGGAAACAAGGAGATAAAGGAGGAAAGGGGATAGAAGGATTGAATAAGAGAAGAGGATGAGAGGGAAGATAAAAAATGAATGAGAGAGAGAGAGAGAGAGAGAGAGAGAGAGAGAGAGAGAGAGAGAGAGAGAGAGAGAGAGAGAGAGAGAGATTTATCAAAGCTGACCGTGAAACTTAAAAAAACTAACCTACCCTACCCTACCCTACCCTACCCTACCCTAACCTGACCTGACCTAACCTAACCTAACCTACCCTACCCTACCCTACCCTACCCTACCCTAACCTAACCTAACCTAACCTAACCTACCCTACCCTACCCTAACCTAACCTAACCTAACCTAACCTAACCTACCCTACCCTACCCTACCCTAACCTAACCTAACCTAACCTAATCTAACCAAACACACGGTATTGATATATAAACTCTCCATTTCTGTTGCAGCTTCTCAATTTTACAGTAGTTTAAGGCATTTTTTACACCACAAAACGACACCATCATAACAAAAAGCTTTAAATTCGTGTTTATTCCTCAATATTTTCTTCTTTTTCATGTTTTTTGCAAGTTAACACATTTTTGTATGTATGTAACTCAACATTGCAAGAAGAATAAATATTTTGCTTCCATCCTCAAAGGTGTTGAAATGTTGCAACGTAAACAGTAGACATTTACCTGAGTAGTGCGTGTCAACAACCTAGGTGAGGGAAGGTGGTGGGAAGTGAGGGAAGGTGGTGAGAGGTGAGGGAAGGTGGTGAGAGGTGAGGGAAGGTTGTGGGAGGTGGGGGAAGGTGGTGAGAAGTGAGGGAAGGTTGTGGGAGGTGAGGGAAGGTTGTGGGAGGTGGGGGAAGTGAGGGAAGGTGGTGAGAGGTGAGGGAAGGTTGTGGGAGGTGAGGGAAGGTGGTGAGAGGTGAGGGAAGGTGGTGAGAGGTGAGGGAAGGTGGTGAGAGGCGAGGGAAAGTTGTAGGAGGTGAGGGAAGGTTGTGGGAGGTGAGGGAAGGGTGTGGGAGGTGAGGGAAGGTGGTGAGAGGTGAGGGAAGGTGGTGGGAAGTGAGGGAAGGTGGTGAGAAGTGAGGGAAGGTTGTGGGAGGTGAGGGAAGGTGGTGAGAGGTGAGGGAAGGTTGTGGGAGGTGAGGGAAGGTGGTGAGAGGTGAGGGAAGGTGGTGAGAGGTGAGGGAAGGTGGTGGGAAGTGAGGGAAGGTGGTGAGAAGTGAGGGAAGGTTGTGGGAGGTGAGGGAAGGTTGTGGGAGGTGGGGGAAGTGAGGGAAGGTGGTGAGAGGTGAGGGAAGGTTGTGGGAGGTGAGGGAAGGTTGTGGGAGGTGAGGGAAGGTTGTGATAAGTGAGGGAAGGTGGTGAGAGGTGAGGGAAGGTGGTGAGAGGTGAGGGAAAGTTGTAGGAGGTGAGGGAAGGTTGTGGGAGGTGAGGGAAGGTTGTGGGAGGTGAGGGAAGGTTGTGGGAGGTGAGGGAAGGTGGTGAGAGGTGAGGGAAGGTTGTGATAAGTGAGGGAAGGTGGTGAGAGGTGAGGGAAGGTGGTGAGAGGTGAGGGAAAGTTGTAGGAGGTGAGGGAAGGTTGTGGGAGGTGAGGGAAGGTTGTGGGAGGTGAGGGAAGGTTGTGGGAGGTGAGGGAAGGTTGTAGGAGGTGAGGGAAGGTTGTGGGAGGTGAGGGAAGGTTGTGGGAGGTGAGGGAAGGTTGTGGGAGGTGAAGGAAGGTTGTGATAAGTGAGGGAAGGTGGTGAGAGGTGAGGGAAGGTGGTGAGAGGTGAGGGAAAGTTGTAGGAGGTGAGGGAAGGTTGTGGGAGGTGAGGGAAGGTTGTGGGAGGTGAGGGAAGGTTGTGGGAAGTGAGGGAAGGTTGTGGGAGGTAAGGGAAGGTGGTGAGAGGTGAGGGAAGGTGGTGAGAGGTGAGGGAAGGTTGTGGGAGGTGAGGGAAGGTTGTGGGAGGTGAGGGAAGGTTCTGGGAGGTGAGGGAAGGTGGTGAGAGGTGAGGGAAGGTTGTGATAAGTGAGGGAAGGTGGTGAGAGGTGAGGGAAGGTGGTGAGAGGTGAGGGAAAGTTGTAGGAGGTGAGGGAAGGTTGTGGGAGGTGAGGGAAGGTTGTGGGAGGTGAGGGAAGGTTGTGGGAGGTGAGGGAAGGTTGTAGGAGGTGAGGGAAGGTTGTGGGAGGTGAGGGAAGGTTGTGGGAGGTGAGGGAAGGTTGTGGGAGGTGAGGGAAGGTTGTGGGAGGTGAGGGAAGGTTGTGGGAGGTGAGGGAAGGTTGTGGGAGGTGAGGGAAGGTTGTGATAAGTGAGAGAAGATTATGACAGGTGAGGAAAGGTAGAGTTCGTGATAAGTTTTACCTCCCCTCTTTATCACCCTTCTTCCTCTATCCTAATCTATTTTTTCTCCCCCACCCTAGTCAGTTTCTCCCCCCAGCCTCCCTAATCCCAACCAATCTTCCCTTTTATCTCCCAACTCCACACCCAATCTTCCCTCTCCACTCTCCACTCCCCAACCAATCACCCCAGCCACCCTTTCTCGGTCTCCCGTCTAGTACAAACACGCTCCCCACTCTCGACTTTCCCCGGGGAGAAGGACCCGACACAACTGGTTACTGGGTTGGTCCATCGTTGGGACATTGGACCAAGACCAACACACACATACACACACACACACACACACACACACACACACACCAGCACCTAGAATACACTCACCACATAGCTGGTTCATCGCTAGGACACTGAACCAGAACCAACACGTCACCCAGCACCCAAAAAAAAAAAAAACCTCTCATCACAAAGCTGGTCCACCGCTGGGACACTGGACCAACACACTCCAGCTCTCCCAGCACCTAGCAAACACTCGTCTTTCACGGTGTTTGTTTTGCTGTCGAGTCACCAACGAAATTTAGTCTTGTTTTTGTTGAGTATATTTCTCGTGGTTCCTCAAAAAATCATCCGGGGTGATATTCTTTCTAAATATTTGAAGATAGATAGATAGATAGATAGATAGATAGATAGATAGATAAGAGTATAAAAACAGAGTGATAGACATAGTGCCAGACAATGGGTGGCAGAGAGTGAGTGCCAAAAACAATGCCATACATATTGCTAGACAGTGCCAAAACAGTGGGTGTTAGACGGTGCAAGCCAGTGGGTGCCAGATACAGTTCCAGACAGATTGCGGGACAGAGCCAGAGTGACAAACAGATTGCTAGAGAGTGCCAGACTGTGGGTGCCAGATCAAACACCACACTGGGACACACAACAAAACACAACACATTATTTCCCACCGTCAATTGATCACTATTCAACACTCTTGTATAATCCTGCGTTAAGCTTCATTATTTACCAGTAAACAGGAAGTCATTATTATTATTTTAATGAGGCAAGTCGTAATCAGCTTAAAATGTGCAATTTAATGAATCGCCTGAGTGAAAATATATGACGTGTGAGCCGAGGTTGCAAAGGGAGTTAATAATTTATATTTGTTTGCTGTACAGTTATTGGGTCTCCCGAGGATTAACCCCAATATAACCTTTCCAGGCACAGACTAAAAAAATTTACAAGACTTTTCCCTTTTCAGTTTTTATGCTACATTATCATAAAATTAAACCTATTCCTAGTTATCATTTTTCAATTCCGGTAAAATGTCTTTGTAATTAAACTATATAATTACATACCCATTTATTTTTTTCCTAATGTTAAGAGGATAAAATATTTTTCACACCATTGTTTACTCTCAAGAAAAAATCCTTAGTGGTAATTGAACTTAGTTGAACTGATGGGAGTAAAGTAGTAAAGTAAACATAAATACGACATTAGGAACTTTACGAACTTAACTCTGGACACGTGTTTGAACTTTACACGTAGTAGAGGTTAAGTTCACAATGATCGCTAATGTTTTCTTTATAGTTCACCCACACTCTTATACCAGGATAACCAAGGACTTGTGGCCACTTATGGTGACCTTTGGGTGACCTTTGGGTGATCTCTGGCTGACATTTGATGAGCTTCTGGTGACCTTTGACTGACCCCTGGGTGGCATTCTGGGTGACCTCTGGGTTACTTCTGGGTGATCTTTGGGTGACCATCTGGGTGAGCTTTGGGTGACCATCTGGGTGACTTTGGGTGACCTCTGGGTGACCTTGTGACTTTTGGGTGACCTCTGGGGAGAGAAATGACCCAATATGCTGAGAGGAACAAACTTGGCCGGAATATATAGTTTAATATCGATGAATCAGACCAAGACTGTTGGCTGTCCTACTGACCCAGAGCGCTGTTCTCTCCCTGTGTTGAGGGAGAACAGGGAGAGAAAAAGAGGAGAGAAACAAAGGACGAAGGTAGCAGGAATAAGACACACACTTGATAAAGAAGGAAATACCAAGACACAAAACAAGCTGACGATAGTGTGAATAGATTTGCTGACACCGAGAGAGAGTCAGCCGAGGTCATGACTCCCTGGAGGTCACTGAAGGTCATGGTTGAGTCAGGAGAGTCAGCTGATAAGGTCATGACTATTCTCTCTCTGTCTCTCAATCATTCCTTCTCTCTCTCTTTCTTTCTATCTCTCTAATTCTCTCCTTCCTCTATCTGTCTATCTTTCTCTCTATCTTCCTTCTCTCTCTCTCTCTCTCTCTCTCTCTCTCGCTCTCTCTCTCTCTCTCTCTCTTTCTCTCTCTCTCTCTCTCTCTCTTTTTTTTTTTTATTGGGCACTCCCCTACATCCTTGTGTAAGGTGAAGCGCAGAAGCGTTTACAGCGCCCAACAGGGAAGCATGCTAAGTTCATGCTTGCCTTTATGTCTCATGAGTTAAGGGCGTAGAAGCCTGAAGAGTCAATGGTTTATGTCTAAGCAAGTTATTGGAAGCTCCAACAACTTGTCCCTGAATACGAATTCGCAACTTTCGATTTACAGCAGGTACCTACTTTGCTGCTAGGTGAACATGGACCAAGGGGACTAGGAAGAGTGTCCAAACAACTTTCCACCGGCCGGGAATCGAACCCGTGACATCTCGCTTGCGAGGCAAGAGCGGTACCGTTCTACCAACTCTCTCTCTCTCTCTCTCTCCCTCTCTCTCTCTCTCTCTCTCTCTCTTTCCCACTCTTCACACCTACTCATTTTTGGGTTTATTTACCAAATTATAAAAACGCCTCTCGACAGCCGCTTGTAGTTAAATCAGAAATGTAAATATTAATTCATATGACCTCCAGCGAAAGCGAACCTCTTAGAATATTTCAGTTTCCCCTCACATAAATATTACATCATACAAAACGGGTCACGCTCTTCCTACTCTTTATTCTCCTCTCCTCTTCGCCCTCTTTATCTCCTTTTCTTTCGTCATCTTTCTCCCTCCTATTTCGTCTCTTTTTATCTCACTCTCTCGCTCTCTCCCTGTTATTTCTTCCCCTTTGCCCTCTTTATTTCTCTCTTTTCCTCTCCTTTCTTCCTCTTTCTCTCTCTTTGATCGTTTCATTTATCTTCCTCTCTTACTCTCTCCCTGTTATTTCTTCCACTATCTCCGTCTTTCACCCTCTTTCCCTCTTCCTCTCTTTTATCTCTCTCTCTCTCTCTAGCTCTCCCAATCTTTCCTCTCTCCCTCCCCTTACCTCTACCTCTCTCTGGTTTTCTCTCCCTCTCCCTCTCCTCTCGTCCTCCCTATTTCTCCTTCTTCCTCTCCCTCTCTTCCTCCCTAATTCTACCTCGTCTCTCTCTCTCTCCCTTATTCCCTGTTTCTACTTCTTTCCCTCTCACTCTCTTCTTCCCTCCTTCATACCTCACCCTCTCTCTTCCTCCCTCTCCTTCTCCCTCCCTCCCTCTCCCTGGACCCGGTAGTCTAGGTCGTGCACCAGCTTACATCAACAAGACTTAGGGGGGAGAATTGTGTTTCCCTTCTCCCTCAGGTAACACGATCGACCGCCCCCTCACAATCTTCTCTTATCCTTGATTTATAATGCAGTATGTGTCTTAGGTATGATGTGTCTCTAATGTGTCTCTCCAGTATAATGTGTCTCCAGCATGTCTCTAATGTTTCTCTTCAGTATAATGTGTCTTTAATGTGTCTCCAGCGTAATGTGTCTCTTGAGAATAATGTCTCTAATATGTCTCTCTATCATTATGCCTCTAATATGTCACATGCGTATTATCATTATATCACTCGAGCAAAATATATCACTCAAGCATTATAATACAGTATACCCACAGATCATACTATTATAACCTTCCGTCCTGGATTTAATAGTATAATAAAATATGCCTCTGGGGTATAATAGGTCACTCAAGCTCTATAATACAAAATACCATTCGAGTATAATGTTTTTCGAGGCTTATAAGACAATACAGGTACAGAAAATAAGTCAAATGTTTTACACTAGAGGAAGGAGTAGAGTAATGCGTATATACATTTAGTGATAAGTCTCTTACTCTTCGTATTGATAAACAAAGAAACGTTTATTATTGGTCACACGCAAAAATGTTCAAATACGTTTAGTCACGGGCCAAAAAACGTTTAAACTCATTTAGTCACACGCAAAAACGTTCAATCACTCTTGGTCACACGCAAAAAACGTTTAAACTCCTTTAGTAACACGCAAAAAACATTCAAATACTCTTAGTCACACGCAAAAAACATTCAAACACCCTTAATCACACGCAAAGAACATTCAAATACTTCATAAACCCATAGAAAAAACGTCCGGTCTTACACCACATACAGGAAACTTTCAAACACTCTAAACCACAAAGAAAAAAAAACACATTTCCAAAACACATATTCAAACACAGTACCACACGAGAACCAACACTTCCCTTCAAAAACAAAAACAAAAAACAAAAAAAAATGAAAACAAACATGTACAAAGGAACAAACAAACACCAGATATACACACAAACAATATATCCACACAACAAAAACACGAGACGTTTTCCCCATCTCATAACGTCACTTCCGGTGCCATTAAGAGTGCCATATACCTTTCATGCCTTCAACTGGCACCAATTATTAAATTCTCGACCTGTTTTGTGGCTTGCAATATGTGGTGAAGTGCTGTGCTGGAGGAGTGATGTGGTGGTGGAGTGATGTGGTGGTGGTTATGGTGGTGGTGACGGTGGTAGTGGTGGTGGTTATGGTGGTGGTGACGGTGATGGTGGTGGTGACGGTGGTGGTGGTGGTGGTGACGGTGGTGGTGGAGTGAGGTGGTGGTGGAGTGAGGTGGTGGTGGTTATGGTGGTGGTGACGGTGGTGGTGGAGTGAGGTGGTGGTGGAGTGAGGTGGTGGTGGTTATGGTGGTGGTGACGGTGGTGGTGGAGTGAGGTGGTGGTGGAGTGAGGTGGTGGTGGTTATGGTGGTGGTGACGGTGGTGACGGTGGTTATGGTGGTGGTGGAGTGAGGTGGTGGTGGAGTGAGGTGGTGGTGGAGTGAGGTGGTGGTGGTTATGGTGGTGGTGACGGTGGTGACGGTGGTTATGGTGGTGGTGGTGGTGGTGACGGTGGTGGTGGTGGTGGTGGTGGTGGTGGTGGTGACGGTGGTGGTGGTGGAACAAAGTTATGGTATTGGTGAACGAATAGGAGGAATAGTGTTGAAGGAGTAGTGGTGGAGTAGTGGTGGTGGAGTAGTGGTGGTGGAGTAGTGGTAGTGTTGTTGGAGGAGTAACATTGGATATAAAATTATAGGAAACTAATAATAATAATGGAGTGGTATGTGTACAGTCATCTCCCTGTGTAGTGACAGAGGTAGTGGTAGAGTTGTGGCAGGGGTAGTGGTAGATTAGTGGACAGAGGTAGTGGTAGATTAGTGACAAGGGTAGTGGTAGAGTAGAGGACAGAGGTAGTGGTAGAGTAGTGACAGAGGTAGTGGTAGAGTAGTGACAGGGGTAGTGGTAGAGTAGTGGCAGGGGTAGTGGTAGATTAGTGGACAGAGGTAGTGGTAGATTAGTGACAGGGGTAGTGGTAGATTAGTGACAGGGGTAGTGGTAGATTAGTGGCAGGGGTAGTGGTAGATTAGTGACAGAGGTAGCGGTAGATTAGTGACAGAGGTAGTGGTAGATTAGTGGCAGGGGTAGTGGTAGATTAGTGACAGAGGTAGCGGTAGATTAGTGACAGAGGTAGTGGTAGATTAGTGACAGGAGTAGTATTAGATTAGTGGACAGGGGTAGTGGTAGATTAGTGGCAGAGGTAGTGGTAGATTAGTGACAGGGGTAGTGGTAGATTAGTGACAGGGATAGTGGTAGATTAGTGACAGGGGGTAGTGGTAGATTAGTGACAGGGGTAGTGTCAGAGTAGTGGTAGGGGTAGTGTCAGAGTAGTGGTAGGGGTAGTGGCAGGGGAAGTGGTAGATTAGTGTTACGAGTTGGGGATTTAGAATATAGTTATACGTCTACCCAGATCCCAACAGGTAACAACAAAAAAAAAACAAAGACAATCGGACTAAAAAAAGGGTAGACAAAGGATGCGAGTTTTCGTTGTATATAATAAAGTACCATAAATTCCTTAACAAAATATTCAGCTTATAAACTACCCTTAACCAAACTTAACCTAAACACGAACAGTATATACATAGTAATAAAACATAGAACAATAGTGAAGCAATGTGGAGGGGGGAGAGGCAATACAAGATTACAAATACTTAAGTGAGGAGCTGAGATGGCTGACGAGCAAGGCTGAGTATGGTAGAAGACGGTAAATAGTCACTGTGCCGTAGGTTTCCAGGATAGGTGATCCTGTGGTCGCTTCCCAGAGTGAAGTGTGTCCTCTCCTCGAATTGGAGCTGACAAAGTAGACTGAGGCGGAAGTGACGCAACAACCAGGATATGGAGAAGGGAAACCCGGGAGTGGTAACTAAGACGAGCCATACTCGTGTTTCGTCCCTAGATGGCGTTGCTCGTGGTGCTGGGTAGGTAGATGAAGACAATCGGTGGAGGGGTTCGTAACACACCCCCCCTCCAAAGACCTTCGTAGCGCGGGCGCGAAGGAGGTGATCACCTGGTGCGTCTGGAGAGTAGCTGCTACATTTCCACTGGAGCTCGGGATAAGGAGTCTGCAATCAGGTTTTCCACCCCCTTTATGTGCCGGACTTGTAGATTATAGGGCTGGGTGAGGAGAGCCCAGCGGAGGATTCGCTGGTTGGAGGTCTTGTTGGTTTGGATGAACGTGAGTGGGTTATGGTCGGTGAAGACCAGGGTTGTTTGTGGGCAAGACTGGAGGTAACATTCAAACTTCTTTATTGCCAACACCAGAGCCAGGGCCTCCTTCTCTATGGTCGAGTAGTTGGTCTGATGTTTTTTCAACTTGGCAGAGTAATATGCCACAGGGTGAAGGACATCAGTGGTTGGGTCGGGTTGTAGGAGCACAGCCCCCACTCCGACACCACTAGCGTCGATTTGCAGATGGAAGGGCAAGGTGTAGTCAGGGGGGTGGACTACAGGCTTAGAGGCAAGGAAGGCTTTGAGGCGGTGGAAAGACTGGTCGCACTTCTGGTTCCAGATGTAAGGGACCGCAGAACTGGTAAGGTCTGTGAGGGGTCCGGCCACGCTGGAGAAGTTACTGCAGAACCGACGGTAGTAGCCGCACATCCCCAGGAAGCGCATGAGTTCCTTCCTCGTCCTTGGAGTGGGGAAGGACAAGATGGCTTCAACGTTTGCGTCCTTGGGTCTCACCATACCATGCCCAACGATATGTCCCAGGTAAGTCACCGAGGCCCGGCCAAAAGCAGATTTAGCCAGGTTTATGGTGAATCCAGTCTCTTGCAGTCGTGCAAACAGTATCTCCAAACGCACCAGATGTTCGTCCCAGCTGTCCGACACCACCACCAGGTCATCCAGGTAGGCGAACGTCCCACCTAGGTCTTGAATAAGGTAGTTTATGGCCCTCTGGAATGTGGCCGGAGCATTAGAAAAGCCAAACGCCATAACTAAATATTGAAAAAGACCAAATGGAGTTATAAATGCCGAGATTATTTTTGCCCTATCCGTGAGTCCTACTTGATAATATCCTTTCAACAGGTCTATAGTACTGATAAATTGGGCACAGCCTATGCTGTCTATTATATCTTCAATCAAAGGTAAAGGGTAGGAGTCAGAGACAGTGACCTGGTTCACTTTACGATAATCTGTACAGAAACGAAAGGTGCCATCGGGTTTTGGAATGAGAAGGCAAGGTGAAGCCCAGGGGGAGGTACTAGGCTCAGCTAAGTTATGCTTTAACAAAAAATCTACCTCCTTTTTCATAATCTCTTTTTTTTGTGGATTTAGTCGATATGCTGATTGCCTAATGGGTTGTACATCATCTGAGATTAGCTTAATATCATGTTTAAGTATATTGCAAAACCCTGGGAGGTCTGACGTGACTTTAGGAAATGTTGATAATAACTTAGTGAGATCTTTTGCTTGAGATGGATTCAGAACAGAAAAATACTCATCCAAATTGTTGAGTATGTGACTGTTAGCAGGGTTCTCTTTAGGTAGAGGGAAGTCTAAATTCTCCAATAGGTCCATGTCATCTGTCTCCGGCCCTGACAAAACCGTATGCAATACAGGTAGGCTTACAGCCTCGGGGATGTCTTCCTCTGACTGCCTGGAATGGTAAAGTTTCATGAGATTAATGTGAACAAGTTGTGAATCTTTTCTGCGATCAGGAGTATGGACTATATAGTTGAGAGGAGATAGTTTATTAGCATTGACTTGAAAGTTTTGATGGAACCGTTCCAAGCAACCTTGGGACGGTGGGTGGTAAGCCGAAGATGTACAATGGTCCACACTGAGGTCTTTCATCACCTGTTTGAACACAGAAGGATCAGATTGTTGGGCTGAAACGAGCTCCTCCTTACTAATGGTCTTATTGTACACATTTTCTGTGGGTAGTAAGATATTGGAGGTGGTTTCAGGTGAAGAGGGCCCATTTCGCACACTCTGCGACCGGGTGACAGCACAAGATGGGAAAAGATGAGGAATAGTTTCTTTAAGGTCAGTGGTGGAGTTGACAGGTAAGGGAGAGTCGACTGTCTTTATGTTAGGAACCACTAGATCTCCTACCAAGTCATTACCCAATAATAAATGAATGCCACACACAGGCATTGGGTCTTTCCTTATGGCTATTTGCACTTCCCCAGTAATCAAGGGACATTGGAGGTGCACTTTAGCTAAAGGATAGGAAGAATGGGACGAGAGATCTGAAATTAGAACACTCTCATTTGTAAATGCGGTAGATATATCAGGAATGACGTTAAACAGGAGGATAGATTGTGCTGCGCCCGTATCACGTAGTATACGAATAGGGAAAGAACGAGACC
Source organism: Homarus gammarus (assembly GCA_958450375.1). Classification (NCBI taxonomy): domain Eukaryota; kingdom Metazoa; phylum Arthropoda; class Malacostraca; order Decapoda; family Nephropidae; genus Homarus; species Homarus gammarus. The sequence goes on along the minus strand of CAUDMG010004128.1, from coordinate 527,312 downwards.
CTTCTATGATTGAAATTTTTCCCTCATAGGTGAATGAAGAGAAGAGATCCTGATGGGGCCTTGCCACATTGGCATTTGCTATTGGTTTGGATTTGGGATCCAGGAAACTACTTTTAGCAATTCGACACTTTGGGTGTTTACAAGTCTGGATCGTATGGCCTGGGATTTTACAGTAAGAACAAGTAAGCTTGGTTGCATCGGGGGGAGTAGGTGTGGGACCTTTCGACCTACCACTCACGTTCCCAAGGTTATCATCAGAGGAGGACCTAACATGTCGGGAAGTACCACGTTCTCTACTGCCCAGTGACTCCACCAACAAAGCATACGCATCAGCCAGCTCAGCAGCACGCCCTAAATTAACCTCTCCACGCTCCTCCACATGCTTCAAGATGTGAAATGGAATCTTGCTTTTCCACTCCTCCAGGACTACCAAATTTAACAAATCCTGAAATGTGGAGGTCTCTGTAGCCTCTAACCACTTCTTAAAAAACCTAAGCTTTTCTTGAGCAAACTCAACAAATGTGTGTGAAAATGGTTTGGTTAGTTTACGAAACTTCTGCCGGTATCCATCTGGCGTGATAGCATAAGAGGTGAGGATATTCTTTTTTACGTTATCATAGTCATCAGTCTGGTCTAAACAGTTATAAACTCTACGAGCCTTACCATATAATTTAGGAACTAACACTGACACCCACTGGTCCTTTGGCCACTCATTCTTCGCGGCTATTTTCTCAAAAGTCCTAAATGACCCGTCCATATCGGATTCATCAAACCCGGGAACAAGGGAAGAAGCAGTAGCAGGGTTAAAAGCAGCGAGTTTCTCTTTTAATGCCACTTCCTTTGATTTAAACTCCGATGTTAAGGTGACTTCTGTCTCTCTCACCTGTAGTTCTTTCAGTTTAACCGCCTGCACCAACTTGGCCTGTTCCATCCTTTCCTCATGCTCCAACTTGGCCTCCAACTTGGCCTGTTCCAACTTGGCCTGTTCCATCCTTTCCTCATGCTCCAACTTGGCCTCCAACTTGGCCTGTTCCAACTTGGCCTGTTCCATCCTTTCTTCAGGGTCCAACTTGGCCACCTGCTCCAACTTGGCCTGCTCCAACTTTTCCTCCTGCTCCAACTTGGCCTGTTCCAACTCGAGTTCTTTCATTTTGATTTGGAACTCGAACCTAGCTCGTTCTAGTTCTAAGGGGTCTATTCGTTGTGTTTCTTCTTGAGGGCTAGCCAGACCTGAGGCAACTTCTGAGTGAGGAGGGGTGGTGGATAGTGGTTGAAGTTTCTTGGACATGGGCGTTAATCTGTCAACAGCGGATTCTTTTAAAACTTCTTGTTGAACCAACACTTCAATCACATGATTTTTTAACATTTCCTTAGTCAGTTGCTGTGAAAATGGGATATTGTAATAGTTGGCTATTTCTTTCCATTCTTTCTTCAGGATATTAACACGTAATTTAGCTACAGAAGGATTTTCAATAAAATCCTGAAGATCAAAACCTGAGGTGGCCATTGTTAATAAAAATAGGATAAATTAACTAATGGTCAAAAGCTAAGATAAGTGGATAACCCTAGAAAATATCACGGCAGTGGATAACCAGAAAGTCCCGGAAACTAACCAAGTTATACCTAGGGAAATTACACTTATGATTATTGTTCTTCCGAGAAGATCCTTAGATAAGGACAAGAGACTTTAAAGAGGTAGGGCGTATACGGCATTAATATAAAGATCCGGATTAACAACCCTGATATACTTGAAAGAGGTAGGGCGTATTACGGCATTAATATAAAGATCCGGATTAACAACCCTGATATACTTGAAAGAGGTAGGGCGTATTACGGCATTTATATAAAGATCCGGATTAACAACCCTGATATACTTGAAAGAGGAAGGGCGTATTACGGCATTTATATAAAGATCCGGATTAACAGCCCTGAATGAGATAATGAGAAGAACAATAATGGAGGCTTTATAATTATGGGGTCCTGGTAGAGAGGGGCGTCCCAAGATATCACTTCACTCTAAACTAGTAACTATGGAACAGCCTACTCTGGAGTGAGGGTACGGCATTAAACAGATCCGGATTCTTCCCTACACTCGATAAGACTTACCACACGACTGCCACGTGTAATAACAGGTAAGCCTTATGACACTTGGAACCTATTATCCTACGTCTGTCACTCTTACTATACGGTAATACCAATATATGCACACACATATGAAGGAAACTTTAAACCACCGTAAAGCAATTGTAAACAGAAGTGACTGGGAGGGGTAATTAACACTGAGTAACAAGGGAGGAAGGAACATGGTACTTAAGGTCGTGTCCTGTCACGGTCGCCATTTGTTACGAGTTGGGGATTTAGAATATAGTTATACGTCTACCCAGATCCCAACAGGTAACAACAAAAAAAAAACAAAGACAATCGGACTAAAAAAAGGGTAGACAAAGGATGCGAGTTTTCGTTGTATATAATAAAGTACCATAAATTCCTTAACAAAATATTCAGCTTATAAACTACCCTTAACCAAACTTAACCTAAACACGAACAGTATATACATAGTAATAAAACATAAAACAATAGTGAAGCAATGTGGAGGGGGGAGAGGCAATACAAGATTACAAATACTTAAGTGAGGAGCTGAGATGGCTGACGAGCAAGGCTGAGTATGGTAGAAGACGGTAAATAGTCACTGTGCCGTAGGTTTCCAGGATAGGTGATCCTGTGGTCGCTTCCCAGAGTGAAGTGTGTCCTCTCCTCGAATTGGAGCTGACAAAGTAGACTGAGGCGGAAGTGACGCAACAACCAGGATATGGAGAAGGGAAACCCGGGAGTGGTAACTAAGACGAGCCATACTCGTGTTTCGTCCCTAGATGGCGTTGCTCGTGGTGCTGGGTAGGTAGATGAAGACAATCGGTGGAGGGGTTCGTAACATTAGTGACAGGAGTAGTGGTAGATTAGTGGCAGGGGTAGTGGTAGGGGAAGTGGTAGATTAGCGGTAGATCAGTGGTAGATTAGTGTCACAGTAGTGGAAGATTAGTGGCAGGGGTATTGGCAGCTCCTCTAAACACTGCCACTTCCTCTCCTGCAACAACTGAGAAAAAAAATAACTCTGTCTTCCTCAGTAACAAGACATATATATACAGTCTTGGCTAATGAACTGCAGTCAGGTGTGTATCAGTCAGTGTTGTAATGTTCAAGGATGTCTACCATTATCCCATGTGGTGTGAGGGAAGAGGGGAGAGGTGTGAGGAGACAGGTGCGATAGGTGTGAGGGGACAGGTGTAACAGGTGTGAAGGGAAAGGTGCGACAGGTGTGAGAGGAGAGGTGCGACAGGTATGAGGTGACAGGTACGACAGGTATGAGGTGACAGGTGCGAGAGGTGTGATTTGACCTCTAAGACACCGTCATGTCTCATAAGATGGAATGACGTCACAAGGCGGAGAGAAGGTCAGATGTTAACAGCGTCTTTAACTGATGTATGTATGTATGTATGTATGTACTGTATGTATGTATGTATGTATGTATGTATGTATGTACTGTATATATGTATGTATGTATGTATATATGTATGTATTTATGTATGTATGTATGTATCCTCAACTAACACACACACCATACAAAGTGAATTTACCATACATGCATACAAACATATAGCATAGATATACAATGATATACAGTATATGTATACAATAACCATTTTGAAGTATACAACTAAAGATAAATATAACATTCCAAGGCGGTGTATGCCGGGTAAGCAAATGCCTTCATCTGTATGCAAAAGAGACAAAGGGTGTGAGTATTTGTTGTATAAATACTGATGCATACATTGTACCTTGTTTGGGCGCCTCACTGACGATGGCTGTAAGAATGCTGGCTGGCACGAAGGAGGGAATAACCAAGGGGGCATCCAAGCGTTACAGCAGCACCACCACAGCATTACAGCACCACCACAGCGTTACAGCACCACCACAGCGTTACAGCACCACACCACCACAGCATTACAGCACCACCACAACAGTGTTACAGCACCACCACAGCGTTACAGCATCACCACCACAGCGTTACAGCATCACCACCACAGCGCTACAGCACCACCACAGCGTTACAATACCACCACAGCGTTGCAGCACCACCACAGCGTTACAAAACCATCAACACAACGTTACAGCATCACCACCACAGCGTTACAGCACCACCACAGCGTTACAACACCACCACAGCGTTACAATACCACCACAGCGTTACAGCACCACCACAGAGTTACAGCACCACCACAGAGTTACAGCACCACCACAGCGTTACAACACCACCACAGCGTTACAGCATCATTTAACATATTATATGACCCATAAACAGGCGTCAGATATGTGTATGTGTGTGTGTGTGTGTGTGTGTGTGTGTGATAAGCCGCCCCTATATATATACCGTAGTCTCTATACTGTGGAAGTTATGGTCTATTTTATCACCTTGGCACCTCTAGACCCTGGACCCTGACTTCTCCTGGACCCTGACCCCTCCTTGGACCCTGGACCCTAGACCCTGAACCAATGACCCTGAACGATAAACCTTGGACCATGGAGCCTGGACGTCAGCTTTTACTTCTAATCTATCTTAGGTCCTTCCCACCATTATCTATATTTCATCTTTTCCCTATTTTTTTGTTTTTCTTGACTTCCTTCATCCTTCATGTCCTTCATTCCCTCCCCTTCTCCTTCTCCTCCTCCTGGCTCTCTCTCTCTCTCTCTCTCTCTCTCTCTCTCTCTCTCTCTCTCTCTCTCTCTCTCTCCTTTGTAACCCCGCCTATCGTACCCTCCATACGCCTCTCCCTCCCTCCCTCCCCCTTCTCTCCCTCACACCCACCCCCCTCTACTCCCACCCTCCTTCCCCTACCATTAACCTCCTACCCACTACCCTTATCCTCTATCCCTCTACCCCCCTTACCCCTACCCCCTACTTCTCACTACCCCCTAACCCCTAACCCTACCTCCTATCCATATATGCTTGGCCTGACTTTACGAGAAAATGAGGAGATGGAGGAGGAGGAGGAAAGGGGAGAAAGAGAAGCAGAGAGAGAAAAGCAAAGGAAAAGATGGGAGAGAAGGGAGGGAGGAAGGAGGAGGAAAAGGAGACAACAGGAAAAAGGAGGAGGAGGAGACTGAGAACAACAACAACAACAACAACAAGAATAAGAACAAGAACAACAAGAACAACAAGAAGAATAAGAACAAGAAGAACAAGAAGATGAAGAACAAGAAGGTAACTAAAGAACTCGGGTCATTCATTATTACATACCCACTTAAAGAGATCTTAGTCACCTGGTTTAAATCATAGGTCGAAATTGTGGTCCAAATTTAGACCATTACGGGAACCATCTGGCCTAAACTAATCTGGCGGACCCTGATTTTTCGTACCTAAGGTCCCTAGTGACTGGTTTTGTTGTGGTGGATTATGTTAGGGTTTGGTTAGGGTTTGGTTAGGGTTTAGTTAGGGTTAGGTTAGGGTTTGGTTAGGGTTTGGTTAGGGTTAGGTTAGGGTTAGGTTAGGGTTAGGTTCGGGTTTAGTTTGGTTTGGTTTGGTTAGATGAGTGAAAAAAGTGTAAATCTTGGAGTAAAGACGAAACATTTCAGTCTTTTCTGTTAACACACACACACACACACACACACACACACACACACACTCACCGCAACAGTTGGTACAAAATATCGCAGACTAAAATATTGAAGTGAGGTCCTTAGAGGCAGTGGCTCCCAGTATTACCACAATATTCGCCCGCCTCGCCCACGATACTCGCCCGACTCGCCACACTCTTCACAATACTCGCCCGCCTCGCCACACTCTTCACAATACTCGCCCGCCTCGCCACACTTAACATGTGAATATTCATGAGTGTAAGAGACCGAGTGGAGACCTTATAAAAAACGAGTGACTTTTCTCTTGTCTTGTGTGTGTGTGTCGGGGGGCGGGGGAGGGGGGGAGAACCTTCAAGTGCCAGCAGAGGTCTAGAAGGCCCTTAGTGACACCCTGGTGTCTGAGAACAAGTCAATCATCATGGTGCCAGGATTCCTGCACTTGTATACCTGAAGCTGTTTTGGATTCGTGTTTGTATTTTATAGTGACTATTGTACATGTATACAACCACTACACACCACACTATACCTATCACTACCAAACACGCCATCATATAACATACTATTATTATTACATACATCACCTCACTACACACTGCAAACCATAAACCACACACAACCATACACCACACACACACACACACAGACCACCACAAGCCACACACCACCACACAACATACTATCACTACTAAACATACCACACACCACATACCACCACACACTGCACAACACCACACACAACACAACACCACACACCACCACCACACACCACACACCACCACACACCACACACCTCCACATTACACACCACACACCACACACCACACACCACCACACACCACCACACAATACACAACACCACACCCCTAGAGAAACACATCCCATAATTGACTACACATCTCTCAGGGGTGACCAACTGAGCCAAGGGAGGAGTGAAGGCGGGGTAAGTGTGACCTGTGATACACCTGAGACACTAATTTAAGGTACTCGTCGCCCCAAGAGCCAGAGGACGAGGTGTAGTGCTCAGCAGAAAGTTGGGGCTATCATGGCCTCACAGGAGGTAGTGAAGCACTCTGGCAATCGTGGCCTCACAAGAGGTAGCGAGACAGGAGGTAACTGTCATGCAAATTCCTAACATTGTTGTTTACTCCCCCAGGGAGTCGTGTGGTGGCCACAGGCGGCCATAAAACAGCTATGTGGCCATGATTATGACCTGTTTTGTTTCTTAACGTCTGGTCCTGTGGGGTGTGGCCCTGAGTGTTGAGTGTGGCCCTGTGGGGCGAGTGTAGCCCTGAGTGTTGAGTGGGGCCCTGTGGGGTGAGTGGGGCAGTAGGTGTTGAGTGTGGCCCTGTGGGGTGAGTGTGGCCCTGAGTATTGAGTGTGGCCCTGTGGGTTGAGTCTATTTTTCATATATTCTACATCACTGATTATTTACTCTCTTTCTTCATCCATTTTCTCCATTATCTCACACCAATTACTCTCTTTCTTCATCCATCTTTTTGTGTTTTATTTGGGATTTTCTCTCAAAAATGTTCTCGCTATCTCTCGACTTCCCAGAAATAAGAGGTAAAGTTTGTGACGTTTAACTAGTGTAAAATCCAGGTGGTACCGTTCACCTGTGCGTCTCTAATTATTCCTTTGATCTCGTGGGAAATTTTGCCTCAGTGTGTCCCTTCCTCTTCTCTCTCTCTTTGACTTGGTGTCTTCTTCTTCTTCTTCTTCTTCTCTCTCTCCTTCTACTGTCTTCTCCTCTCTTTTGTTCATTTTTCTCTCTTCCTCTCACTGTTCTCTTTGCTGTCGCCCTCTTTTTCCTCTTCCTTCCTTCTGTTCTCTGTTCTCTTCCTTCTCCACTGTTTTATCGCCTTTCTCTTTCCTTCTCTTTCTTTCCCGTTCCTTGTCTCTTCAATCTCTTAAGTTTGAAGTTTATATTTTTCCTCTCTCTTCTTTCTTTTGTTATCTCTTTCATCCATCTTATCGCTTTCTGTCTCTTTCTCCTCCTCCTCCTTCCCTACTCACCCTCCTCCGTCTCCTCTTCCATCTCTCCTCTCCTCTTCCATCACACACACACACACACACACACACACACACACACACACACACACACACACACACACCAGACAGCTGTAAACTAATTCAGTCATCAATTTTCACAACAGAATCAGTCTGTGTGTCCGTTCGTGCATCTGTACCACGGGGGGGGGGGGGGGGGTGGTAGTAGAGGGAATATCCACGAACTTTACACACACTCAGACTTCACAGACTCTTCACAGACTCTTCACTGACTCCTCCCACATATTTCACCGCTACCATCCACAGATTTCACTCACAGAATTCACCGCTGCACACCCACAGACGTCACAGCTCCACACCAACAGACGTCACAGCTCCACACCAACAGACGTCACAGCTCCACACCAATAGACGTCACAGCTCCACACCAATAGACGTCACAGCTCCACACCCACAGACGTCACAGCTCCACACCAACAGACGTCACAGCTCCACACCAACAGACGTCACAGCTCCACACCAACAGACGTCACAGCTCCACGCCCACAGACATCACAGCTCCACACCCACAGACGTCACAGCTCCACACCCACAGACGTCACAGCTCCACACCCACAGACGTCACAGCTCCACACCCACAGACGTCACAGCTCCACACCCACAGACGTCAAAGCTCCACACCAACAGACGTCACAGCTCCACACCAACAGACGTCACAGCTCCACACCAACAGACGTCACAGCTCCACGCCCACAGACATCACAGCTCCACACCCACAGACGTCACAGCTCCACACCCACAGACGTCACAGCTCCACACCCACAGACGTCACAGCTCCACACCCACAGACGTCACAGCTCCACACCCTCAGACGTCACAGCTCCACACCAACAGACGTCACAGCTCCACGCCCACAGACATCACAGCTCCACACCCATAGACGTCACAGCTCCACACCCACAGACGTCACAGCTCCACACCCTCAGACGTCACAGACACCCCAGCAAGTGTCCAGACAGTGACAGAGTTTGAGAGGATTCTGACCACAGGAGCCAATTAATGTGTGTGTGTGTGTGTGTGTGTGTGTGTGTGTGTGTGTGTGTGTGTGTGTGTGTGTGTGTGTGTGTGTGTGTCATTATAACACCCTCACTTATCTCTTATACAACTCTTGAACACAACCCATCTTTAGTTAACACGGAAATAGACCCCTCACCCCTCACCCCTCACCCCTCACAATCCCTCACCTCCCCTCACCTCTCTCACCCCTGACTTTTCTAACCCCTCACCTCCTTCACCCCCGACTTCTCTTACCCCTTACCTCCCCTCCCTTACCCCTCACTTCCCTCACCTCTCTCACCCCTCACCTCCCTAATCCCTCACCTCCTTCACCCCTTACCTCTCTCACTCCTCACCTCCTTCACCCCTCACTTTCACCCCTCACCTCTCTCACCCCTTACCTCCCTCACCCGTCACCTCCTTCACCCCTCACCTTCACCCCTCACCCCTCACCTCCCTCACCCCTTACCTCCCTCACCCCTCACCTCCTTCACCCCTCACCTTCACCCCTCACCCCTCACCTCCCTCACCCCTTACCTCCCTCACCCGTCACCTCCTTCACCCCTCACCCCTCACCTCCCTCACCCCTTACCTCCCTCACCCCTCACCTCCCTCACCCCTCACCTCCTTCACCCCTCACCTTCACCCCTCACCCCTCACCTCCCTCACCCCTTACCTCCCTCACCCCTCACCTCCCTCACCCCTCACCTCCTTCACCCCTCACCTGCCCTCCCTCCCCCTCACCACCCCAAGGGATCTCTCCGGTATCTCCACTATATAACTCACAGATGAATAAACTTAATATCCTTTGTAGTTCACATTTTTCTTTAATAAAACACAAAGCCTCGAGCGCAAACCCCACCCCCCCTAAGGTCCACTTCATCGAATATTGAAAACAGAAAATCCACAAATTAAAAGCCATTATATTTTCCTAGATAATAAAAATAAAGGACAAAACAAAATCCCCCCAAAATCCTGAATATTAAAAAGAAATACCAGAAATTTTTTTACCGAATATTAAAAACATAATCCCTCCAAAATTTACAGAACACTGAACTCAAGGTCGAGAAAAAAATTATAACAAAATCCCAAAATCTTGCTGAACGTTGAAAACAAAATCCACAAACCCACAAAAACTCACTAAAACCAAAGTGATTACGTATGAAAAACAAAACAAAAAGAAATCCGTAAAGCAAGACGTAATTAAAGGTTAGGTGAGGTGAGGTCAGGTGCGAACACAGGTGGCTGGATACCTCCAAGTAGTGACATCACCAGCGACATCTTTTAAAAGGACAAACTTGGGTAATTCAGGTGACCTTTTAACACACACGTCGAGGTGGGTCACACAGCACCTAACGTAACCTAACTTAACAGGAATAATAACAGTCTTCAAGGTTCCTAATACAGGTAAGAGTTGTGATTTACTCAGGTTAATTACAGGTGGGTGAAAGTTTTATACGTGATATTTACAAAGTTTACGGTTGTCGTTGTCTTTCTCAGATTAATATTGGTTTGGGTGTTCAGGTAAATATTGGCTTGTCCTGATCAAGGTGCGCTACAGGTGTTATCAATTATGTCTTACAAGTTAATAAAAGAATACATTGTGTTATTTTGTTATGCATTAATGTTATTATAAACCATTACCTAATCTAACCTAAACTAAATTAACCTAACCTAAAGTAAATTAACCTAACCTAACCTAAATTAACCTAACCTAAAGTAAATTAACCTAACGCAAATTAACCTAACCTAAATTAACCTAACCCAACCTAACCTACCTGATTTTGACTTAACTTAATCTCACCTAACTTAACCAAACCTAACCTAAATAAATATAGTTTGATCTAACTTAACATTTCCTACCATAGCTTAACTTAATCTGATACTCCCATATACATAATTTAACCTAACTTAATAGACTCTAACTTAACCTAACCTAACCTAACATAAGAACATAAGAATGGAGGAAACTGCAGCGGGCCTATTGGCCCATACTGGGCAGTCCCATTTACAGCCAACCCCTATTGCTCATATAAGCATCCAACCTATGTTTGAAGCTATCCAGAGGATTCGAGTAAATGATGATATTTGGTAACTTGTTCCATTCATCCACTACTCTGTTTCCAAACCAGCGTTTGCCTATTTCTCACCTAAATCTAAATTTGTCTAATTTATAACCATTGTTACGAGTTTGGTCCTGGTTGGATAGTTTGAGTACCTTTGAAATGTCCCCTTTGTTTAGCCCTGACTTCCATTTATACACCTCTATCATGTCGCCCCTCGCTCTACGTCTCTCGAGGGAGTGCAAATTAAGATGCTTTAACCTGTCTCTGTACTCAAGGTTCCTAATGCCCGGGATTAGTCTTGTCATTCTCCTCTGGATTCTTTCCAAGGATTCTATATCCATTCTGTAATACGGTGACCAGAACTGAACTGCGTAATCCAGGTGAGGTCTCACAAGCGCAAGATATAATCTTAAGATGACCTCGCTAGTCTTGTAACTAACACTCCTTTGTGTGAACCCAAGTACTTTATTAGCCTTGTTACGAGCAAAAACACATTGTTTACTTGGCTTAAGATTCCTACTTATCATTACTCCTAAATCTCTCTCGCAGTCGGATTTCTCAATGGCACCCATGTTCATCTGGTAACTGGTTTCCCTGTTTACATCTCCTATACTGAGTACTTTACATTTGTCCACATTGAATTTCATCTGCCATTTTTTAGACCATTCGAAAATTTTTTTAGATCTTCCTGTAGTTTTGCAGAGTCCTCATTAGATTTAATTACACGTCCTATTTTAGTGTCATCAGCAAATTTACTTATGTTGCTGTTTATGCCGGTATCTATGTCGTTTATGTATATAATAAATAATAATGGTCCAAGTACTGAGCTTTTGGGAACTCCTCTAGTGACGTTGCTCCAAAGGGATTTAGTGCCGTTAATGCTCACTCGCTGTTTCCTGTCCTGTAACCACACCCTAATCCATTTTAGAATAATACCTTTAATGCCATGTGCTTCTACCTTTCTTGTTAGTCTTTCGTGGGGGACTCTGTCGAAGGCGTTGCTAAAGTCGAGATATACCACATCATAATTGTGCCCCTCGTCCACCGATTCGAAAACTGATGAAAAGAATGTTAATAGATTAGTTAGACATGAACGCCCGCTTGTGAAGCCACGCTGGAAATCATTGATCAATTTGTGCTTCTCCAGGTGGTTTCGCATAGAGTTTGAAATGATTGCTTCCAGTAATTTGCCTACAATTGATGTTAGACTGATTGGACGGTAGTTAGAGGATAGTGATCTATCCCCCTTCTTGAAAAACGTTATTGCATTCGCTATCCTCCAGGATTCTGGTACTACACCTGTTTTTAAGGACATGTTAAACAACTTTGCTAAGGGCTCTTCCTTACATTCCGTTAATACTCTGGCAAATATCTCATCGGGACCAGGTGACTTATTAGGCTTTAGTTTGTCTATTTGCTTACTAACATCGTTACTAGTCACTACTATCTTGCTTAATTTGTTTTCTTCACTTTCTCTGAATCGAGTCAGTTCCTCGGGTATCATGTTTAAATTTTCTGTGGTGAAAACTGTTGAAAAATATTTATTGAGATTAGTGTTCATTTCTCCGTCGTTATCAGTTAGCTCGCAGGTATCTGACTGTATTGGTCCAATCTTTTCTCGTGTTTTAGTTTAATACATTTGATACAATCCCTTAGGGTTTGACTTTGCCTCCCTTGCTATCCTCAGCTCATTATTCCTCTTTGCTAGCCTTATCTCGGTCTTAACCCTACCGGCCAATACCTTATAATAATCCCAGAGGTAAATTTCGCCACGATTTATTCTCCTACCTATAGCTTTCCTTTGACGAATAATGTTCTTTAAATAATTATTTATCCATTTAGGGTCATTGTTGTTTGATCTGAATTTTTTGTATGGTATGTTCTGCCTTTGTGCATTTAGTAACTCATTATTTAAATTGTCGTGGAACTCAGCAACCTCAGATCTCGTTATCAGGTCGGTTTCAACCGTCAGGTCCAAGTAATTCGCCCCCAAGCATGATACCCCTTCTCTCAACTGCCTCTCCAGACTATCAAAGTTTGCCCTTCTGAAATCTGGGACTTTTGTGGAATTTTCCTTACGGCTGCCCTGAAAATCTAACTGGAATCTAATTTCTTTGTGATCGCTGTTTGCAAGTTCGTTCCCTACCTCGACATTACTAATGAGGTTTTCTCTGTTCGACAGAACTAAATCGAGTATATTAACCCCGGGTGGGTTCGGTTATATGTTGACTTAGGAAACAGTCCTGGATCGTTTCAAGAAAATCCTCTGATTCTGAGTTACCCGTAAGGTCAGTCCAATCTATTTGGCCAAAGTTAAAATCGCCTACTATACAGACTTTGTTGTGTATGGAAGCCCTGCGCATTTCATCCCAGATAAGTCGCTCATTAACTCTATCAAGATTGGGAGGTCTATATAATACTCCTGTGATTAATTTTTCCCTACCGTCGATTAATTCTATCCAAATTGTTTCTGTATTCCGCTCAGTTTGTATTTCCTTATTTATTTCACACTTCAGATTATCCCTGACATAGATTGCTACTCCGCCCCCTTTCCTGGACGGCCTATCAGTATGGAATAATTTGTAACCTGCAGTTTGGTATTCGACCGGCAACTCACGTGAGTCTAGGTTGATCCATGTTTCAGTGTATGCTATTATATCGATTTTTTCGGTAGATACCAAGGCCCTAATATCATCCGTTTTGTTTCTCCTACTTCTACTGTTCGCGTAAAAGACATTTAAGTTAGTCGTGTTCCGAGTCCTCCCTTTGCCGCGTTTAGGTTTTAACTCGCTGTCTAATTAAGTTTTGTCATCATTCCTAACACTATTTCCCTGTAACGTTCACTTTGTTTACCCGTTCCCACTGCAGTCTCCTCCACCCCCGTGCTCACATGTTCCCCTAGCAGTTTAAAGACTTGGACATCTTTTGGACTGCCCTTTCGAGAATCCCACCCAGGGTAGCCATTCCATCCCTAGACAGGTGAACCCCATCCCTAGCATAAAGGTCCCTTCTGCAGTAGAAGTTGTCCCAGTTGTCAATGAATGGGACTCATATTGACTTGCAATATCTGTCAAGACGGCCATTGACACCAACTGCCCTTGACAACCATTCATTGCCAACTCTCCTTCTAGGCAGGACACCCCATATGATAGGGATCCCTCCCCGAAACCTAACATGTTCTATAGCTGTCTTGAACTTACCAAGAAGCTCCTCACTCCTACACCGGCCAATATCATTGCCTCCTGCACTGAGGCAGATAATGGGTTTGTTCCCATTACCTGACAAGATATTGTCCATCCTATCAACTATATCCCCCACCCCAGCTCCTGGCAAACACACCCTCATCCTATTTTTATCTTTACCACAAAAAGCTCTGTCTATGTACCGTACCTATGAGTCACCAACACTCAAGATTTTCTTACTTTCCTTGTCAGCCTTGTCCCTGACTATACTAACGTCCAATTCATCTATCAAGGGACTGAAAGAGTTGGTACACTTAGGTGTTGTTGTCGTTGTTGTCTTATCTTTGGTGTGTTTTTTCACCACTAGTTTGGTTGTCCCTTTCCTCACAACCTTCCATTCGCCTGAGTTTTCGTCATTCACCGGCTTTCCATGTCTCATTTCTTCCTTCATCCTTGCCACCTCTTCTTTTAATTTCAAGATATCTTCCTTGGCCTTCCCCAACTCGGCCCTCAGAAAGGCACAGCCCTGTTCACAAGTCGCACTAGCCATTTCTGACAGCTTATCCCCGGGAGCTAAGCTGCTGTGACCTTTCCTCTAGCGAGGTCAGAAGACAACTGACAACTAACCTAACCTAACCTAGCCCTAACACACCCATATACATTCATTATCTGTCTATTGTATCTCCATTACCAGTTATTTTATTACCTCACATACACGACTGTAGCTTCATTTTGTAGTAGTTACAAAAATGCAATAACTGTACTGTAACATTTATTTTTTACATAGAGCACTTAATCGTATAAAGGGGTTCACATTATGGGATGTGACTGTTATAGTGTGTGTGTGTGTGTGTGTGTGTGTGTGTGTGTTCTTTTACAGTCTAATATATAGACGGAGAACAGAGAAATTCACACACACACACACGCACGCACACACACACACACACACACACACACACACGCACACACACACACACACACACACACACACACACACACAAACTTCCACTGTATACATGGTCTTAGTCAACTTGTTAAGCCTTGTATGATGTTCAGTCTCAAAGGCTCGTCTCACCTGAGCTAATATACTACCTGTTACCTGAGCTCATGTTGGCTTAATTAGTTATTGTTATTAATATGGTTTTACCTGTCATTTGTTGTTATTGTTATTGTTGTTGTGGTTGTGTTTGTTATTAATGTTGTTATTTTTGTTGTTGTTATTATTATTATCAACGCTTATTATATTGAATTATTTATTTCTCTCTAATTCTCATTTATTCCATCATTATTCTCCCTATCTTATTCCCTTCTATTTTGCTCTCCCTCTCTCTCTCTCTCCCTTCATTTCACTCTCTCCCTCACTTCCTCTCAATCTCAGGATCTCTCATTTTTATTCCTCTCTCTGTCTCTTCCTTCCATTCGTATTATCCGTTGATGCATCTCTTCCCATCTTCACACTATCTCTCATCCACCCTTTCTTCTTCCTCCAATCCTGAGTTTCATTTCCTTCTTCTATTCTTTTCTCCTCTTCTATTTTTGTCTTCTCTCTTCCACTCCCTTTCAATCTCTATCTCCCAACCTTCCTCTTCTTCCTCCTCGTCGCTTCCACACTCCCATTTCCTCCTCCTCTATTTTTATCTCTCTCTCCCTTCCCCCTCCTCTCTCTTTTTTTTCTCTCTCTCTCTTTCTCTCTCTCTCGTTGTCCCTATCCCTTTCTCATTTTCCCTTTTCTGTTCACTCCCTCTCCTTTTCTCTCGCTCTCTCTCCGTCCTGTGTATCTTCCCTCACTTCCCCCCACTCCCCTCCTCCCTACTTCCCTCCCCATGTATCTCCCCTCTCCTCCCGCCCTCTCTTCTCCCCTCCCCCTTCTCCCCACTCCCCTAATGGTGTCGTAAGCCAATAGTCTCCCCTTTATGTCTCTCGTTCAGGAACTTATGAAAAAACTTTAACTTGACAGGAATTTTTGTATCACGAAAAAATATTCCACCTTCCATAAAATTTGAATATTGTACGTCTGAAAATTACGTAAATATTAGTGTTTATATATCAGTAATTAACATCAACATATATGTCTTAGTGTTATGTGTAAAAAATATCTGTTTATGTCTCCCAAATTTACGTAAATGTGTTTTTTTGTCTCCGTAAATGATGTAAGTTTAGGTTTATTGTTTCCATATAAAATGTAAATGGTCCTGTTTATGTCTCCCTAATTTACATAATGACTTGTATATTATTTGTCTCCGTAAAATATAGGTATACATAACTCACTTATAAATACACATACACATTATTATATCTTTTATAGGTATACAACTACATACATACATACATACATTCATACATACCACATACATACATAAAGCATACATACATACATACATACATACATACATACATACATACACCCATCCACCCATACATACATACATACACACATACATACATACATACATACATACATACAAAATAGCAGTTATATTTCCAAATGCGGTATTAGTCCGTATGTATAAAAGTCCTAATTCCAGGGATCCGTTAAGGTCCAGGTATGTATAATTCCAGTACTGGCTTCCAGGACTGGAATGTCGATAATTGACAAAAGGGACGTAGTGAAGTATAATCGCATTTAGCTTGTTACTGTATAGCAATTATATCAAGCCCAGAGTTGTAATGAGATTATACTTGTAATGCCTGATGGGAGCGATTGGTGTATTATTTTAGTGGTTGTTGTGGTTGTTGTTGTTGTTGTATGGTGGCAGTTGTTGTTGTTGTATGGTGACAGTTGTTGTTGTTGTATGATGGCAGTTGTTGTTATAGTAGTAGTAGTAGTCGTGCTCCAGCACACAATAAAATTTGAAGCAACTGAGGTCAAGCAAATAGCGTACGCTGATGACCTTACAGGAGCAAGAAAAGTGGAGGACATCAAAAAGTGGTGGGACCTGGTAACATCACGAGGCCCACAAATAGGGTACCACCCAAACGCCAGCAAGTCCTTCCTCATTGTGAAGCCAGAACATTACGAATGGCCAATGGAGGTGTTCGGTGGTAGTGAGGTCAAAATAACAAAGGATGGCCAAAGACACCTAGGTGCAGTAATTAGCACGACGGACTTCAAGACCGAGTACATAACGGGAAAGGTGAATGAGTGGGTTAGGGAAATCCAAGCTCTGTCTGAGATTGCTAGCACAGAGCCACATGCTGCTTTTGCGGCATTCACCCATGGAGTCAAACATCGCTGGAACTACCTGATGCGCACTATCCCTGATATTGGACCCCTCCTCCACCCTCTGGAAGAAGCTATCAGCATCAATTTCATTCCCAAATTAGTGAAACACCCTCACTTAACCCCAGCAGAAAGATCACTCCTTGCTCTACCACCGAGACTGGGAGGAATGGGACTGACCAATCCAGAGGAGATTGCTGCCACCGAACATTAAAACTCAGTTAAGCTCATGGCAGCCCTCACGGACCACATAATAGCTCAGAACGCAACAGGGGAGGTGGATACCAGTGAAGTAAACAAGATCCGAAGGTCCATTACGACAGAACGACAGCACTGCCAAAGTAATAAGCTGCAGCAACTGTTGCTGCAAGTACCAGAAAATTTGAAAAAAAAGTAGCTATAGTGCAGGAGGTGGACGCCTCGAACTGGTTAACTACGTTACCGATAAGGGCAAATGGCTTCAGTCTCAATAAACAAGAATTTACAGATGCCAATGCTCTAAGGTACAGTAGGCCAGTAGAAGGTTTGCCCTCCCAATGCGTGTGTGGCTCTTCCTATGATGTCGATCACACCATGGCGTGCAAGAAAGGGGGCTTCATATGCATGAGGCATGACGAAGTAAGGGATTTTGCAGCAAATATGTTGAAGGAAATCTGCTGTGATGTCATTGTAGAACCGACCCTCTTTCTATTGGATGGTGAGATCTTCCAACATAGGACTTCAAACACATCCAACGAAGCCCGTGTTGACGTCAGTGCTCGAGGATTCTGGACGCGGGGACAGCGAGCCTTCTTCGACATCAAGATTTTTTATCCCATGGCCGCTTGTCACCATAACTTAGCTCTCGATGCTGCACACAGGAGGAACGAGAATGACAAGATAAGGGCATATGGGGAGAGAATTCAGAACGTTGATCAAGGCAGCTTCACTCCTCTAGTGTTCACAACCTCTGGTGGATGGGACCAAGTGCAAGATACTTCTACGCCAGACTCGCGGAGTTGATCTCTGAACAGAAGCAGCAGCCCAGAAGTTATGTTACAGCCTGGATGAGATGTCGACTATCCTTCTCTCTCCTTCGGTCTGTTTTGCTCTGCCTCAGGGGAACGAGAGCTTCGGCCCCAAAGCCGACAACAGCTACAGATATTGACTATGAGGCAACAGTCACTGAATGCTGCATAGATCTGCGGCTCAACTAATTCAACACAGCTAGGATAGATGTGGCTATTGGGGGAGGCTGGAGGCCACGTTGAAAAAAAAGAAAGAAAAAAGTAGTAGTAGAAGTAGAAGTAGAAGTAGTGATGGTTGCCGTAATAATAATAATAATAAAATAATAATAATAATAATAATAATAATAATAATAATAATAATAATAATAATATCCTCTACGCTCCCTCCCTCCCTCCCTTCCTACCTTTCAAACCTCCAACTGAACCTCTAACTTCCAGCCTCCAAACCCAAGCTAAGCCTCCAACCTCCAACTAAACCTCCAACCTCCAGCTGAACCTCCAACCTCCAGCTAAACCTCCAACCTCCAACTAAACCTCCAACCTCCAGCTAAACCTCCAACCTCAAGCTGAACCTCCAACCTCAAGCTGAATCTCCAACCTCCAGCTGAATCTCCGACCTCAAGCTGAACCTCCAACCTCAAGATGAACCTACAAACTCAAGCTGAACATTCAACCTCCAGCTAAACCTCAAACCTCAGCTGAAGTTCCAAAATTAAGCTGAATCTCCAACCTCCAGCTGAACCTCCAACCTCAAGCTGAACCTGCAAACCTCCACAACCTCCAACCTCAGACAAATACATCAATTAACTAATATCTTAACTATTTTATACATTATTTTTTGTAACGTTGACAATGTATTATTTTTAATCCTCAAAACATTACCAAGAAACAGTCGGTTATTTTGGTGGGTGAGTGAGAGAGAGAGAGAGAGAGAGAGAGAGAGAGAGAGAGAGAGAGAGAGAGAGAGAGAGAGAGAGAGGCTTTTAGCAAGGGGGTTCAGGACCTCAACATCAAAGTGAACTTAATGAGAACAACTTCATGACCAGAGACACGCAAAGGAATACCTGTCTCTACTTCTCTCTCTTTTTCTCTTTTCTTATCTATTTTTTGTCTCTCTTAATTTCTCACTGTATCTTATTCTCTCTCTCTCTCTCTCTCTACTTCCATTCTCCCCCAACCTAACCTAACACTAACCTCAGGGCGTTTAATCCCCAGGTGAAAAAATAAAACCGCGGTGTCTAATCTTTGCATGATCCCTTCTATACATTAGTCGGAATGCCACAGGTACACACAGGTACACACAGGTATCAAATAGTTAATCCACTCTATTAATTAGGATTAGTAACCATGAGTGAAGTTACCATGTTTGGAGTCTACTCGACCTTACATTACGGTAATTGAATAGTAAAGAGAAGTGATGGTTATATTAATGGCCTGGTCGTCATGGCGGATCGATTATATCAGGGAAAGTGTGTGTCCTTTCCCACTCCATTCGTCCTTCCCTTCCCTCTCCAACCGACGACCCTTTCCCTTCCCTTCCCTCTCTAACCGTCGACCCTTTCCCTTCCCTTCCTTCTCCATCCGTCGACCCTTTCCCTTCCCTTCCCTCTCCAACCGACGACCCTTTCCCTTCCCTTCCTTCTCCAACCGTCGACCCTTTCCCTTCCCTTCCCTCTCCAACCGACGACCCTTTCCCTTCCCTTCCCTTCTCCTTTTACCCCCCTCCCTTCCCATCCCCTCTCCCTCTTTCTCCCTTTCCACACGAGTGTACAAACAGGCTTTACTGGTGGTAGGGTCGTGACATATTTTACGAGGAGAAACATTTTACGCTGATACGCGATATCTGTGTTGTATTCTCTTCGACGCATGTGCAATAGAGTAGGTTAGGTTAGGTTAGGTTAGGGGAAGATTAATGTTTTTTTTATGGAAGATTACTGAGTTTTTCCAGGATCTTTAATTACGGGAAACACACACACACACACACACACACACACACACACACACACACACACACACACACACACACTCTCTCTCTCTCTCTCGGGACACTCACAACAACCACCGCCAGTTTCTTTTTTGTTTTTACGCTGTCTACGTCATCCCAAAGGACCTAATGATAAAGAGGAGATGGGGCAGACGATGATAAATGAGGGAGAGTGTGAAGGTAAGAGGAGGAGGGAGGAGGAGGAGAGAGGTGGAGAGAGGAAGACGATGATAAATGAGGGAGAGAGTGAGAGGTGAGAATGGCGGAGGAGGAGAGAGGAAGACAATGATAAATGAGGGAGAGAGTAAGAGGCAGAATGAGGGAGGAGGAGAAGAGAAGGGTGATAAAGGAGGGAGATAGCGAAGGTGACGGAATGGGGAAGGAGAGTGGGAAATGGTGATAAATGAGGTAGCGAGTGAAGGTGGGAGGAGAGGAGACAGAAAGATGATGAAAGAGGGTGAAGGAGAAGGTGAAGAAAGTACGGAGTGAGTCGATAATGAATGAGGGAGTGGTTGAACAGGGAGAAGGAGGGAGAAAGATGAGACAGGGAGGATAAAGAAGGGAGGAAAAATATAGGTGATGACGAAATAAATCTCTTCAAAAACACAACAACACCACCACCACCACAACACCACCACCACACCACCACCACCACAACACCACCACCACCACAATACACCCACCACAATACACCCGCCACCACACACCACCACCACAATACACCCACCACCACAACACCACCACCACCACAACACCACCACCACCACCACCACAATACACCCGCCACCACAACACCACCACCACCACAACACCACCACCACCACAACACCCCCACCACCACAACACCCCCACCACCACTACACCCTCACCACCACAACACCCCCACCACCACAACACCCCCACCACCACAACACCCCTAACACCACTACACCCCCAACACCCCCACCACAACACCCCTACCACCACAACACCCCCACCACCACAACACCCCCACCACCACTACACCCTCACCACCACAACACCCCACCACCACAACACCCCCACCACCACAACACCCCCACCACCACAACACCCCCCACCACCACAACACCCCACCACCACAACACCCCCACCACCACAACACCAATACCACCACAATACACCCCACCATCACAACACCCCAACCATCACAACACCCCCACCACCACTACACCCCAACACCCCTACCACAACACCCCCACCACCACAACACCCCCAACGCCACAACACCCCACCACCACAACACCCCCACCACCACAACACCAATACCACCACAATACACCCCACCATCACAACACCCCCACCACCACAACACCCCCACCACCACTACACCCCCAACACCCCGACCACAACACCCCCACCACCACAACATCCCCAACGCCACTACACTCCCAACACCCCCACCACCGCAAAACCCCTAACACCACTACACCCCCAACACCCCCACCACAACACTTCCACCATCACAAAACCCCCACCACCACAACACACCCACTACCACAACACACCCACCATCGCAACACCCCCACCACCACAACACCCCCACCACCACTACACCCCCACCACCACAACACCCCCACCACCACAACACCCCCACCACCACAACACCCCTAATACCACTACACACCCCCACACACCACCACAACACCCCCACCACCACAACACCCCCACCACCACAACACCCCTACCACCACAACACCCCCACCACCACAACACCCCTACTACCACAACACCCCCACCACCACAACACCCCCACCACCACAACACCCCTAATACCACTACACCCCCACCACCACAACACCCCTACCACCACAACACCCCCACCACCACAACACCCCCGCCACCACAACACCCCCACCACCACAACACCCCCACCACCACAACACCCCTAATACCACTACACCCCACCACCACAACACCCCCACCACCACAACACCCCCACCACCACAACACCCCCACCACCACAACACCCCTAACACTCCCACCACAACACCCCTAACACCACTACACCCCAACAATCCCACCACAACACCCCACCACCACAACACACCCACCACACAACACCCCGCCCCCTCCCCGTTTACCTGGCCAACGCTACACTCAGGTGTCTCACTAATTAACACCGTAATTGGCGTAATCAGGTGATAACTACGGCAGGTTATGGTGATTGGCGAATCCTCAGTTACCTTTAAGACTCCCGCTCACGCCAGTATTACCTCACCTGAGTGATTTACCGAGTTAATTACTTCTTGTTGACGAACCTGACCTACTCTCACCTCACCTTACCTCAAATTACTGTTCATAAGCCAGGTGTTAACAGGTATTTTACTGTTATAAACGATACCTGCTGAGACAATTACACCTGTATATATCAGATGATGCTATATAATAATTGCTATATATATCTCTCTAGTGAGGCTATAAGAATATATAACATAGAGGCATTATATATATTTCTATCAGGCATAATATTATAACTATGGTATATATTATAGAAACTACATATAATTCCTCCTATATATCTCTTTAGTGAGACAATATAACTATATATGAAAATATTACATATAATTCCTGTTATATATCAAACCTGAGAGACAAATAGGAATGTGTGATATAATATAGTGAGTTATATAAGGGACCTCTATATATCATCCTGGAGACTGAATTATATATATTATTACCTGTTAAATTCTACCCAAGTTAGGTAGTGTAGCAACGGCTGTCTCCTGACGAACGTACGCCAGTGTTCTGCTCATGTTGGCGCTCGTTTATGGAAATTTATGGAAGTCGGTAAGATGAATATTTGCTAGCGCTCGTTTATAGTTAACCAGACGAACGTTCGCCAGCCTTCAGCCAGCACGAACACAAGGCTCTACACAAGTGAAATATTTTATTACTATGCAGAGAAGAAGTTACTCCGACACATAATTTTCTTAAATATTTTTCTAGCAGGATGAAGGCGGCCTCAACAGTATTAAATATTCTTAAGTTAAATTCTCTCCCCAAGATAGAGTTAAGAGAAGAGTTAAGGTAGAGTCTCAGCGAAACTTTAACGTCATAGTTGTGTAATTAAGTGAGTCTGTTAAGCAGGTTCTGACGTCATTAATTGAAAGGAATAACATTAACTTAAGAATATTTGAGAATCCATCTTTATCTCGTAGGTTAAGTTAGTCAGTTTAATGCTATCTCATCATTTGAAGTTCCGAGGAAAATTAAACGTAAGACTCTTTGAGAATCTGTCTTAGTTACGTTATTTCCATCTGAAGTTACGATGGATATGTAACTTAAGATCTTTTCAGAATCCGTCTTTGTGTCGAAGCTTAAGTGAGTCAGTAACTTATTTTCTTACATCACAAGTTACAAGACACTTTAATGTAAGTGCCTCGAAGACCTTGGCTGGTGGCACCAGGGTACACTGCCTCTACTGGAGTACGACCTTGTAATTCCCACTCCACACTGTCTCTAGCACTACTATTACTACTACTACTACTACTACTACCATTATCACTACCATTACTACCACCACAGCTACTACCATTGCCACCACTACCACACAAACTTACTTCTACTTCTGGATGATAACACTGGTCAGGGAGGGAAGGGGGGGGGGAGGTAGGGAAAGGCCGCCCTAGGTCTTAATTGGTTAATCACTTGAGGTAATTACTAGCGGCAGGTGTAACGACCTCGAGCTTGTGATGCACCTGAGTATAGTGTCTTACCCTTCCTTCCTCTCCCTTTCTTCCCCTTCCTCCCTTTCCTCCTTTCCTTTCCTTTCCCTTCCTCCCTTCCCCTTGCTCCCTTTCTCTTTCCTTCCTCTTTACCTCCCTTCTTATATTTGTCTCTCCCTTCCCTCCAATGCGGTTCCTCTCCCTTCCCCTCACATCCTATCCCTTTCCTACCTCTCACTCACTCCTCTACTCTCCCTTTCACCTTACCCTCCTACCTCCCTCTCTCCCTTCCACTCCTTTCCTTTTCCTATCCCTTTCCCACTCTCACCCAACATACCCCCATCACCCCCCCTCCCTCTACCTATCCCCTCACCCTCTCACTCCTTCTTACCTCCCCTCCCGTCTCCTACCTACCCCCTCTCCCCTTTAACCTTCCCCCCCTCACCCCTCTTCCCTCTCACCCCTCCATAAGCTCACATTCACACACACATTATCATTCCTCACTCTCTTTATCCTATACTGTAGTTCTCTCTCTGGTAGTCAACATCCATCGCCTCCACTAAATTGTTCTTATTATTTTTGCCGCTGTGGTTGTTGTGGTTGCCGTGGTTGGTGTGGTTGCCGTGGTTGTTGTGGTTGCCGTGGTTGTTGTGGTTGCCGTGGTTGTTGTGGTTGCCGTGGTTGTTGTGGTTGCCGTGGTTGGTGTGGTTGCCGTGGTTGGTGTGGTTGCCGTGTCTGCTGTGTTTGCTGTGTGTGTGTATTTATTTACTTGCTGCTATATACCACATTTCATAAGCGGAAAATTGATATGCAAATATTTATGCACAATTCACTGCTCTTTTATTTCTAGTTGAGTGAATATTGAGCAAATTAGGTCATTCGGTAAATTAATTATGCTTACATTCACGTAAACTAAAGTGCCTATAATATACAGTTTGGATACAGTTTACAGGTAGAGTGAGGTGAGTTTACTTTCATCAGTGTTGGTACATATACAGGTGGGTTAGAGGTAGGTTTGGGTATATGAAGTACAGGTATAGTTAAAGGGATATGTTGAGTAGGAATATTAATTAAAATACAGGTAAGGTACAGGTAAGTTGGGTTAGTAAGTACAGGTAACGTGTGAGTAATTGATTCTTATCATAAATATTAACACAGATGTAGGTTTGAGTGTAGAGTACAAGTAGTTTATCCACACACCCTGGCAGGGCTACACACACACCCTGGCAGGGCTACACACACACACCCTGGCTGGGCTACACACACACACCCTGGCAGGGCTACACACACACCCTGGCAGGGCTACACACACACACCCTGGCAGGGCTACACACACACCCTGGCAGGGCTACACACACACCCTGGCAGGGCTACACACACACCCTGGCAGGGCTACACACACACACACACCCTGGCAGGGCTACACACACACCCTGGCAGGGCTACACACACATCCTGGCAGGGCTACACACACACACACACCCTGGCTGGGCTACACACACATCCTGGCAGGGCTACACACACACCCTGGCTGGGTTACACACACACCCTGGCAGGGCTACACACACACCCTGGCAGGGCTACACACACACCCTGGCAGGGCTACACACACATCCTGGCAGGGCTACACACACACACACACCCTGGCTGGGCTACACACACACCCTGGCAGGGCTACACACACCCTGACTGGGCTACACACACACACACCCTGGCAGGGCTACACACACACCCTGGCAGGGCTACACACATCCTGGCAGGGCTGCACACACACCCTGGCAGGGTTACACACACCCTGGCAGGGCTACACACACCCTGGCAGGGCTACACACCCTGACGGGGCTACACACCCTGACAGGGTTACACACCCTGGCAGGGCTCCACAATCCCTAGCAGGGCTACACTCACCCTGCCAGGGTTACACACACCCTGGCAAGGCCCCACACACCCTGCCAGGGCTACACTCACCCTGCCAGAGCTACACACACACACCCTGGCAGGACCCCACACACCCTGGCAGAGCTCCACACACCCTACCAGGGCTTCGCACACCCTGCCAGGGCTCCACAAACCCTGTCAAGGCCCCACACACCCTGCCAGGGTCCCACACATGCTGCCAGGGCTCCACACACCCTGCCGGGGCTTCGTACACCCTGCCAGGGCTCCACAAACCCTGCCAGGGCTATACACACCGTGTCAAGTACCCCACACACCCTTCCAGGGTCCCACACACCCTGCCAGGGCTCCACACTCCTTGCCAGGGCTACACACACCATGGCAAGGCTTCACACACCCTGACAGGGTTCCACACACCCTGCCAGGGCTTCACACACCCTGGCAGAGCTACATACACCCTGGCAGGGCTACACACACCCTGGCAGGGCTACACACACCCTGGCAGGGCTATACACACCCTGGCAGGGCTACACACACCCTGGCAGGGCTACACACACCCTGCCAGGGCTACACACACGCTATAAGTTATAAAGCTCGATGACGCAGTAAAACTTGGATGATTGAGTGAAGCAAAAACTACCCGAGCGTAAAGTTGTGATGGCGCCGCTGTGTCTCCTGCAGGTGAGTCATTACCATGTTGAGCAGGTGAGAGGAAGACCTAACCTAACCTAACCCAAACAGCACCCCTTCCCCAAGGTGGCGTTAGGGTGTTTAATCATCAGGTGAAATAATTTACAGGGGCTAATCTTCAGGTATGTCAACACTCCTATCAATATTTTAACTCCTTGATAGTATTCAATGCCAAGTCGCCCGTCACTCAAAGGCTTCCTCACGTCCGCTGCTTATAATTGAGGGTTCAGGATGGTGATATATACAACGAGCTTCCCTTTGTCAGCAGGACACGTCGGGGTGGTAGTGGATGGACGCCGCCCGGAGGTAGTGGATGGACGCTGCCCGGAGGTAGTGGATGGACGCCGCCCGGAGGTAGTGGATGGACGCCGCCCCGAGGTAGTGGATGGACGCCGCCTGGAGGTAGTGGATGGACGCCGCCCGGAGGTAGTGGATGGACGCCGCCCCGAGGTAGTGGATGGACGCCGCCCGGAGGTACTGGATGGACGCTGCCCGGAGGTACTGGATGGACGCCGCCCGGAGGTAGTGGATGGACGCCGCCTGGAGGTAGTGGATGGACGCCGCCCGGAGGTAGTGGATGGACGCCGCCCCGAGGTAGTGGATGGACGCCGCCCCGAGGTAGTGGATGGACGCCGCCTGGAGGTAGTGGATGGACGCCGCCCGGAGGTAGTGGATGGACACCGCCCCGAGGTAGTGGATGGACGCCGCCTGGAGGTAGTGGATGGACGCCGCCCGGAGGTAGTGGATGGACGCCGCCCCGAGGTAGTGGATGGACGCTGCCCAGTGGTAGTGGATGGACGCCGCCCGGAGGTAGTGGATGGACGCCGCCCCGAGGTAGTGGATGGACGCTGCCCGGAGGTAGTGGATGGACGCCGCCCGGAGGTAGTGGATGGACGCCGCCCCGAGGTAGTGGATGGACGCCGCCCGGAGGTAGTGGATGGACGCCGCCCCGAGGTAGTGGATGGACGCCGCCCGGAGGTAGTGGATGGACGCCGCCCCGAGGTAGTGGATGGACGCTGCCCGGAGGTAGTGGATGGACGCCGCCCGGAGGTACTGGATGGACGCCGCCCGGAGGTAGTGGATGGACGCCGCCCGGAGGTAGTGGATGGACGCCGCCCGGAGGTAGTGGATGGACGCCGCCCCGAGGTAGTGGATGGACGCCGCCCCGAGGTAGTGGATGGACGCCGCCCGGAGGTAGTGGATGGACGCCGCCCGGAGGTAGTGGATGGACGCCGCCCGGAGGTAGTGGATGGACGCCGCCTGGAGGTAGTGGATGGACGCCGCCCGGAGGTAGTGGATGGACGCTGCCCGGAGGTAGTGGATGGACGCCGCCCGGAGGTACTGGATGGACGCCGCCCCGAGGTAGTGGATGGACGCCGCCCGGAGGTAGTGGATGGACGCCGCCCCGAGGTAGTGGATGGACGCCGCCCGGAGGTAGTGGATTGACGCCGCCCCGAGGTAGTGGATGGACGCTGCCCGGAGGTAGTGGATGGACGCCGCCCGGAGGTAGTGGATGGACGCTGCCCGGAGGTAGTGGATGGACGCCGCCCGGAGGTACTGGATGGACGCCGCCCCGAGGTAGTGGATGGACGCCGCCCGGAGGTAGTGGATGGACGCCGCCCCGAGGTAGTGGATGGACGCCGCCCGGAGGTAGTGGATTGACGCCGCCCCGAGGTAGTGGATGGACGCTGCCCGGAGGTAGTGGATGGACGCCGCCCGGAGGTACTGGATGGACGCCGCCCGGAGGTAGTGGATGGACGCCGCCCGGAGGTAGTGGATGGACGCCGCCCGGAGGTACTGGATGGACGCCGCCCCGAGGTAGTGGATGGACGCCGCCCCGAGGTAGTGGATGGACGCCGCCCGGAGGTAGTGGATGGACGCCGCCCGGAGGTAGTGGATGGACGCCGCCCGGAGGTAGTGGATGGACGCCGCCTGGAGGTAGTGGATGGACGCCGCCCGGAGGTAGTGGATGGACGCCGCCCCGAGGTAGTGGATGGACGCTGCCCGGAGGTAGTGGATGGACGCCGCCCGGAGGTAGTGGATGGACGCCGCCCGGAGGTAGTGGATGGACGCCGCCTGGAGGTAGTGGATGGACGCCGCCTGGAGGTAGTGGATGGACGCCGCCCGGAGGTAGTGGATGGACGCCGCCCCGAGGTAGTGGATGGACGCTGCCCAGAGGTAGTGGATGGACGCTTCCCGGAGGTAGTGGATGGACGCCGCCCCGAGGTAGTGGATGGACGCTGCCCGGAGGTAGTGGATGGACGCCGCACGGAGGTAGTGGATGGACGCCGCCCCGAGGTAGTGGATGGACGCTGCCCGGAGGTAGTGGATGGACGCCGCCTGGAGGTAGTGGATGGACGCCGCCCGGAGGTAGTGGATGGACGCTGCCCGGAGGTAGTGGATGGACGCCGCCCGGAGGTAGTGGATGGACGCCGCCCGGAGGTAGTGGATGGACGCCGCCCGGAGGTAGTGGATGGACGCCGCCCGGAGGTACTGGATGGACGCCGCCCCGAGGTAGTGGATGGACGCCGCCCCGAGGTAGTGGATGGACGCCGCCCGGAGGTAGTGGATGGACGCCGCCCGGAGGTAGTGGATGGACGCCGCCCGGAGGTAGTGGATGGACGCCGCCCGGAGGTACTGGATGGTTAGGTAATTGGCTGGACCTCCGAGTGGCCCAGAAGGCACTGAGTCCTACCATCAGTAAATTGAACTCCTCTCCCTGTCCCTCTCCCTCTCCCTCTCTCCCTCTGCCTCTGCCTCTCTCCCTCTCCCTCTCCCTCTCCCTCCTTCGTGTGTCGGTAGAGAACACACTTCTAACACAAACACTCTCCTCAACTAGCAATAACACGACTCTGGACTGGCAAGGGACACACACACACACACACACACACACACACACACACCTTTGGTCAGCGGGCGTCCCTGTTGTGGTCATTACGTTAGTTTGTCTCAGGACGAAGTTAACTGCTCTCTCTTTCTCTCTCTCTCTCTCTCTCTCTCACTCTTTCTCTTTCTCTCTCGCTCTCTCTCTCTCCAAAAACGTTTTCCTTACAATTACCACCAAACGTTTTTTATAAGTTCTCATAAATCGTTTCCTTTACACCAAAATAGTACACATGAGGTGGTCAGGTGAGTCCTACTACTTTATCCAAACAACCGGTGACGTCATGGGTCATAGGTCAATACTGCCAGATGTACGAGATATTTAAAACCCTGTAATGACCCTCCTTTTGGTCAGGTCATATTATCCACTATTCACACGTCTGTATAAGGGATAGAGTCCACTATATGGAGGTTTTTACAGCAGAAGGATCTCGATATAACGGATATAGTATGTTAGGTGGATGTTTCACTCATTCCCTCACGCACTCACTCCTCCACACACTCACTCCCTTACTCCCCCACTCACCCTCACACACTCACTCCCTCACCCCTCACCCCCTCACCCCTCATCCCCTCACCCCTCACGCCTCACACCCTCACCCCTCACACACTCACTCCCTCACACACACTCACTCCCTAACCCCTCACACACTCACCCCTCACAGTTCAGGTTTTCTACTCATTTCCTCCTCATCAAATCTTCTCCATTCACATCCATTATTCACGTTCTTGTCTCTTCTCCTTTACCTCAGCCTTCATAATTATCCTTTGTCTCATCTCCCTCTCGCCTCTCATTCGTTAGTTCATTGTATTATTTTTCTTTCTCTTTCTTTTGTAATCATTCGTGTCTAATTTGAACTCTCTCTCTCTCTCTCTCTCTCTCTCTCTCTCTCTCTCTCTCTCTCTCTCTCTCTCTCTCTTCGTGACAATCAGTAGTGTCCTTGACTCAGGCTGCAACCAGACGGGCCGGTTGACATTGATGGATGGGGTCCAGCACTCACACACTCTAACACACTCTCACACACTCTCCTATACTCTCATACACTCTCCCATACTTTCACACACTCTCCCACACATTCACACACTCTCCTATACTCTTCCACACATTCACACACTCTCCCATACTTTCACACACTCTCCCACACATTCACACACTCTCCCATACTTTCACAGACTCTCCCACACACTCATACACTCTCCCATACTTTCACACACTCTCCCACACACTCACACACTCTCCCATACTTTCACACACTCTCCCACACATTCACACACTCTCCTATACTCTTCCACACATTCACACACTCTCCCATACTTTCACACACTCTCCCACACATTCACACACTCTCCCATACTTTCACACACTCTCCCACACACTCACACACTCTCCCATACTTTCACACACTCTCCCACACATTCACACACTCTCCCATACTTTCACACACTCTCCCACACATTCACACACTCTCCCATACTTTCACACACTCTCCCACACACTCACACACTCTCCCATACTTTCACACACTCTCCCACACATTCACACACTCTGCTATACTCTCACACACTCGCACACACACTCTCCCACACTCTTACACACTCTCCCACACTCTCACACACTCTCCCACACACTCACACACTCTCCCATACTTTCACACACTCTCCCACACATTCACACACTCTCCTATACTCTCACACACACTCTCACACACTCACACACTCCCCCATACTTTCACACACTCTCCCACACATTCACACACTCTCCTATACTCTCACACACTCGCACACACACTCTCCCACACTCTCACACACTCTCCCACACTCTCACACACTCTCCCATACTCTCACACACTCTCCCAACTAGCCCACTTTCTCACACACTCTCTCAGGTACCCAAATCTTTCACACACTCTCTCACACACTCTCCTACGCCTCTCTCTCTCTCTCTCTCTCTCTCTCTCTCTCTCTCTGAAAGCGTTGGCAAATATTTGAAACCGTTGGAGAATTTTGGGAAGCTTGAAAAAGCAGGTGTGTGTGTGTGTGTGTGTGTGTGTGTGTGTGTGTGTGCGTGTGTGTGTGTGTGTGCGTGTGCGTGTGTGTGTGTGCGTGTGTGTGTGTGCGTGTGCGTGTGTGTGCCTGTGAGTGTGTGTGTGTGTGTGTGTGTGTATTACGTAACACTCACCCATAAATCTTCGGTCATCTTTTTTTTTAAGAGTCAATTTGGTTAAAATGTTGTCCGGCTGTTAGTTTTGTCTCTCAGCGCCAGAAGATACGGTGAGACCTATTTGAGAGACATTTTTGGAGGGTTATGTGTCTCTCTTTGTCTCTCTTTGTCTCTGTCTGTCTCTCTGTCTGTCTCTTTGTCTCTGTCTGTCTCTCTGTCTGTCTCTTTGTCTCTGTCTGTCTCTCTGTCTGTCTCTTTGTCTCTGTCTGTCTCTCTGTCTGTCTCTTTGTCTTTGTCTGTCTCTCTGTCTGTCTCTTTGTCTCCGTCTGTCTCTCTGTCTGTCTCTTTGTCTCCGTCTGTCTCTCTGTCTGTCTCTTTGTCTCTGTCTGTCTCTCTGTCTGTCTCTTTGTCTCCGTCTGTCTCTCTGTCTGTCTCTTTGTCTCCGTCTGTCTCTCTGTCTGTCTCTTTGTCTCCGTCTGTCTCTCTGTCTGTCTCTTTGTCTCTCTTTGTCTTTGTCTGTCTCTCTGTCTGTCTCTTTGTCTCTGTCTGTCTCTCTGTCTGTCTCTTTGTCTCTGTCTGTCTCTCTGTCTGTCTCTTTGTCTCTGTCTGTCTCTCTGTCTGTCTCTTTGTCTCTGTCTGTCTCTCTGTCTGTCTCTTTGTCTCTGTCTGTCTCTCTGTCTGTCTCTCTGTCTGTCTCTTTGTCTCTGTCTGTCTCTCTGTCTGTCTCTTTGTCTCTGTCTGTCTCTCTGTCTGTCTCTTTGTCTCTGTCTGTCTCTCTGTCTGTCTCTTTGTCTCCGTCTGTCTCTCTGTCTGTCTCTGTTGTCTCTGTCTGTATCTCTCTGTCTCTGTCTGTCTCTGTTTCTCTGTCTGTCTCTGTTTCTCTGTCTGTCTCTGTCTGTCTCTGTTTCTCTGTCTGTCTCTGTCTGTCTCTTGTCTCTGTCTGTCTGTCTGTCTGTCTCTGTCTGTGTCTGTCTCTCTGTCTGTCTCTTTGTCTCTGTCTGTCTCTCTGTCTGTCTCTTTGTCTCTGTCTGTCTCTCTGTCTGTCTCTGTCTCTCGTCTGTCTCTCTGTCTGTCTCTGTCTCTGTCTGTCTCTGTCTGTCTCTGTCTCTCTGTCTGTCTCTGTCTCTCTGTCTGTCTCTGTCTCTGTCTGTCTCTCTGTCTGTCTCTGTCTCTCTGTCTGTCTCTCTGTCTGTCTCTGTCTCTGTCTGTCTCTCTGTCTGTCTCTGTCTCTCTGTCTGTCTCTCTGTCTGTCTCTGTCTGTCTGTCTCTCTGTCTGTCTCTGTCTATGTCTCTGTCTGTCTCTGTCTGTCTCTCTCTGTCTCTGTCTCTGTCTGTCTCTGTCTGTCTCTTCTCTGTCTGTCTCTCTGTCTGTCTCTGACTCTCTGTCTGTCTCTGTCTCTCTGTCTCTCTGTCTGTCTCTGTCTCTGTCTGTCTCTGTCTGTCTCTTTGTCTCTGTCTGTCTCTCTGTCTGTCTCTTTGTCTTTGTCTGTCTCTCTGTCTGTCTCTTTGTCTCTGTCTGTCTCTCTGTCTGTCTCTTTGTCTCTGTCTGTCTCTCTGTCTGTCTCTTTGTCTCTGTCTGTCTCTCTGTCTGTCTCTTTGTCTCTGTCTGTCTCTCTGTCTGTCTCTTTGTCTCTGTCTGTCTCTCTGTCTGTCTCTTTGTCTCTGTCTGTCTCTCTGTCTGTCTCTGTTGTCTCTGTCTGTCTCTGTCTGTCTCTGTCTGTCTCTGTCTCTCTGTCTGTCTCTGTCTGTCTCTGTCTGTCTCTCTGTCTGTCTCTGTCTGTCTCTGTCTCTCTGTCTGTCTCTGTCTCTCTGTCTGTCTCTGTCTGTCTCTGTCTGTCTGTCTCTCTGTCTGTCTCTGTCTGTCTCTGTCTGTCTCTCTGTCTGTCTCTGTCTCTCTGTCTGTCTCTCTGTCTGTCTCTGTCTGTTCTGTCTCTCTGTCTGTCTCTGTCTCTCTGTCTGTCTCTCTGTCTGTCTCTGTCTCTCTGTCTGTCTCTCTGTCTGTCTCTGTTGTCTCTGTCTGTCTCTCTGTCTGTCTCTTTGTCTCTGTCTGTCTCTCTGTCTGTCTCTTTGTCTCTGTCTGTCTCTCTGTCTGTCTCTTTGTCTCTGTCTGTCTCTCTGTCTGTCTCTTTGTCTCTGTCTGTCTCTCTGTCTGTCTCTTTGTCTCTGTCTGTCTCTCTGTCTGTCTCTTTGTCTCTGTCTGTCTCTCTGTCTGTCTCTTTGTCTTTGTCTGTCTCTCTGTCTGTCTCTTTGTCTTTGTTTGTCTTTATCATTTAGTAACCTTCTTTGTTTCTTTTCCCTTGACTCTCTCTCTCTCTCTCTCTCTCTCTCTCTCTCTCTCTCTCTCTCTTCTTCCTCTCTCCTAACTCTCACCTTAGTTGGTCATTATTGCAATTCTCTCCCCATTCCTCACTTCTTTTTTTACACTTTCTCCTCCTCCTCCTCCTCCTCCTCCTCCCTCCTTTCTCTTCTCTCCCTCACTTCTTTTACTCCTTCCCTTCTCTCTCCCTCTCTCTCCCTTCTCCCTTCTCTTATCTCTCTCTCTCTCTCCTCTCCCCCCCCCATTAGGAGATGCCTTAATGACCGAGTCCATTAAATGAGCAACTTCTAATTGTCGCCCACACACAAGTACACAACCCTCATTCTCTCCTTTCTCCCCTCACCTTCTCGCTTCTCCCCTCACTCCCCACCATCTCTCTCCCCTCTTTATCTCCCTTCTCCCCTCACCCTCCTCCTCCTCCTCCTCCCCACACCATCATCAGGAGGCCAGAGTCACTAAAGCCATAACTTGAACTTGGCTTAATTATCCTTCGAAGTGTTCATCAGTGGAGGGCCCGATACTCCTTCCTTCCTTCCTTCTTTCCTTCCTTCCTTCCTTCCTTCCTTCTCTCCTTCCTTCCTTCCTTCCTTCTCTCCTTCCTTCCTTCCTTCTTCCCCCTCCCTCCTTCCTTCTTTCCTTCCCTTTTTCCTTCTCCCTTCCTTTCATCCTTCCTTCATTCTTCCCTCCTTCCCTCTCTCCTTCCCTCCTTTCTTCCCTACCTCCCCCTTCCCTTCATCTCTCCCCCCCCTTCCACACACTCCCCCCTCAAGGCATTATTCCCTATTCCAATTATGTACCCCCCTCCCCCTCTTCCCCCTCCCCTCCCCGCCGCAGGTATGGGGGTTGGGGGGAGAGGGGGGGGGAGGAGGAGGATGGGTTAGAGGAAGGAGGAGAAGGAGGAAAGAGAAGGAAAGTAGTGACGATATACACAAGGATTTATTAACGCACTATATATTTCTCACTGGGATTAAACGCATTGAGAAAGAAAGAAAGAAAGAAAGAAGGAATGAAAGAAAGAAAGAAAGAAAGAAAGAGAGAGAGAGAGAGAGAGAGAGAGTATACATTCACCTAGCTGCAGTATATATTCCTTACTAGACGTTGGAGGTAAAAATATACACTCAAGGTGGAGGAAAAATTGTGGTAGTGTTAACGTAGTGAGGTAGAAGGTGTTAGGAGGCGAGAACACGACCTCCACTACTACTCCAGGTAATACTCCACGTTACTCCAGGTAATACTCCACGTTACTCCAGGTAATACTCCAC
Source organism: Homarus gammarus (assembly GCA_958450375.1). Taxonomy (NCBI): domain Eukaryota; kingdom Metazoa; phylum Arthropoda; class Malacostraca; order Decapoda; family Nephropidae; genus Homarus; species Homarus gammarus. The sequence continues at coordinate 492,264 of CAUDMG010004128.1, read as the reverse complement.
TACTACTCCAGGTAATACTCCACGTTACTCCAGGTAATACTCCACTACACTATTACTCCAACAACAACTACTAGTACTACTACAACGTCCATTACCACCACCACTACTCCTATAACAACAACTACTACTACTACCTCCATTACCACCACCACCACCACTACTAATGCTACTCCTACAACAATTACAACAACAACAACCACTATTACTACTACTACTACTATCACCACCACCACCACCACTACTACTACTCCTAAAACAACAACTACTACTACTATCACCACCACCATTCCTAACACCACCACCACCACCACCACCACTACTACTACTCCTAAAACAACAACTACTACTACTACTACCACCACCACCATCATCACCATACCACCCTTCCTTCCTCAGCTTAATCCAGAGTGAACAATAAGCTGGGTTCTTAAGCTGAAATAACATTATTGATCACCGGAGTAAAAAGCGAAATAATTTGAAGGCTTAGGGAGGTTAACAGTTTCATTACAACAACAACGTCTCGTTAAGTTATGTTCACTACACACGCTAACTGTTGTGTAAACGACCAGTATTATCGAACATGGAAGTGAAACACAACGAAACTTAACGTAACCTAACCTAACCTAATCCTAACTTAATCTAACCAAACTTAATCTAACTTACACTAACCTAACCTAACCTAACCTAACCTAACCTAACTTACTCTTACTTATGTTAATCTAACCTAATCTAACCCAACTTAACCTAACCTAATCTATTTTAACTTAACCTAAGCTAACCTAACTTAACCTTTACCTAACGTAACTTAACCTAATCTAACCTAACAAAAGAAAACCTAACCTAACCTAACCCAACTCCCCCTCCTCCCGCCCCCCGCCCCCCCCCCCCACCCCCCCAAAACACAAACACGATTTCAGCCACCTGGCACATGATCCGGGTGGGAGGAGGGGGAGAGGGAGAGGGGAGAGAGGGGTAGCAGGGAGAGGGGGATAGGGGAGAGGGGAGGAGAGGGGGGGATTGAGGGGAAGGAAAAGGGGCTGTTTCTTGGTCTTTCCCCGTTCTTATTATCTTCTATTTCCTCTTCGTCTACTGCATTAGTATAGTGTCTCGCCTCTTCCACGGTTCGTTCCTATAGTGGTCATTAATTTAGGGTGATACATCTTCATTTGGGTGAGGCTAGTGTGTGGTCCATGGGGTCGTTCTTTCTTTCTTTCTTTCTTTCTTTCTTTCTTTCTTTCTTTCTTTCTTTTGTCTGTTTTTCTCTCTCTCAGTACTCTTTATTTCTGTCTGTCTGTCTGTCTGTCTGCCTGTCTGCCTGTCTGTCTGTCTGCCTCATTTATCTATTCTTTTTCTCTTTCTCTAATTTTGCTGCTCTCTCTCTCTCTCTCTCTCTCTCTCTCTCTCTCTCTCTCTCTCTCTCTATTTTTCACATATTGCTCTGTATTTTCTCTCTCACTTTCTCCCTCTTTCTATTTTTCTCACATTTTTCTCAATCTTTCTCTCTTTTTCACTCTTTCTTGTCTCCTTTTTCTCTCTCACTGTCTTCTGGTTTAGCGGCCATTCTTCGCCTCCTCCCATCTCATAAACCTTTATGAGCTAATTCTGTGTTGTTCCCTCTCTCTTTCTCTTTATGTCTATCACTCTCTCTTTCTTTCTCTCTCTCTCTCTCTTACTTTCAATTACTGTTTCTTTCTCTATCTCACTTTATTTTTTTCGTCTCTGTTTGTCGCTGTTTCTGTCTGGGTCTGTCTGTCTGTCTGTCTGTCTGTCTGTCTGTCTGTCTTTCTGTTTCTTTCTCTATTTTGTATCTCTCTTTCTCTCTTCGCTCGCTCTTTTGTCTCTTAATTTCAATAGCTCTCTCTCTCTCTCTCTCTCTCTCTCTAATCACTATGAGTAGCCATCAAACACCAAACACAGCTCACACTCTCTGACTCACAAAAACAAACAGATTTACGACCTGTGTTTGTTTACATTATGTCATTAAAACGATTATAAAAAATTACTAAAACTTATGATAATTTGAGTTAATTACTTCATTGGTAATTAATAAATATCCTTGATGAGAGATTTAGTGGTGGTAGAGTATGAGGAGTGAGGTAATAATGGTGAGGTATTAGTGAGGTGTGAGGCATCAGTTGTGTGGTTGATGGGGTGTGTGGTTGAGTGGGTGTATGTGGTTGAGTGGGTGTATGTGGTTGATGGGGTGTGTGGTTGATGGGGTGTGTGGTTGATGGGGTGTGTGGTTGATGGGGTGTGTCGTTGAGTGGGTGCATGTGGTTGATGGGGTGTGTGGTTGATGGGGTGTGTGGTTGATGGGGTGTGTGGTTGATGGGGTGTGTGGTTGATGGGGTGTGTGGTTGATGGAGTGTGAGGTTGATGGGGTGTGTCGTTGAGTGGGTGCATGTGGTTGATGGGGTGTGTGGTTGATGGGGTGTGTGGTTGAGTGGGTGTATGTGGTTGATGGGGTGTGTGGTTGATGGGGTGTGTGGTTGATGGGGTGTGTGGTTGATGGGGTGTATGTGGTTGATGGGGTGTGTGGTTGATGGAGTGTGTGGTTGATGGAGTGTGTGGTTGATGGGGTGTGTGGTTGAGTGGGTGTATGTGGTTGATGGGGTGTGTGGTTGATGGAGTGTGTGGTTGATGGGGTGTGTGGTTGATGGAGTGTGTGGATGAGTGGGTGTATGTGGTTGATGGGGTGTGTGGTTGATGGGGTGTGTGGTTGAGTGGGTGTATGTGGTTGATGGGGTGTGTGGTTGAGTGGGTGTATGTGGTTGATGGGGTGTGTGGTTGATGGAGTGTGAGGTTGATGGGGTGTGTGGTTGAGTGGGTGTATGTGGTTGATGGGGTGTGTGGTTGATTGGGTGTATGTGGTTGATGGGGTGTGTGGTTGATGGGGTGTGTGGTTGATGGGGTGTGTGGTTGATGGGGTGTATGTGGTTGATGGGTGTTAGGTTCTGAATAATAAGTTCTATATACAGGAGAGAACACAAACACCTGTATAGTTTTGTAGGTTCGGTTTACTGGATAAGAGTATGTACACAGAGGAGAGCAGCGGTCTCCCTGGCTAGGCTCCTTGTCAACTGCTATAGGCGACGTATGGCAAGTGATACATTAGCAGCTTCCATACGTCGCCAGGCACATTAATTAAGCGTGTGGGATATGGTAATAACATTGCCACACGCTGCTAGCTAGGCTGAATAAATAATACATAAATGGAGCACATACATAATATACATACATGATATATAATCCAGCATACATAATATACATACACCTCCCTCCCCCCTATACGCTCATAGCAAAGTCTTGAGCGGACCTTTTCTTTTGGATCCGTTCTGAGCGTCGAGGGACTTCATCACTGGGAAGGGTATGGGACTCAACACTGGTGGCGGGGCCAGCAGAAGGCATTGTTACGGGTCGGAGAAAACGGCGGTTCCTCCACCACACACGACCACTGGGTAACCGCACCTGGTAGTCCCGTGACCTGCCGAGACCCATGACTACGCCTACTTTGTCCCAACGTAGGGAGGTCGGGTCCTGAACACGGACTTGGGTGCCGACACTCAACCTGGGGAGAGAACGGGCGTGGTCATTGTAGCGGGCGACGACGTCCTGAACACGTTCGGCGGCTCGGCGATCACAATCCTCTGTCTTGGCCTGCCACTCCTTGGAGAAGGATTGAGGGTGAGCAGGGACACAAGAACGAAGGGGGCGTCCATACAAAACCTGGGCAGGGGAGCGTCCGGTGTAGTTAGGTGTGTTGCGGAGTTCAAGAAGACCCCTGTCGAAGGCCTCGCAGTCAATGTTCCCAGAAGGGGCCACCTTAAGGATGAGGTGCTTCAGGGATTTGACAGCAGCCTCAGCGTGGCCGTTGGACTGCGGGTAATGGGGCGATGACAACACATGCCGGACTCCCCATCGGTCAAGGAACACAGCAAAGTCCCGGCTTGTGAACTGAGGCCCTCCGTCGGTTCGCAGGCGTACAGGAACGCCCACGTCACGGAAGTAGTGGCGGAACTTGCTGATGGTGGCGGCAGACGTCGTGTCATTACCGCACTTGATGACAACCGGCCAACCAGAGAGACGGTCGACGATAACGAGGAAGGACTTTCCTGACACACAGAAAAAGTCGGCCGACACAGACTCAAAGGGGCGGGTGGGGTTGTCGTCACTCATAAAGGGTTCCTGCTGCTGGCTGGGTTGTAATACTTGGCAGGGCTCACACGCACGGACAACATTGGAGATGTCGGAGTTGATGCCGGGCCAGAACACAGTCTGTCGTGCACGTCGTTTGGTGGCCTCAGCTCCACGGTGACTGTCGTGAAGGCGGGCCAAGGCGTGGGGACGTGATGCAGCAGGGACAACTACACGTGCTCCGTACAGAACAAGGTCTCCGTCGCAGTAGAGTTCATCGCGGAGTTTCCAATACGGGAGCAGGGTGTTGTGAAGATCGTAGCGGTTGCTAGGAAATCCATTCCTCACACACTCGACAAGTCGGACGTAGGAAGGGTCATCTCGGGCCGCTGTTCGAAGGTCCTCCATTGCCTTGTCGTCATCTGGTGACAGGTCCGAACGAAGGGATTGGACGGCATGGAGAGTGACCACAGTCCTGACGGAAAGAGCGAGGTCGGCGTCGAGTACATGGTCTTCTGGAGTAGGGCGGCTGACAGGAGAGCGGGATAAGGCATCAGGGATGCAGAGCTCCTTACCAGCACGCCACACTGCAGTGAAGATGTACGCCGAGAGCTTCTCTTTCAGACGCTGGAGGCGAGGGTTCTCAACAGCGTCTAGCGTGTAGTGGTTGAGGATCGGGACAAGCGGGCGATGGTCGGTCACTAGGTGAAAGTATTGCAGGCCTATGAGGTAAAACCTGCACTTGGACATCGCCCAAACCGCAGCCAACAGCTCCAACTCAATAGTGGCGTAGCGCGTCTCAGTGTCAGAGAGGAAACGCGAGCCACACTGGACGAGCCGGAACTGCCCTCCACCATGATCCTGCAGTAGGGCGTATCCCACGCCATACAAGCGTGAGGCATCTGTCTGCAGAACTGTCGGCAAGGCTGGGTCAAACGTGGCGAGGACAGGTGGACGAGACAGGGCCTGTTTCACTTGCTGGAAGGCCTTGTCGTGGTCGGGGGTCCACAGGAATGTCCTCTTGGGGCTCATCAGGGGGCGAAGTGGTTGAGCAGCTGCGGAGATGTCCGACGAAAACTCTGCTAACTGGTTGACGAGACCGATGAAGGACCTCAAGTCGGTCAGGTTAGCAGGGGTGGGAAAATCCGTAATGGCGCGGACCTTTTCCGGGTCAGCTGCGATACCATTCCCTGAGAGGGTGTACCCACAAAAGTCAACTGAAGAGCTGGCCAGAACAAACTTGTCGGCATTTAGGGTAATGCCGTGCTTCCGGCACCTGTTGAGTACCTCGTAGATACGGCAGAGGTGATCCATATAATCCTCGTCGTACACGAGTATGTCGTCGACCACTTTCACGCAGTTTGCCAGACCTTGTAGAGCCATATCACCTCGAAGACAGAAAGCGTCTCCTGTAGCGGCGAATCCCATGGGGCCACGGCAGTAACTGTAACGTCCATGCGGGGTGATGAAAGTTGTGAGTGGTCGGTCTTCTTCGGCAAGCTCTATCTGCCAGTATCCACACAGGGCGTCCATCGTCGTGAAGAAGCGCGCCTTCGGGTTCACGCTGCGTATGGCTGCAAAGGGCGTGGGAGAAGGGTGCGCAGGACGAGACACCTGGTTGTTGAGCTTGGAAAGGTCAGTGGTGATCCGAACACCACCTTTAGGTTTTGCGACGACAACCATCGGGTGACACCATGGAGACGGGTCATCGCCGGTTGGTACAATAATTTCTTGGGCGACCATGGAGTCCAGCTCGTTTTTGACCGCCTCGCGGAAGGCCAGGGGAACCAGTCGAGGGGTGTAAATAGCGAATGGCTTCGCGTCGTCCCTCAGGTGGATCCTCATGGGGGGGCCTGCCATCTTCTTGAGAGGCTTGGATTCCAGAGCGGACTTGGTCACCAGAACGTCGCTGAATTCCTTCAGGAAGTACTTCCGAGCATCCGAAGGAGAGGTGTCACTGGCAAGAGGCAGGGGTACGGCGGCAGCAGGGTCGTTGCTGCTCCCTTTTTGCACCCTGTTGGCGTGTTTTACCTCAAGAATAGGTTTGGGGAAGTCCTGGGAGATGATGGCCAACTCCTGACAATGTCTGTAGGACAGCAAAGGAGTCTGGACACCGTTATGCACATCAATCCAGGCTTGACACGACCTGTTGCCAAAGGTGACTTGTGCTTGGAGTGAACCCAGGGCCGGGGTCATCTGTGAACCATCTGCCATAAAGCGGAGATCCTTGGGGGGCGGTCCTAGATCACTTGGAGAGAGCCCCAAGCATTGCAAATGCTGGGGACCGATGACTGTAGCATCAGCGCCGGTGTCGGGCAACATCTGAAGACGGGATGACACACTGCGGTAGGTCACAATGACACTGATGTACTGGGGGACTTTGGTCCTGGGACGCTGGGGGGAGCACACATTCCTAATGTGGCTCGAGCGTTGTCAAGAGTCGTCGTACCTCTGATTGGAAGACTGTGGGCGGCCCTCTCTGGTGGAAGGGGGCTGAAGCTTCCGCCGACACGGTCCCTTGGGTATGTTGGAAGGGCAACACTTGTCATAGTGGCCCAGACGACCGCACACATTGCACTGGACGCGTTTGGCTGGGCACCGTACTGTGAGTGACCAGTGGCCCTTACGGTCACAACTGTTGCAGGTAGACTGAGCAGCTGGACACACCTGTGTTCCGTGCTGCTTACCACAGTTGTTGCAAAATAAACCGGGCGTGGACGTGGTAGGCGAAGGCGTAGGAACAGACTTCTTGTCCTTCTTGTACCGGGACACAGCGCGTACAGCTGTAGGGGGAGCACGGATGGCAGAGGTGGCACACCTGGCAGCCTCATAGGAGCGACATATCGTCGACACATCCTTAAGAGAAGAGGAAGAGTCGAGGGAGGTGAGGCGTTGGACAAGTTCCTCGTCCTTAACACCCATCAGGATCACCTGCTTCAACTGGGTCTCCTCGCACTGCTGGTGGTGGCCTGGACATATATCTACCTCTTCCGAGGCTCTCTTAAGACGCACGTAAAAGGCATCAAAAGACTCACCCTCCATCTGTCTGCAGCTAAACAATTCCCTCCTGCGCAGAGCTTCATTCTGCTGTCCTTTGATGTGCCGTTGTAGAACGTCCAGTACCTCCTCTACAGACAGCGAAGAGGTTGGGGGTACCTGCAACGTATGTTCCAAGACACGCTGAATTTCCAAGGACAGGCACATACGCAGTTGGATGAGTTGTTTAGGCTGTGACAAACTCTGGAGATCCACCATTGTAGAGTAATCAGTCCACCGTCGCCGCCATTCACGAAAAGTCTGGAAATTCACATCAGGCTTCAAGATGGGCGGTGTTTGAGCTGCTGCTTTAGGTGGGGCTGGGGGGTGTGAAGGAAGCATGGATGGGGTATCTGAACCAGTCAGTACCGAGGCAGTGTTAGAGCCAGGGGCTTGGTTAACAGTGAGGCGAGATATCAAGGCTTCAAACCGTTCACTGTCTTCCAATCTCCGTTGGTTGTCTCGTTCTGCCTCTGCTTGCCTTCTGTGCTCATCCGCCAAACGTCTGTGGGCTTCATCCTCGCGTTTCTCATCTCTCATAAACTTCAGTAAAGCAATTATCTCTGGAGACAACGCTGAATATTGAGGTGAGGGACTGCGCGATGTGGGGGCTGGAGCGTCGTGGCCGGCCTGGTCATCCATCTCTGCGGGGCTATCCCCCGCCTGGCTCATCCAGACGCTGGGTCCACGGCTACGTAAGGCGTGAGACATAACTACTTCCTCTGTGTACTATGTCTTAAATCAGTGTTGACCGGTCAGCCCGTCGTATCAACAAGATTTCAGACAAAAATTAATTAAATACACAGATAAGTAGATTATATATATAAAATATATATAAGGAAGCCGCGCGGTCAGCGAGTGTTAGTACATGTACGTGTGCGAGTGAGTGTGTGTCCCGGGCGGGCAAAGCGTCTCGCCCCAGCTGTGAGGGGGGGTGGAGGCGGCGCTGTGAGGGGGGTGGAGGGAGAGGCGCGGCGACTCCCAGTCAGTCCAGTTACCCTCAGAACGCGGTCAGAGACGGGTGCACTGAACTCTACTCCTTACAAATGCCCAGAACGTGCCGTATACCTTGGGAATCCTTTAGAACAAGGTCACACATGAATGGCACGAAACACACAATGCACTAAACACTTCACAGAAAATCACTGTCACTGACACTGCTCAAAGTTGCGAAATTCTTCGAGCAGGGATGACGCGCGGGAGTTGACCCAAGCGAGAGAGGAGTCCGTACGCCGGCTTCCCCACAAACTTTGCACTATCACTCGTAATTATCCAGTAAGATCGGATCACTGCGCCATGTTAGGTTCTGAATAATAAGTTCTATATACAGGAGAGAACACAAACACCTGTATAGTTTTGTAGGTTCGGTTTACTGGATAAGAGTATGTACACAGAGGAGAGCAGCGGTCTCCCTGGCTAGGCTCCTTGTCAACTGCTATAGGCGACGTATGGCAAGTGATACATTAGCAGCTTCCATACGTCGCCAGGCACATTAATTAAGCGTGTGGGATATGGTAATAACATTGCCACACGCTGCTAGCTAGGCTGAATAAATAATACATAAATGGAGCACATACATAATATACATACATGATATATAATCCAGCATACATAATATACATACAATGGGGTGTGTGGTTGATGGAGTGTGTGGTTGATGGAGTGTGTGGTTGATGGGGTGTGTAGTTGAGTGGGTGTATGTGGTTGATGGGGTGTGTGGTTGATGGAGTGTGTGGTTGATGGGGTGTGTGGTTGATGGAGTGTGTGGATGAGTGGGTGTATGTGGTTGATGGGGTGTGTGGTTGATGGAGTGTGTGGTTGATGGGGTGTGTGGTTGAGTGGGTGTATGTGGTTGATGGGGTGTGTGGTTGAGTGGGTGTATGTGGTTGATGGGGTGTGTGGTTGAGTGGTTGTATGTGGTTGATGGGGTGTGTGGTTGATGGAGTGTGAGGTTGATGGGGTGTGTGGTTGAGTGGGTGTATGTGGTTGATGGGGTGTGTGGTTGATGGAGTGTGAGGTTGATGGGGTGTGTGGTTGATGGGGTGTGTGGTTGAATGGGTGTATGTGGTTGATGGGGTGTGTGGTTGAGTGGGTGTATGTGGTTGATGGGGTGTGTGGTTGAGTGGGTGTGGAAAGAGCACTACCATTCACTGCTCAACCGAAACACCGATGTGGATGTCCTGACTACCCAGCAGGTCCCTCAGCATCCAGAGCTGATCCACCTCAGCTATCCTCCATCCCTGGATGAGGTAACTACTGCCATCAAACAGATGAAAACTAACAAAGCCTCAGGGCCTGATGAAATCCCAGCCGAGCTGTATAAAGCAGGGGGACCTCTGCTTACCAGCCGTCTCCACTCTCTCCTGGAGAATATATGGGGAAAGGAGGAAATCCCCCAAGCTCTTAAAGACGCCTCCATTGTCAATATTTATAAAAACAAGGGAGACCGGTCAGACTGTGGCAACCACCGCGGGATCTCGCTGCTGTCCATAGCTGGCAAGATTATCACCCGAGTCCTCAGAAACAAACTTCTTCCTGAGGCGGAAAACTTCCTCCGAGAATCTCATAATGGCCTTAGAACATCACGTGGCACCACTGACACGATCTTTGCTGCCCGCCAGATACAGTAAAAGTGCAGAGAACAGCGTCGTGACCTGCACATGGCTTTCATAAACCTAACCAAGGCCTTCGACTCGGTCAACAGAGAAGCCCTCTGGTGGATCCTCAGCCGTTTTGGCTACCCCCCCCCCCCCCTCTAAACTCATCGCCAATTTGAGGCAACTCCACGATGGCAGTGTCCTGCACAACGGCACCCAGTCTGAGTTCTTTCCCATCCAAACAGGGGTTAGACAAGGGTGTGTACTGGCACCAACACTCTTTTCCATTTTCTTGGCTGCCTTCGTTATTCATGCCAGTGCCAATTTAGCCGGCGGGGTGGACATCCAGTACTGGATGAAGCGGGGTCTTTTCAACATAAGACGACTCCAGGCAAGAACAAAGGTGAGTGTATGTAAGACTCAGATTCTCTTTCAACCTGCCCCTGGTTCAGACACACCTCCACCATCCATCCAGCTTAACGGTACTACACTCTCTAATGTTACCCACTTTCGATATCTCGGCTCCCACCTGTCCACCACTGCGAACATCGATGAAGAGATTCAGCATCGGATCAGATATGCATATCAAGCCTTTGGCAGACTCCAAAATCATGTCTTCAGCTTTAGGGAGCTGAAATTATCTACAAAGTTACACGTAAATCGAGCAGTGGTCCTCCCCACCCTGCTATATGGCAGCGAGACATGGGTCACATACAAGAGGCATCTCTAGGCACTTGAAAGCTTTCACCAACGTAGTCTACTTTCCATCCTCCATGTTCGTTGGGAAGACAAGAGAAGAAATGCCAGTATTCTTGCTGACACCAACTGTAAGAGCATCGAGGCTACCAATATCCATGGACAACTATGCTGGACTGGCCATGTTACCAGCATGGACGACAGTAGACAGCCAAAGCAGCTACTTTACATTCACCTAACGAATAGTAAACGTAATGCCGGCGAGCAATTGAAAAGGTATACGGATAGTCTTAAGACAAAATTGAAAAAGTGCCATATCGACCCCCTCATCTGAGAGGCGATTATTCCACACCGTAACGCTTGGAGGAGCACCTCACGAAAAGGTGTCAATACTTTCGAGTTAGCCCGACTGCAAACCGAGGCAGACAAGCGCCAACGTCGGAAAGACGCACTAGATGGAGGCCCCCCTCCCCCCCCACATGTGCAACGAATGTGGACTACCCTGCCAGTCCCGTATCAGACTCTTTAGTCACCTTAAAACTCACCAACCTAGGTGACATCCCTAATAACTCATATTATTGTATCACAGCTGGATAATCGTCATACTCGATTCCCAGGTGGGCGCTGGTGGTAGAGCGGTCCCGCTCTTGACTCGCAAGCAAGATGTCGCGGGTTCGATTCCCGGGCCGGCGGAAGTTGTTTGGACACTCTTCCTAGTCCCCTTGGTCCCTGTTCACCTAGCAGCAAAGTAGGTACCTGCTGTATATTGAAAGTTGCGAATTCGTATTCAGGGACAAGTTGTTGGAGCTTCCAATAACTTGCTTAGACATAAACCATTGACTCTTCAGGCTTCTACGCCCTTAACTCATGAAACATAAAGGCAAGCATGAACTTGGCATGCTTCCCTGTTGGGCGCTGTAAACGTTTCTGCCCTTCACCTTACACAAGGATGTAGGGGGGGGGGGGGTGCCCAATAAAAAAAAAATAAAAATACTCGATTCCGAGTGACAGCAAAGTAGTAGTAGAAGTATGGATGATGGGATGTGTGGTTGATGAGGTGTGTGGCTGATGGGAATATGTGGTTGAGTGGGTGTGGTTGTGTAGTCATTTAAATATCTCAACTACGTAATAATTGGTCATTTAATGTAACAAAATTTATGTTACAGAGCATAACATAACATAGCAACGCTCTCACCTAAGTTAAAATATACACGACGGCCTTATCATTATATTCTACGTAATTTTCACTATATTCTATCTAATTATTACGTTTTCTCATTAATTCGTACGTCATGAAAGTTTATTATTAATATTTTAGGTTAGATACGCCTGATAAGTGGCAGGAAAACGCCATCTATTGAGACATTAAACAACTTACACCGGTATATAGACAATCAGAGACCAGGGCGGGAATATTCAGCCAATTACAGAACATCGTACCAGAGGGTTGGCCTTCGAGGATGACGTCACTAATGGGTAAATGAGAGGGACGAGTAGTTTCAGCAGTTAGTGTAGTTGTTTGAGCGTCCTGGCCGGTACGGTTATGTTGATGACTCTGCTTCTCTCTGATTGGCTGAGTACTCCGTCGACCGTGTCTTATTGGCTGAGGGAGTAGCTAGTTTCTTATTCTGACAACAGATGGCGTATGCATGTCTCCAGGCTTAATTATATTGTTGGAAGTGTTGGGGGGATGACTGGATATAGTTCATTGTTTTGCCGATAGATGGTGTAGGGAGGCATATATTGTGTAATTTACAAGGTAGAGAGAGAGACGTATCCAAAACCACTTCTCGACCTCATCTCAACACCTCACTAACACCTCTCTACCTCACCAACATCTCACTAACACCTCACCAACACCTCACCAACACACGGTAGATAAACTCACAAACAAGTCCAGGTAAAAATTCGTGAAGTAATTTCCTTTCTTAATTAAACTACTAAATTAACCTAAAAAAAACAAGTGAGAGGTAATTGTTGTTACCTTGGTTTAGACCTAAACACACACACACCACACACACACACACACCACACACACACACACACACAGGAGAAATACAACGATGAGTTTATTCACACGAGAGCGTCTTGGACCTAATGACGTAAATATAAAAAGAGAAGGAGGAGGAGGAGAAGGTGGGAGGGGAAGAGGAGAAGGTGGGAGAGGAAGAGGAGAAGGTGGGAGGGGAAGAGGAGAAGGTGGGAGAGGAAGAGGAGAAGGTGGGAGGGGAAGAGGAGAAGGTGGAGTTGGAGTAGGAGAAGGTGGGAGAGGAAGAGGAGAAGGTGGGAGGGGAGTCTACACCAGGGAGAGATAGAGATGGAGCCAGGAGTAGTAGTGAATCTGTGAGGGAAAAAAGGGCCAGTAGAGAGTGAGGCTAGGAGAGAGGGGAAAAACAGCCTGGAGCCGTGACCAGCAAGAGGAAAGAGAGATCCAGCCTGACCCTTAAATTCTTCAACCTTCTTTAAGGAACTGTAACTTGGGATCGAGTTTCTTCCCATAATTTATGACCAGTTTCAGAAAAAATATAAGATGTGGATAATTTTATTTATTTTACTTTTTTTTTTGGGGGGGGGGGAGATAGTGGGAGGGGGAGGTGGGGGAGAGGGTGTAGGGGAAATGAGGAAGGAGGAAGTGGGGTGTTGGGAGATGAGGGGGAAATGGAAAGGGAGGTGGGGGGAGGTGAGGTAAGGTGGGGTGATTGAGGTAGGTGAGCTGACGAGGAGGGGGAGGTGTTGGGTACGTGGAGGGAGGCGGGGGGAGGCGGGGGAGAGAGGGTTAGGGGAAAAGTGTCCATAACTTCTCACTTACACTTGAAGTTTATTTACATTTTTCGGGTAATATTTCCCCTGGTCGGTTCTTACCTGAAATATACAGCTTAACAAAGTGAGATTTAATATTATTCTTGTGGGTGATGGTAAGAGTTCCTTGAGATTTTATTAAACCTAAGAGATGACCTGAAGATTAGCACCCCTACCTCCCACCTAAGGCTATTTTACCTCATGATTAATTAAACATTCAATTGCTACCTGGTGGTGGAGAGGATGTTATGTTATGTTATGTTATGTTAGGTGTGCTATGTTATGCTATGCTATGTTGGGTTAGCATTTTAATATCTCTCTCTCTCTCTCTCTCTCTCTCTCTCTCTCTCTTGCAACAGTAGAGTCAGGCAGCAGCAGGCAGCAGGAACTACTCAGACAGCAGTTGCCTCCTGCTCAACAGTCTCTTGTCCGATACAGGGAACGTTTTCCGATATTCGTCCGGCAGTGTGTGTGTGTGAGTGTGTGTGTGTGTATGTGTGTGTGTGGGTGTGTGTGTGTGGGTGTGTGTGTGTGGGTGTGTGTATGTTCATCTTAATTCCACAATATTTACTTCTTTCGGCACAACTAACTATCTCTCTCTCTCTCTCTCTCTCTCTCTCTCTCTCTCTCTCGACCACACACACACATTCTCCTCACGTCTCCCACCATCCTGTAGTTTTAACTCTGTAAGCGACCCATATTTTACCTTCTCTCTCTCTGTCTCTCTCCTGTTATCGTATTTTCCTTCATCTTCTCTTTTACTGTACGTTCTCTCCCTTTTCTCATATATCATCGTATTTTTGCTCTCTCTTCTCCTTTATTGCCATTTCTCTTTCTTCCTCTCCGATGTTATTGTATTTTCCTTTCCCTTCCATTTTATTGTTTTTCTCTCACTTCCTCTTCTTTGTATTTATATTTATCCTTCATTTTCTTTGTTTTTGTCATTTTTCTCTTATCCTCTTCTGCCATCGGATTTTTGTTGCATTATCCATCATTTCCTGTTATATTTCTCTGTTCTCGTATTTTTTGCTTCCTCTGTCCTTCTATCATTCTTTTATTGTTCTTTGTCTCCCTCCCTTTCCTAAGTAATTGCATTTTCTCTCTCTCTCTCTCTCTCTCTCTCTCTCTCTCTGTTCCTCCTCTGAATAATCGTATTTTCGCTCCTTTTTCTTATTCATCATTCATGTTACACACCGTCACCTTCCCGACCGTCACGTAGAATGGATAAGCACAAGAGCGTCGCATCAGCCCCCTTTTGTGGCCGTCACATAGACTGAGGCCGCACCAGGCCGTCACATCAGACTCTTTTGCGACCGTCACATAGGCTGATGGTACACCAGATTGTCACATAAACCTCTTTTGCAGCCGTCACATAGGCTTTTTTTTTTTTTTTGGTAGGGAAAGGATGGAAGGCTCAAAGCACAGCCAGCCATGAGGGATAGAGAAGTCACAACATATAGTCGTGGGGGGAAAGGTTGGAAAAGAAGTTTAATGAGTTAAAC